>CP136063.1:216745514-217345514 GCA_032622095.1 Siphonodentalium dalli
GTTTTATTGTCTTAGGTAGATACATACATAGCTTTATTTACAAAATACCCATCGTATTAGCAAAAACACATCATGAAAATACATATAGGTTATTACTATCGTATGTGTTCTCGAGCTATCTTCGCTAGTCTATCGACGATTCCACAGAACGAGTTGATAGACGGCACAGAGAAGGCAGCGGGAATACCAATCGCGGGCATATACATGGTGGTGATAACCAATTTATCTTACAATTCATTCAATTGAACATCGAATAAAGCTACTTTTGTGATACAATTGATAATTTATAAATTATGATCATACATTTTGTTCAGGTTAGTGTACACTATTTCCCACGATGGTACACCTACAAATAACATTTACACAATTGTAGAAATATTGATCCCACACACATCACGTTGAGAAGCCTCAACTTCTCACCAAACCAGTTACATGCATGGTCCATATCGCGTTTTGATCATACTCCATTGGAGCAATTGTCTCGCACATTATCGTGCCACGAGAGTACAAGCTTCATAATACTACCATTTGTGTCTATGAAGGGAACTGCCATCTTTGATCTTTATTTGTCTAAGTTGATAGAGGTATGCAATCATTTGCCTGTATGCTGGCTGTCCTATACCTGAAAAAGTAAAAAGGATTGAGTTATTTGCCTCGACTTTCCAAAAGGCTAAACAGGGGGGGGGGGGTAATACAACATTTGCAGGAAGGTATGCTGAGGCAAAACACGTATTTTACAACCTCATGCGAATTGTTTACTAAAGACCTTGTTTGGACATATTTGACATTTGTAACAGTTTAAACCATATCATAACCGCAAAACACCTTATTTATGTTTACTGGGACCGTATATGGGCCTTAGTGGAGGGTACATTAAGCTGACATGTTGCATATGGGATAGTGAGGGGAAAAACTTCCTTTCCGACACCCTTCAAAAGAAGCTTCGAGAAATGTAAAACTGAAATAAATAAACTTTTCCTCGTGTAACTAAGACCTTTAAGCCAAGATCATTGTGTACATGGAAATTGAGTGGGCAGCTATCTCAAACATTAATGTGACTATGAATTGGCTCGAAAATAATGTTCATCAGTGCATCAAGCTAATCAATGAATTATTTGCATGTCAATCAACTCAGGTGATCTGTTGATCTCACAACACCTAAAGTATCCAAGTCTGGCATAGTGACTGCTTGTCATTTAGTATAAAAGAAGATGATTCAATAGACTAAACACAAGTTGTATGGAATAATACTAGATCATGTTCTGGTTGACAAACTAATCAGGAAATATTTAGAAATGATGTAATTGTGTGTGTATCCTGCACAATGACCTAGGTTTGCAGATATCAGCAATTTATAAAATAATATTTCCAATTGCAGCCTGGCAAATATCCTCTCTAGATATGTATTTATTTTTTAAATATGTCAACTCTAGTTCAATTGAAGCTTAGCAATTGATATGTCATGGATATGTCTGCATAATGTCAACAATGACTCGAAAATCAAGATTGAGTTCACTGTCCTGAGATGTTATGAGCTTAAAATGTGTTAGAGGCAAATAGCCAAAACACTTGTTCGGTTCATGTAATAGTTTGCGGGGGAAAACGATATCTCACTGGGTATTCAGGGGATATGTATCATTTTGTGTGTGTAAAATTGGATGCATTTGCCTTAAAATGTTTTATGTGAATCTATCAGCTTCTGTTGGGTCACTGTAATTGTCCACTTTATGGATGCATTAGAATTTCTACTTAGTAGTATGGAATTTGACCACACTGGAAGACCTATACCATACTCTCATCACCCACTGACATGGAAACTCCATTGCATGTACATGTATGTGGTAGACAATTGCATATCAGCCAGTTTTTGAAAAAAAAATCTTCATATTTACCTGTATTAAAAATGTTCAATTAAAACAGCTTCTGACAGGTTAATCTGTATTTTTTAACTAAAGGAGACAATTTCCCAGTCATATGGATGATATCAGTAGGGTTTTTAGTGAAACTTGGGTTTAGTAAAAATATTGTGTGCAGGTTCGAGGGTTGTGGGTACCCGAAAATGACAGATTAAAAAAATAAGGCATACCACACACATTTTCACACCAGCGGCCATTTGTCCTATGTTCCTTTGCAAAGCAATTTCAATGCAAAGCGTGATATGTACCATCGACGCTCAGTTTAGAGTGATAAAAGAGTGATAAATGTTAAGTGTTTGTATGGAAGTTCAAAGTGTCAATAACTGTGGTGAAAATAAATGGATAAAATATACGGATTGGGAATATCGTTTCATTTTACTGATCTATCATTGCACTTTTACTGTATCACTATATCAACATATCCATGTCTGGAGTTGTCCAATGATCTTGACACACTAAACAGGTACAACACCGATAAGGTGTTCGTATCCAACCAAGCCTAATGGCGTCAATGTGGTCCAGAAGCTGATTATATACACCGCAATGCCACGTCAAGCACAAAATCTATTTTTGGTTAATTAGTAATTTGTGTATTTTGGATGATACATCTTGCATTACTAAACTGATTATACATGTCACTTTAATAAAATATTCGTTCGTAATAAATTTAGAACACAGGTACTTAAACCTACCTGCATGCACCAATCTTCAATATCGGTGGATTGAAGGTAAGAAGATAACTATTTTATGGAACTGTTTATCCATCTACTGTCTTTGAGAATCTACGGACGTCTGTGTTGCGAACTCAGCCAATATAGCAGACTCATAAGAATAAGCTATATCGCGATTTCGGAACACAGCTCTACTGCCCAATGTCTTGTCAGGAATAATAAACACTGGTGTTTGTACAATAGATGTTAATTCCTGAAGAGCGTCAAATTAAATTTTTCTTGAACATTCAATTAAAAATTGATGGCTCAGCCCAGTCATGATTGCTTTGTCAGATTACAATTGTCCATCCATGCTTAGTGGCGGTTTATCAATGACAAATAACGAAGGTCACTTGGCATTCAGATCAAATCCAAGTACCAGTTATTGAGGATATACCTCAGCTCTAGTGGAACTTGACGAGTTGGCATTCTTACGATAAATACATTTTGTTTGGTTTGAGTTGCCATATTAAAATAAAGTAATCGATAACTAGCCCAGCAGCCGCCTCTGACTAAACGAAACTTAAAGAGAGATGACACGAATGAAACAACATAGCTGGAAAACAGAACACACAACTAGACTCAGGAACAGAAATGTAATCTTAATCACTGTGGAGAGGCGTGACTAGCCGATTGATTTAATCGGGTCAACTCAATCGCCCGCCTTGAAAAGATCAAAGGACAACAGATTACCATGAGCTAAGCCGTACCCGCAGGTCGATGCGTCACATGACATGTCACTCTAGTGCCACCGGAGTGGTCGGGACTCTTCCACCGCACTTCACGACAAACAGGGTGCCACATAAGTGGAGTCTTACCCCTCACATTGGGGCGGTTGGCCTATTCGACACTGGCCCACGCGGGGGTTCTCTCATTTGAAGGAAACTCGGAGGCATCAAAGGTCATTGAACAAAACCGTCACTGCTTTGTTTGATTCAAAATGAGTAACTGTAAGCATAGTGTGCCTGTCATAGGACTCGTACACATTGTTCAACTATCCACAGTAGTTGGCGCACACGTCCATATAATAAGGATCGAAACGTGAGTCTACTTGTAATAAATCGTGTTGTCCTCATGTTTGTGTAGGTCCACTGTCAGTCAGTATATCAAACTCATTGGCATTGGCGTTAACTGTGATATCAACTAAATTACTGTTAATGATGCTGCTAGTGCTCTTATTTTCACAAATGAACGGTACGTCCTCTGTTGCTGTGACTACATGCCTTCGGTTACGATGAAAGTCGCTACTGTCAGTTGTCGCAATATATGAACTAGAGTTTTGTAATGCCTGGGATCGTTGTTGTCAGCGTTCATGGCACCCGTTGTTGTCAGCGTTCATGACACCAATCGCTATGCTGAGAAATTAGCAGCAGCACCAGGTTGATTGCATCTATTCGTTTTTCCAACGCATCGACATCCTGCATATACTTATGTGTGTGACTTGTAGCTTGATAAATTCGTTTTAATTGCTCATTAGATGACTCGTTGATTTGACAGTTGGAAATTGCGTTCTAAATTGTTAATATTCAAATATTCTGCGAACGCTGTCATTGGTGATGCCGCATAAAATTATCTCTCTTATGAGTTAATGTTTCAATTCGCCAAATTTACAGGTTCGGTTATTTAAAACAGTACCATAGTCAAGAATTATCTCAGTTGCTCGTTGATTACGATAACTAAATTTGTGTCGTTTCATTGTGATACCATTTTGTGGGTCACACATGTTTTTGAATTTATTTTTCAAGACACCAGGGCCTCCCCTTCTTGCATTAGATTTGTATGTGAAACTGCGTTCATTCTCTATGGCTTCAGATCCAGCAAAATTCAGGAGGATATTCGCTTTTGTTTTTGTATTAGTGTGCAGCGGCTATATCACATTCTTGTTGCCGTATACGCCAGTTCTCGGCAACAATGGCTTCAAATTCATGTTCGATGCTTAAATTATACACACGGCAGTCGACACTAGGCGTGTATATCTTTTCAGGCGACACATACACCCTACTGCAGTTCGGCCCTCGGCACAATTCAATTCTTCATTAACTACTTAGATTTATATATGTACCATTTTTTTTATCTAATAATAGTACTGGTATTCAGCATACACAACACAAATTATCAAGAAATTATATTGTAGCCCCATTTGACGTAACCGAATGTTCTGTTTTTTTTCTGATTTCAAGATTTTGGCAGTCTATCTATCCTTGTCAGACAATTCGCAAGAAATGACTACTTAACCCCTTTTAACTTCAGTTGTTTGTTGTTTCAATGTGCTGCGGTATAAATGCTACAAAAGTCACTCAAAGTAAGGAACTTGGATTATTGCACCACTCTACAACGATACTACGTGCCCAATAAATTTTAACATTGTTCGCCTATGAATGGGTGATGAAAATGATCCGAAAATGACAGAAAAAAATGAAGACCATTGAACCTCATTGTACGTATATTTGAAATTTAATTGCATTTAAACGTCATGTATTTTCAGTTAAATGTTTATATTTATGGCATATACAGATCATGTAAATTTCCATAAACTTGACATATTCGTGGAAGTGGAATTTACAGACACATAATTTCCACGTAGATATGGAAGTATACGTGTCCGTAAATCTGGCATAAATCCCATGTATATTTAAAATTTATGGAAATTTACGTGATCTAGACATTTAATGGAAAATATGAAATGAAAAAATGAAATTAAATTCCAAATTTGGTGCCGTTTTCATATGTGCGAACTTTCAACTTTCATGCTGAGTTAATGTGTAGAGCCATGTTTGTGGTCCAATAGAAGCAGAAGCAAGAGATAGCGAAAATTTCCACAACAATTACCTCTCGTTTGTCTCACTAACAGCATGGCTGGTCACAGTCACGGCTAGTCCATTAAGTGTTATTGTCTCGTCTGTAACTCCAGCTTGAGGAATATCGATTTCATACGCCTCTGTAACACAAATTCACGAGAACAGTACTTACACGATTAAATCCATATAAATTTCGGTGATGATCGGATGAGAAATGTGGCTTGTATGGTGTGCTGAATGAATTTGTTGAGTACACACCGACGGACGACAACCCATGGCAATACTTCAAATTTGACTTTGTCAAGTTCAGTTAATAACCAAAATTACGCCCCTGTGACCAGATACTACATTTCTCGGATAATCGTTATAAAATGTATGTTTTATTGTCTTAGGTAGATACATACATAGCTTTATTTACAAAATACCCATCGTATTAGCAAAAACACATCATGAAAATACATATAGGTTATTACTATCGTATGTGTTCTCGAGCTATCTTCGCTAGTCTATCGACGATTCCACAGAACGAGTTGATAGACGGCACAGAGAAGGCAGCGGGAATACCAATCGCGGGCATATACATGGTGGTGATAACCAATTTATCTTACAATTCATTCAATTGAACATCGAATAAAGCTACTTTTGTGATACAATTGATAATTTATAAATTATGATCATACATTTTGTTCAGGTTAGTGTACACTATTTCCCACGATGGTACACCTACAAATAACATTTACACAATTGTAGAAATATTGATCCCACACACATCACGTTGAGAAGCCTCAACTTCTCACCAAACCAGTTACATGCATGGTCCATATCGCGTTTTGATCATACTCCATTGGAGCAATTGTCTCGCACATTATCGTGCCACGAGAGTACAAGCTTCATAATACTACCATTTGTGTCTATGAAGGGAACTGCCATCTTTGATCTTTATTTGTCTAAGTTGATAGAGGTATGCAATCATTTGCCTGTATGCTGGCTGTCCTATACCTGAAAAAGTAAAAAGGATTGAGTTATTTGCCTCGACTTTCCAAAAGGCTAAACAGGGGGGGGGGGGTAATACAACATTTGCAGGAAGGTATGCTGAGGCAAAACACGTATTTTACAACCTCATGCGAATTGTTTACTAAAGACCTTGTTTGGACATATTTGACATTTGTAACAGTTTAAACCATATCATAACCGCAAAACACCTTATTTATGTTTACTGGGACCGTATATGGGCCTTAGTGGAGGGTACATTAAGCTGACATGTTGCATATGGGATAGTGAGGGGAAAAACTTCCTTTCCGACACCCTTCAAAAGAAGCTTCGAGAAATGTAAAACTGAAATAAATAAACTTTTCCTCGTGTAACTAAGACCTTTAAGCCAAGATAATTGTGTACATGGAAATTGAGTGGGCAGCTATCTCAAACATTAATGTGACTATGAATTGGCTCGAAAATAATGTTCATCAGTGCATCAAGCTAATCAATGAATTATTTGCATGTCAATCAACTCAGGTGATCTGTTGATCTCACAACACCTAAAGTATCCAAGTCTGGCATAGTGACTGCTTGTCATTTAGTATAAAAGAAGATGATTCAATAGACTAAACACAAGTTGTATGGAATAATACTAGATCATGTTCTGGTTGACAAACTAATCAGGAAATATTTAGAAATGATGTAATTGTGTGTGTATCCTGCACAATGACCTAGGTTTGCAGATATCAGCAATTTATAAAATAATATTTCCAATTGCAGCCTGGCAAATATCCTCTCTAGATATGTATTTATTTTTTAAATATGTCAACTCTAGTTCAATTGAAGCTTAGCAATTGATATGTCATGGATATGTCTGCATAATGTCAACAATGACTCGAAAATCAAGATTGAGTTCACTGTCCTGAGATGTTATGAGCTTAAAATGTGTTAGAGGCAAATAGCCAAAACACTTGTTCGGTTCATGTAATAGTTTGCGGGGGAAAACGATATCTCACTGGGTATTCAGGGGATATGTATCATTTTGTGTGTGTAAAATTGGATGCATTTGCCTTAAAATGTTTTATGTGAATCTATCAGCTTCTGTTGGGTCACTGTAATTGTCCACTTTATGGATGCATTAGAATTTCTACTTAGTAGTATGGAATTTGACCACACTGGAAGACCTATACCATACTCTCATCACCCACTGACATGGAAACTCCATTGCATGTACATGTATGTGGTAGACAATTGCATATCAGCCAGTTTTTGAAAAAAAAATCTTCATATTTACCTGTATTAAAAATGTTCAATTAAAACAGCTTCTGACAGGTTAATCTGTATTTTTGAACTAAAGGAGACAATTTCCCAGTCATATGGATGATATCAGTAGGGTTTTTAGTGAAACTTGGGTTTAGTAAAAATATTGTGTGCAGGTTCGAGGGTTGTGGGTACCCGAAAATGACAGATTAAAAAAATAAGGCATACCACACACATTTTCACACCAGCGGCCATTTGTCCTATGTTCCTTTGCAAAGCAATTTCAATGCAAAGCGTGATATGTACCATCGACGCTCAGTTTAGAGTGATAAAAGAGTGATAAATGTTAAGTGTTTGTATGGAAGTTCAAAGTGTCAATAACTGTGGTGAAAATAAATGGATAAAATATACGGATTGGGAATATCGTTTCATTTTACTGATCTATCATTGCACTTTTACTGTATCACTATATCAACATATCCATGTCTGGAGTTGTCCAATGATCTTGACACACTAAACAGGTACAACACCGATAAGGTGTTCGTATCCAACCAAGCCTAATGGCGTCAATGTGGTGCAGAAGCTGATTATATACACCGCAATGCCACGTCAAGCACAAAATCTATTTTTGGTTAATTAGTAATTTGTGTATTTTGGATGATACATCTTGCATTACTAAACTGATTATACATGTCACTTTAATAAAATATTCGTTCGTAATAAATTTAGAACACAGGTACTTAAACCTACCTGCATGCACCAATCTTCAATATCGGTGGATTGAAGGTAAGAAGATAACTATTTTATGGAACTGTTTATCCATCTACTGTCTTTGAGAATCTACGGACGTCTGTGTTGCGAACTCAGCCAATATAGCAGACTCATAAGAATAAGCTATATCGCGATTTCGGAACACAGCTCTACTGCCCAATGTCTTGTCAGGAATAATAAACACTGGTGTTTGTACAATAGATGTTAATTCCTGAAGAGCGTCAAATTAAATTTTTCTTGAACATTCAATTAAAAATTGATGGCTCAGCCCAGTCATGATTGCTTTGTCAGATTACAATTGTCCATCCATGCTTAGTGGCGGTTTATCAATGACAAATAACGAAGGTCACTTGGCATTCAGATCAAATCCAAGTACCAGGTATTGAGGATATACCTCAGCTCTAGTGGAACTTGACGAGTTGGCATTCTTACGATAAATACATTTTGTTTGGTTTGAGTTGCCATATTAAAATAAAGTAATCGATAACTAGCCCAGCAGCCGCCTCTGACTAAACGAAACTTAAAGAGAGATGACACGAATGAAACAACATAGCTGGAAAACAGAACACACAACTAGACTCAGGAACAGAAATGTAATCTTAATCACTGTGGAGAGGCGTGACTAGCCGATTGATTTAATCGGGTCAACTCAATCGCCCGCCTTGAAAAGATCAAAGGACAACAGATTACCATGAGCTAAGCCGTACCCGCAGGTCGATGCGTCACATAACATGTCACTCTAGTGCCACCGGAGTGGTCGGGACTCTTCCACCGCACTTCACGACAAACAGGGTGCCACATAAGTGGAGTCTTACCCCTCACATTGGGGCGGTTGGCCTATTCGACACTGGCCCACGCGGGGGTTCTCTCATTTGAAGGAAACTCGGAGGCATCAAAGGTCATTGAACAAAACCGTCACTGCTTTGTTTGATTCAAAATGAGTAACTGTAAGCATGGTGTGCCTGTCATAGGACTCGTACACATTGTTCAACTATCCACAGTAGTTGGCGCACACGTCCATATAATAAGGATCGAAACGTGAGTCTACTTGTAATAAATCGTGTTGTCCTCATGTTTGTGTAGGTCCACTGTCAGTCAGTATATCAAACTCATTGGCATTGGCGTTAACTGTGATATCAACTAAATTACTGTTAATGATGCTGCTAGTGCTCTTATTTTCACAAATGAACGGTACGTCCTCTGTTGCTGTGACTACATGCCTTCGGTTACGATGAAAGTCGCTACTGTCAGTTGTCGCAATATATGAACTAGTGTTTTGTAATGCCTGGGATCGTTGTTGTCAGCGTTCATGGCACCCGTTGTTGTCAGCGTTCATGACACCAATCGCTATGCTGAGAAATTAGCAGCAGCACCAGGTTGATTGCATCTATTTGTTTTTCCAACGCATCGACATCCTGCATATACTTATGTGTGTGACTTGTAGCTTGATAAATTCGTTTTAATTGCTCATTAGATGACTCGTTGATTTGACAGTTGGAAATTGCGTTCTAAATTGTTAATATTCAAATATTCTGCGAACGCTGTCATTGGTGATGCCGCATAAAATTCTCTCTCTTATGAGTTAATGTTTCAATTCGCCAAATTTACAGGTTCGGTTATTTAAAACAGTACCATAGTCAAGAATTATCTCAGTTGCTCGTTGATTACGATAACTAAATTTGTGTCGTTTCATTGTGATACCATTTTGTGGGTCACACATGTTTTTGAATTTATTTTTCAAGACACCAGGGCCTCCCCTTCTTGCATTAGATTTGTATGTGAAACTGCGTTCATTCTCTATGGCTTCAGATCCAGCAAAATTCAGGAGGATATTCGCTTTTGTTTTTGTATTAGTGTGCAGCGGCTATATCACATTCTTGTTGCCGTATACGCCAGTTCTCGGCAACAATGGCTTCAAATTCATGTTCGATGCTTAAATTATACACACGGCAGTCGACACTAGGCGTGTATATCTTTTCAGGCGACACATACACCCTACTGCAGTTCGGCCCTCGGCACAATTCAATTCTTCATTAACTACTTAGATTTATATATGTACCATTTTTTTTATCTAATAATAGTACTGGTATTCAGCATACACAACACAAATTATCAAGAAATTATATTGTAGCCCCATTTGACGTAACCGAATGTTCTGGTTTTTTTCTGATTTCAAGATTTTGGCAGTCTATCTATCCTTGTCAGACAATTCGCAAGAAATGACTACTTAACCCCTTTTAACTTCAGTTGTTTGTTGTTTCAATGTGCTGCGGTATAAATGCTACAAAAGTCACTCAAAGTAAGGAACTTGGATTATTGCACCACTCTACAACGATACTACGTGCCCAATAAATTTTAACATTGTTCGCCTATGAATGGGTGATGAAAATGATCCGAAAATGACAGAAAAAAATGAAGACCATTGAACCTCATTTCATTTTTGTTTTATGCATTTTTTTCATGATTTTCTGTGCAGCACGAAAGTCAACAAAAGGTACAACACCATGTCACTTCAGGTACTAGTAATATAGTCAGTGTTATGCCCGTTACAAATGTCGTGACATGATCGCAATGAACACGATTCAATTAGACCCGATGAAAGTTCGATACAACAACTGTTGACACAGACAGTCGTACTTTCATTTAAGTGGATAGCACATGTCCTACAACCCGCCAACATATCATTTAGTTTGGCAAATAACTGTTTAAACAAATCCAATACAAATACGAAATTGTATTGGCATGAGGTTCGTCACGTATTTAAAAAAAATGGACTCTCCAAAGAACTATTGATGTCATGTTGGTGTCAAATTATAAACTTTATTTAAATGTTGCTTGTGCACCCTCGTGTACGTGGTTATCACCAAAGCCGAGGGTATCGCCAAAGCCGAGACAATGGGAGAGTCATATTCACGTATATGATATGGGAATATGTTTGTTTCTCATCGTAAAACAGACAACGAACATCGTATGTGTATGTCCACACGAAGCAGGAGTATTTATCCACCAGTTGTCAATCAGTTTTCCCAGATCAAACCATTTCATAATTTTTTCAATAGTGTTTTTGCTTTTGCTCACTCAAATTTTCGAGAACAACCACCCACTAGTATAGTTCCTGGACTCCCACGCTTCCAAAACAAATGCCGGTATATAGTTGAATCTGTCAATGAAGCATAGGATTGAATAGAATTTTAAAAATCCGTGTCGTTCTCAATATCCGCGCGATATGGAGGGACCACTGTCGGTCCAGAAAGATGTTAACGTCACAGATGAAGATGTCACCAAACGCCGAGTACATATGCGTATCACTTAAAGGCACGCGAGGCCTTCATTGTCGAAAATATTCATATTTGTTCCAAACACCGTAAACAGAAAAACATTAAAACGCATACAGTTTCGTTCATATATACCATGACCATCGCGTAAACAGCATGTTATCATAAAGACCTACTATATTTTACCTAAGCAAAAGCCTGATTGTGTTACAGAAGAAGCACAATGCTACAGGCTAATCACACACACATGGCATAAACGCTCTTTATTAGTTCCATATCAGGAATTCACCAACAAAGAACGCTCTTTATGTTTACCATCATAATATAAACAAACACCAGAAAAGTAACTTTTTATGCTCTTGTTTACATAACAATAGTCAAACATATGACAATAACATACTGTGTATGCGATATTTCTTATTTGTATACGGACAAAGTCGGTCTACATTTTGATGTTCTTTCTGTTTGTGGCGGTTTTTGACGGCTGGAAATATGTTCACAGGATACCCACCGCCAAGGCCAACCGTACCTTTAAGGAGTTCTGATGAGTTTTCGGGTGTTTTTATGTGTATCTGAGACTGATCATTTGGACTGCGAATGTCATCTGAAATATGAATACATAACATATTCGAAATATTGTGTGCATATCTATTATGAATGTATTTAAATTGAAATTAATTGAACATCCATCTCAGCATTCAGATTTGCTATATCAAAAAGGTGAATGCATGATAACGCGATGCCTTGATCACACGCACGTGAATTCTGCCGTTCGTATGCATGCAGCTAACCGGATATTCGTTTAGTATTAACACGCTTGGAAAACGAAAATGTTATATTTTAACCTGGGTGCCACTACATTTGTTCTAATGTCAGGGGTGGGGTCTGCAAATGTTTTCCGAACACTAGGCGGGTGTGAGTGGTTCAGCAACCCGGCTTACATATTTTTTCCTGGCCCTGTAATTTTTTTCCTAGAGTCATTTTTCTTCAAAATAATGGGACAAAAGGTTTAAAGAATGCTTCTATTATGTAGTAGGTATGCACTTAAATCTTGGTAGGGGGTTTGAGTTTATCTTCAGTTAATAATAAGGGATGATACCAAGGGGTTATAAAAAGTTCAGCTTGCCTAATGTTTTCATCAAGGATCTATCAATGCACATTAACATGGAAAGGCTCAGATTTAAATAGTTCTAATACAATCATTTATTCAACCTGATATAAATGAAAACATAACACTAATAGATTCTTCAAATAAATGTAAACTCTTCACTGAACACTTCAAATAAAAATAGACTATTCAAAAAACCATAATAAAATAAAACAAAGGTGTTAAAACAAACTTTAACCGATAGCAAGGGCAGCCAGTGGCCAGCTTGGATTTTACTCTTTGTATGACCAATAGATTATTGGTCAACTTGTGGTTAGTCTTTCTCTGAATCGCAAACACACTTATATGTCTATGTGGGGACACTGCGATGCCGATGTTTACACTAATCAAATAGACCGAGTGCCAGTCGGTCAGTGCGATTAACTAAACTGATTCACCTACTCTGAAATTTTGCATGGCGCATCATACAATCACCCGGTCGCGACCGCCAGGTGTCTAACAATTATTTTCTGATACATGATATCACGCAATATTAGTAGCATAGTCGCTATTTTTCTTCACAAAATGCACACGGGAGTACCCAAGATCATATAAGGCGGATTATTTATCTTATAAGACTATTGGACTTATGCTAAAAAGCAAAACGAAGATAACACATGGAGTAGCTGACTTGAAATATCCTATAACATCAGTGGAAAAGGATCTAAAATACCTTTTTTTCTCCAGTGTATTTATAAAGGAAATCCTTGAAATGTACCTGTGTTAGAACCAGTAAATAAACATATTTTCGCACGCGATTTACAGATAACACCGCTTGCAGTTAAAAATATATTACGAACGTTCAATATATCAAAATGTTACGGCCTAGATGATAAGGAGAGTGTGGTCCCGGATAGCTGGTAACAAGCAAATGTCAATTTGTTTTTATTTGACTTGTATACAATGCAAAATCCTCTAGGGTCATTTCAGATATACAATCATGCAACACATGGAAGACAATAATTTACATTACTGGATTTCGAGAAAGACTAATTGAACATTTGGACAACGTGACAGCGCAAATTTAATACGGGAACACTGTTGATGTAATATATCTTGACTTCAAGTTAGTGTTCGATGTGGTTCCCCACGTGAGGCTTCTAAAGAATCTTGAAGCATTTGAAATTTCTTGAGTGATCGTAAGCAGACAGTTGTGAACGACGCCTCATCGACATGGACGAACGTAACCGACGGAGTTTCTCAACCAACGAAGAGTAATTGGTCCGGCATGTTTTCTGGGGTACATATTTATAAATGATATACCAGAATATGTCAGCTGCTTCTACAAGATATTTGCCGACGACACGAACTCATTGCAGATCTTATTTACGAAAATATTCAAAATGCTACCGATTCAGTATTCCAGAAGTCTCATAGATGACAGTTAGGTTTCTACAAATTTTAACCAGTCCCAGCCATTTTCACCAGCATCATACCATAACCGGTAAATCATTTATGGGGTGTCAAGATGCATGTTTCAATCGTATTGTCTCGGTTTTCGTATCCCAAAAGTAACATTTTACTGTAAGGGTAAACACGCATTAGTACAGTAATTCCCTAAATAATCGACTCCTTAACCACAGCAGAATTATGGATAATTTTTCAGGATTATGTCGGAAATATTGCTTGTTGCCATTCATCAGAAAGCTCACAGTGAGCCATATTTCCGAGTAAATCCTGAAAAATTACCCATAATTCTGCTGTGGTTAAGGAGTCAATTATTTTGGGCATTACTGTATCTAATTTTGGGGATGCTAAAATGCATGTTTCTTGATCCCAAAATGATCACGTGATTCGGATAGTTAGTTTTTACGGTATACGTTTATATTAATTTATGCTAGTTTTTTGTTTGTTTTGTTTTTGTTTAATTTCTTCTTTCGGATGAATTGTTATATGGATTTGTATGATGGTAATATTCTACCTGAAGGCTTGGACAATAGTGGAAGTGGAAACGGCTTTTCTGAGGTTTCTCGTAACTGCATTATGGTATTTATATACTTGTACACCTTACTCGTATTTAACATCGCACAGTACTATTTCTCATTCATTTTTGAATTCGCGCACACTTTTAATATGCACACTGTGCTGCGCGAATTCAAAACTATCAAAACCATTTTCGTAAAAGATTTGTCTCTAGTGACAATTTCAGTTCATAATCGTTCCTGAAGATACAATGTGTATTATATCAAAGACCACCACGACGAAAATTATCATCGAGTAAATTGTAACTGCATCAAAATTTTGTTGAAAAGATTGATGGCTATGTGCTCAAAATATTTCTTCTGACACTCACATATTTATGGGCATCAACAAAATGAACATAAGGTACGTGTAAAACAGCCACGTAAGCGGATGACTTGAGAGAAAATCAACAGATGCTTGCGATGTTTCAAATAGCTGGGTTGACATATTTCACTCAGACGGCATGCCCAAATTGTCACTCCATGATAAGGATATATGCTTTCATGTCCCTTCGTATGGGAATATGTATATTTCTTACAAGTACTGAAACATCTAAGACTTTATCATGATTTGTACATATGGATAATGGTGTAGAGAATGCATGCCCGCATGTCCATATAATTGTCGACATTCAGTCCAACCGCATGTAATGTACATGTATGTACGTGTAACTCAATAGCACAGGTGATTTCCTCTGTGATTTATTATAAACTCAGGAGTCGAAATTTTTTTTGCTCAGCTTTAAATTCGTGCACCCATCGGTGCGGGAAAAACTGTACTACGCAAATTTAAATACGACTAAGGTAGTTACTGAGCGTTATTTAAAGCAATGTACATCTATTACATCTACGTTCATGATATTAAGTAAAACAATGTACATAAGTTATAATACATGTAACCCTTTCATGACAGGAGCTGCGCTGGAGCAGCATTAAAGACCATGTGCCTGTGCACTCTCTTATACACCCGAGTCTCCCATAGGGAGCATCGCATATATATGATAATATGCACCGGCTTAAACAGACAAGTTAAATATTGTTAGGTCAATGCATTCTCCCACATATGCGAGGCCCACTATATAAGATAATGCATTGGCGCAGGTTTTTCGCAAAAAACAAAAAAAGAACAGTCACGGAAAGGTTAAATAATATACACAAAAACTGATGATAGTAACATATCAAAGTAAATTTTCATTTATTTTGGGCACTCATATGGTGCCTTTCACCAAAATTTAGGCTACGTGATTATTCCCAGGAAATGTATCACAAAGTGGCTGTTTTACAGCATTATATCACACAATGCTTACCGTATATCTAATATCACATGGTGGGGCGAGAAATGGAGGCACAGGGGTGAAAATACACTGATTTGTGTCGCACAATTTGCCCAACCTTATTTGGTATTGTCCATAGATCTACTTTCATTGCCTATATACACGTATGAATCTTGCCAGGTACCACCACATGTTTACATTTGGACCAGTCACAACCTTTTACCATTCCCAGTGTATATAACAATCACTAGGGGATTGGCCGTCAGAAAACGACGGGTATATAAATGTTCTTTGTTACTTGATGGTGTCAGCGGTCATGAACAGATTCTCATTACTATATTAGAAATGGAATGGTCATGCTTCTCGTTTTGTCACTATAGGCGCGTGTGAACACTTTATTTCACTAAAACTAAGTCTACACCTACACCAGATACGCATGCACAAATGAAACGATACCAAAGCAGCATATTACCTTGTTACTCAATACTATATATACACGTAACTGAAACAGGCTCAATTCTAGAGCCTTTATTTAGCGACCGGGGGGGGGGGGGCTTGCGGCACATTTTGATATGAAACGGACCCATTGGGGGGCCTTTATTCAGCATACAGCTTAGGGACCACCGACACCTGCACTGCGGTACATTTGTGGGAACACTTTATTTCACTAAAAATGTATGTTCTACTCCCCAAACCCACATATATGCATGCACATATAGAAAGCAACACAATCAAGATAGTTGACTTTATTACTATACATGTACATACTAACTGAAACATGCTCCATTCGGGAGACTTTGTTTATCGGCGGAGGAGCGTGTGATTTTTCTAACCTAGTTCCGGAAAATCTACTGAACGGTACTCAATGAGTCGTAATTTCGTTGGAGAATCTGGATTCAGATTACGGATTACACTCCGTACGACGTGATTCGGCAAACGAACAGACCAGAATCAGTAAACGAACATACCGTAATCGTTATTTCGTCGTAATCTGGATTCCGATTCAGATTGCGATTACGTAATCAGGACATTCAAAATGTAAAAAAAAAACGAGATTTCCCCACCTCGGAGTTTAAGAACACAATAAAACATCAGAATCCGCCCCTTGCGTACAAATTATTGCATAATATAAACGATCCACATCACAGAATTTTAAATATGGAGACAAATTTGTGTTATCGAGTATTAACGGGGAGAATTTTACTGAAATTAGCCAAATAATAATGGTATTGATAGTAACGCCCTATAATAAGTGGTCAATACTTGTAAAAACATAACCCTACCCACAAAACTGGCTCTCGTCTTCCACCAGTCCAAGCGTTTGGTGTAGAAAACACCATAATTGTAAAAAGGGTTATAAAAGCATAAAACTTGGAACATATGTTCCTTATACGCTACTACTCATTTTCGGCTATGGTGACATTCGCGACATGCCCTTCTTAGCAACGGTTGCTAGGCAAATACCCGGCATCGGTCTAATGCATATGACTGACGCTAAATGTGAGTTGTGACAAACTAAACGACGTCGTGTACCATTTTTGTGGTGACAATAATTATAAGTTGTCGGGTTTGACCCGACTGACAAATTACCATATTGCTTACGTACATGTGGTGACTGTTGCTAGGGACACACCCAAAATCTAAAGATGCACATATGACTGATATCACGGTATGTTTAACAAACTAAACTACACTACACTTTTATGTTGAGAACAATTATAATAGTTGTTGTTAGTGTTGAGCTGGCTGACAAAAATACCATACAGGTGTTACTTATATGAGTGGTAACTGTTGCCAGGGTCATACCCGACATGCAAAAATGAACATACGACTGCTATTGGGGTAGTTTTAACTAAACTCGTTTTTTATAATGAAAACAATTGAAAATGACAGTGTGAACTAACCATAATGTGCTAATTTATTTTTCATATGGGTAAAATTATCCGTTTTACTCCATTATCAGTTCAGTTATCAAATCATGTAAATTGTTAGAAACTCATACCGTATTATGAAACAGTTATATCAGTTAAATCACCAGAAACTCATACAAATGGTATGTATTCAATGGTGTCTATGCCCACATAAACCACTACACCACCCGTTAAGTAATGACTGCAGTTTCTTTACTGCCATGTCCACACTAACAATACTTATGATAATTGTTTTCAAAATTTAAATGGTTACAAGACGTGGTTTAGTTTGTTAAAACTACCATATTAACAATCATGTGTGCATTTTTCGATTACGGGTATGTCCCTAGCAACCGTTATCGCTCCTGTAAGTAAGAATTATATAGTAATCTGTTTTCAGTCTAACCCACACTAACAACAACTATTACAATTGTTTTACCATAAAATGATAATGACGCAGTTTATATTAGTTTATTAAAACTACAATAATAAATGACCTGCCGCGATGACTACACTTCTGCAAATGATCAATAGTGTATAACGAACCTATGTGCCAAGTTTCATGATTTTATCACCATTTGCACAATTATTACACCAAACGCCTTTGTGGTCTTTTTTGACTTTCAGACACTCGAAGCCGCGTACGTTTTAGAGGGTAGTGTTAAGTTTTCGGCAATAAAATCTTGATGGTGATGTTTCGATATATCTTATCACTTTCCTTTTCTGAATTAACCGCTGTTTTAGTAGAATGGTTCATATTTCAACTCTGAATATCAACTCTGAATATATGTATTTAAGTTTACAACCAGGATTCATGCCCAACAGGATGCATGCCTTGTGTAATTGTATATATAGGGATGCACAGTTTGGTTACCATTAAGCATTAATAAATTGCTGCATTTTAAAACAAAATAAATTTAAAGTGTGATTCAAATTTCTATCAAGATAACAAACAAAATGTTTTCTCATGAAACCTGGTGCTATATGGCATGCATCCAGGAAATATGTTTAAGTTTACTACCAGGTTCATACCCAACAGGTCGCATGCCTTGTGTAACTGTATATGTAGGGTTGCACAGTCTGATTGACCATTAAGCATTAATAAATTGCGACATTTTAAAACAATGAATTTAAAGTGTGATTTAAATTTCTATCAAAATAAGATCTGGTAGTATTTGGCATCCACCCAAAAACTATATTTAGGCCTATAGTCCGGACTATGTCCATGTGTGAGCTAAAACATTGTCCACCAATACTATGTTGAATATTAGTGAGGAAATTCACAAAATTGGTTATACAATTTCAATATAGCATTCTGTAACTTTATCTACATAGATGCACATTGTGATTAAGCATTAACACATTGACTACATTATGAAAACTGATTTTTTTTCCCCGACAAACCAATCACAGTGGTCGACATATTCAAAATGGCCATCACTTTCACAAAATGGCAGCCCTTTTCGGCATTAATTACTCAACGTATACGACGAATGTGACTTCTATTGCTTATTTGACCATTTTAATATTTCGGTGAAATAAAGGGTGTTGTAGGATGGCCGTAAGACTCTATTTACAAACACCCCACCACAGTCCAACATGGCCGCCGTCCAGTTGGATTCAAATACGGAACCCATGCCAGTTCTCGGCCCTTTACCGATTTAGGTCGAAAATTATTTACATTCAACAAACATATCCTATTCAAAATGGCCGCCGTCCAGAGGGGTCCAACTGTTGGGAATGTCCAACCAACCTGACACCCCTATAATGTTGGTATATTTCCAATTGATAGCAATTTCAGACCAATATTTGGACTATATATAGAAAAGATTTGCTAGGGTTGGTATAAAACGTCCCACTAATACCCGACGTCACGTCGTTCATATCAGCAAAATTAGCTTCATTGAAACCGTGAAATCAACACGAAAGCACACTGATGTGACGATTGCGGACTGGTTCACTTTCGCCGAATGAATTCTCATCCGTCGTGTAGCTTGTTATCGCAAAGACAACGTATCATTTTGTGATATTTTATAAACCTTGTTTTAACAAACGTTCCCCACATGAAAATGATTTTAATCGGCAATATTAAAAACAATACCAAGATGGCAACAGACAGATGATTATAGTAACATTGAGCACATGCTCTAGTCAGAATGCTTTCGGATGTGTCAGTAAAAAGCACTGGAAATGATGAGGTTGGAAAACAATACAAAGAATTTTAAGTTTATTGAATCCTGCTGACCAAGAGCCGCTTTACATACATCATGGCCATTTATTGAGAGGGGAACATCATTTTCTTATATAAACTTCTCACGATAACGCTCCCTGAGCTCAATTTCTGGTTTCTCGCCGGAAACACACAGGAGCCTCTGGTTAGCGCAATGGTCGATTATGCGATTTCGGGCGGATTTAACAGGAGCGGTGAATATAAGCATTATATAGCTTTAAATGGATGCACATTTTGTTAAATAATTAAAGTAAACTATTTGCCATTTATCCATGAGATATATTTGAAGCTACAAACAGGACTCATGTCGACATGCAAGCTAATTATCCACCAAAGTGTTGAATTTAAAGTGAGACATTTCACCAAATAGATAAATACTTTGAGTTTAGAATGAGGATCCGCTTTCTAACAAGATGAACAATTAAACTTATAAGTATGAAGTATGAGCATAACCTGGTCATATATGACATGCATGCAGGAAATATGCTCAAGCCTACATGTAGGCTATATGCCTCAATATAGGTACATGGGTATATATAGGCTTTGTCCACCAATATATTTG
Organism: Siphonodentalium dalli; assembly: GCA_032622095.1. Lineage (NCBI taxonomy): Eukaryota > Metazoa > Mollusca > Scaphopoda > Gadilida > Siphonodentaliidae > Siphonodentalium > Siphonodentalium dalli. The sequence goes on from CP136063.1 coordinate 216,766,304, forward strand.
AATTTTAAATATAAATTAAAATATATTATTCTATTTGTCATGCACTCAGGCCATATTTAGGCATACAGTCGTGTTTCTTGCCGGTATGTGAGCGAATAAATGTCCACCAACATATTGGAATCAAAGTTTCACATTTCACATTTTGATGGAACATATTTTTTGTGACGCGATTATTACAACATAATATAACACTAACATATATAGACATACTGAATTAGGGCGCACATGTGATTGGAACACACATTTTATAACTTAGAATAGTTCTCTCCCTGTTCACTGAATACCACACGAGTTTCTGAAATGGGTAACATATTGAATATGTTGAAAATATTATTGAAAGTATAGTCAGTCCTACATGTGGGATCCATGCCGATATGCGAGTTAGTAAATGGTCCTCTGTTTGACACATGTGAGACACTAACTCATGTGCTATGTGTATATGTGTGACCAAGTCCCCACGCAAGACAATCCAGAAACGACAAATGTAGTCTGACACTATTTATTTCGGATAGGACATTATAGGCTGTAAAACAAAATAAGGAAATAATGAAATACACATGACATTAGATAATTTTGATAGCAAAATAAACGGATGCATGGAAGCCGACGATAATAAGAAATATACTTTAGAAGAACTCCAGAAAAATATAATATAACGCGAGGAAAGCAGCAATTCATGCCGTTTCCAAGTTAGGAAAATGATTTGTAAATATCACCTTTGTGTTACAATAGATAAGAACGAAATGACAGAACCCGTGACTATAAAATTGGCATAAATAATTAAAAGAAATATTATCCCGTTTATAAGCTACACATGTTAATATAATACTGTTTACAGTAGATATTAAATACAACTGAAATGTAATAAAATATTACCTTAGGAAACAATGCACGACCGCATTGTTCTATCCGACAGTTAGTATAGAATAGAACGTGGTCAACAACTATCACCTGTGTGTGCGTGGAAGCGTGACAAAGACAATTTAGCAAGCTGTCCTAAACAAAATGGTAAGGTGATAGCGGTGCAAAATATGATATAATATATATGGTTAAGCATGCATACTCTCCCACATATGTAGGATCATTCTGATAGCTCAATTTCTCATGACTTACAAGTGATATAAAATATATCTGAACTGGTGGATAGGAAAATGAATTCACAGTTGGGCATTCTGTGTACACTATATGAAACAATGTTAATTGAATTCACACACCTGAATTCACAATTGTGCATTATGTTTAACAGTTAGTTAGGGGTTATATACAGTCATGTTATTGTATGTTGCATGCTATACTCACGAGTAAGTTAAATATATATATATATATATATATATATATATATATATATATATATATATATATATATATATATATAAACAGCACATACAAAGACATCACACATTGAAATATATGCTTATTTTTAAGACTGTCAAAATCAGGACTAAATGTTTTTTTTAAATGTATTATTCAGGGTTGTGTGGATAATTATTGCTAATGTATTAAGTTTGATAATTTATTATAATATATGTATTGATTTCAATACTAAATGTGGGATAAATTTCTCTCTTGTATATCTGCATTGTAGGATAAGAAGAATTTACAATTGGGTATCATGTGTACTAGGTGTACATGTAGGTTTGTTCCGATTACCAAATATCTCATAATATATTGAGAGAAATAATTTATTTATATGCCATATGTCATACATCTACACTGTATGTCACAAAACAAATTGAACTCGCAAAAATTAATTCACAATTATACACTCTGTGACACGGGAACGTAGGTGTTCTATAGTACACACCAGATTTAACTTATATTGTATTTTCTGTCCTTTCAACTGTTATTTCTTGTTTTTTTAACCTTTCTGAGATCAGCTCAATTTGTCTTTTCTGTCCTTTCAACTTAACTTTAATTATGTGATTACTTGCTGGTGTTCAGTCATGGCATTACTTACATGTTTAGTAATATTATTTAGACATAACATTGTCCAATGCTGAGCTGATTTCTTCTTGAACCACATGTTTGATTCGTATACCATGCTAGTTGCATATGAAATGGTGTTGATGTAACCAGCAGATGATTCGGATAAACCACCAGTGTCATCAATTCATCTCATTCTTAATTGTCGAAGTTCAGATGGTAAAATATCAACCTTCGTTATTGTCTTATCAGGTAGTTTGATACTATCAGTAATTACTTTCCGGAGAGCTGGACCAAGAGTTGATAGATCAATAATGTGTTGACTGGGCATGGGTTTCGGGGTCGAATCGTTGTCATCGTCGACTATATTTCTCGATTTTGCTGTCCCGATCGTTGTGAAGAAGACATTATTCAGTTGATGGTTACCGCGAAAATGGGTCACAACGGAAGGATCCTCCCAAATTGTTCTGAATGTTCATACTTTTTAATATCAAACTTTGTTTTATAGCTCACCATACCCCACCAATCAAACCCCTGGCAAGAATCTGGTCCGTTTCCATGTATTAACAAACAACGACTCTCAAAAAACACCCGAGTAAATCAGTAAATTCAGCTACTCGCACTTTGTCGCCATTTTCTTATGCAGTTCTATAAACTTGAATATTACTCGCCGGGATTTGTAAAGAGCCATGTTTACTGTTTAAGTTGAAATTAGAAATATCACCAGTGACAATTAAACAACAGAGCTTGGTGGCATGTACATACCCCACAAAAAGAAATGGACAATTGTAGAGATGAATTTGCGTCTCCGAACCTCAGAAGAAATTTAGCTAATGCCGTAGTTGTTTTCTTATCGTATATATACGCAACGGATAGTTGTTATGGCTCCTAACAATGAGAACAAGAACACAGGATATCTATAATAAAATGTATCGACTTTGTACCCAGGCATAAGCAGGTGTCTGATGTATGATATGGACCCATCCCCTTATACGTGGTGTATCTACATCAAGGACCCAGGAACATTAATATAGTGCTAATACATATGCGACTATACATATGCATGCATTTGATACAGGTAGGACATGGGCATTCATGGATCAAAGTGCCTGTGCACGGATCCACGTCTCTATACCCATACCATGTACGTAAGCTCACATACAGCTATTCGACCATCGCCCTATGTGATGGAGGGCCCAATATATAGGCCATGTGCAGCCACTATAGCTTGGACATGGACCCAGGCCCCAGGCTCATATAGGTAGGAAATTGAGACAGGCCACTGTGGACAGCCCGTGTATCCATGGCTGATTTAGTTATGCCTTATACCCAGGGGGGGTAGTCAAAAATTTGCAGGAAGGTATGCGGGGGTGGTGGTGGCCCGAGGGGGACGCGTTTTTTACACCCCATGCAATTTTTTTTAATAAAGACCTTTTGTGACCTTATATGACAGTTGTAACAGTTTAAAACATAAGAATTAATAACTGCAAAAACATCATAGTTATGTTACTGGGACCTCATGTGGTGCTTAGTAGAGATGACATTGAGCTATATGGCATGTTGCATATGGGGCGGTGTGTTGAAACAAATTCCTTCCCGACACCCTTCGGAAAGTATATTCGAGAAATTAAAACTGAAATAAATAAACTTGTCTTGATGACATGTTGGATTTGTATTCCAAGCTAGTTGCAGATAAACGGGTGTTGATGAAACCAGCAGATGATTCAGATACATCACCACTGTCATCAGTTCGTCTCATTCTTAATTGTCGATGTTCAGATGGTAAAATATCAACCTTCGTTATTGTTTTATCAGGTTGTTTGATATTACTATCAGTAATTACTTACCAGAGAGCTGGAGCAAGAGTTGATACATGAAAAATGGGCTGACTGGGCGTGGGTTTCGGGGTCGAATCGTTGTTACCGTCAACTATATTTCTCGGCTGTGCTGTCCCGATCGATGTGGACGAATACATTATTCAGTTGGTTACCGCGAAAATGGGTCACAACGGACGGAAGGAGCCTCCCAAATTGTTCTGTATGTTCGTACTTGTCAATATAAAACTTTTTTTATAGCTCACATGCCCCACCTATCAAACATGGTAAGAACCTGGTCCGTTTCGATGTATTATTAAACACTGATTCTCAAAAACAAATACACCCGAGACAATCAGTAAAATCAGCTACACGCACTTTGCCGCCATTATCGTATGTAGTTCTATTTACTCAAATAGCACTTGCCGGGATTTGGAAAGAGCCATGTTACTGAATACTATAATACTAAGTTTAAATTAGCAATATTACCAGTGACAATTAAACAAAAGAGCTTGGTGGCATGTACCTACCTCACCAAAAGAAATGGACAATTGTAGAGATGAATTTGCGTGATCGAATCTCAGAAGAAGGAAGGGCGCCGTTGTCTTCTGATCGCACACATGCGCAATGTAGAGGAGTTATATATAGCTATTATTAAGAACACATGTATTTAGAAACTTGTTTTTAATTAGTTATAACAAACATAACATAACTTGCGATGGTAATTTATTGGTGCTTGATTTAAATAATGACGAAACTTCATTTACTATTGTAAATATATATGGACCGAACACGGGCCAGCCATCTTTCTACACTAAAATACATTACTTGATTATCAAAAAAAGAACCGGAAAACCTGATCCTTTCCGGTGGTTTAATATATCTCTTGACCCATCCATAGATACAGATAACTATCGTAATATAAACAACCCTCAGGCGAGGGATAAATTATTGGCAATGATCAACGAAAAAATTAAATTAACAGATATTTGGAGACAAAATTACACAGGAAAAAGAAATATACACGGAGAAGGTCACCCATTTAACAAACAAGGCTAGACTACTTTCTGACTGCATTCTTCCGTTTGCAGAATCAACAACAATAGAACCTGGTTATAGAACTGACCATTCGATTACTAGCCTCAAACTAAAATTAACAGACACTCAACCTGGGCGTGAATATTGGACATTTAATAACTCTCTATTGAAAAACAAAGATTTAGATAAACCTGTTGATGAGCAATACCAGATATTTGTAATAAATGACACAATGCACAATGCTTATGGAAATAAGAAAAAGCACTCTACACTTTGCACAAAAATTGAATAAATCTAAGCGTAAAGCTGAATCAAACTCCAAATTAAAATTAAATCTTTATAAAATTCGACACTTGAAACAGATAAAGAGTTGAACAAGTTACAAAATATGAAAACCGAATTAGAAGAAATTAGAAAAAAGAAACTGGAAGGAGTACTTGTGCGATCCCGAGCAAGATGGCCTGTAGATGGTGAAAAGGCAACGAGATACTTTCTAAATTTAGAGAAACGACATTATTTAAATAAAGCATTAATGCGGATTGAAACCGAAGAAGGTGATATAATCACATACCAACCAAAAATGATAGCCGAAGCTAGAGATTTTTTATAAAATAATCTATGAGAGCAAATCAAGCGAAAGCGAATTATCACATGATTGTATTGAAGAATTTTTCATGGGAATGTCCCAAAATAATTAACAATCGCAAAAATTTCCTGAAAATCCAACAGAAATTCTGGAAGCACGAATATCCTATAAGGAAGCCACCGATTGTCTAAAAAACATGAAAAACAACAAAAGTCCAGGATCATCTGGCTACACTGAGGACTTATAAATGGAAATCTATCTGTTACCCCAAAACACGGTGTCCTCACTCTGATTCCAAAAGATAACAACCAAGACAATATCTACGAAATTGGAGACCATTGTCGCTACTAAATGTTGGTTATAAAATATTATATGGAGTTTTATCTTCAAGATTGAAAAATATATTATATATATATTATGGAAAACGTAGGCGTAACGTGAGAACGACAACATACAAAGAGGGATTTAAGTAGCATGTCCGTTGCGTTTTGAATTTTTGACAGTTGTCAAGATTTACAGTTTTGTTTAATACCAAGGTGGACGACTTTCTCCACTTGTTGTATTACATGTGTACCAAGTGTCCAGGATCGAGATTCGGCACAACCCGTGCCGAGGCTACTATTAAAAAGCAGAACCGTGATCTTTTCATTGGATAATTCAAAGCGCCACTTATTACTGTTGACGTGACAAATATCAAGAAGTCTGCGTGCCAGCTTTAGTGAGAGAAAACAGTGATGTCATCTACCGTTGTCGGCGATGCGCATGATATTGAACCTATATGTAGGCCATCGGTTGAATTTGCAAGGTTCGCAAGAAGCTCATAAACTAAGAATAGATAAAGAAAGGGAGATAAGCTATGAGATAATAACTCCTTGCCTTATGCCTTGTTCGATGACAAATGATTCAGAAATGTTTCCATTATACATGACGTGACTAAACATTTGAATGCATATTCGCAATTAATTTCAATGTGAGACATTTGACACCTTTCTGGTGTAATTTGTATATGAATCCTTCGTGCCTCACTCGATCAAAGGCTTTCTTTGAATCTAAAATGCTGCACGGACACTTGATCAATTTGCTTCTGCATATGCAAATGCTTCCTGGAGCTCGATTGTAGATAAAGTGGTTTAACATATGTATGTGATCACTTATCGAGTAGGTATCTGGTATCCCAAATGATGTGCATCTAATAGCTCTTTAATCGTTTTGATATCCACAGCTTGAGGGTGCGTTCACAGTGTTGTACATTTTTGCACGCATACCAGTGCAAACGGGTATATATATAGAAATGCACACGGAAAGAAAACGGTATTCGTTCTTGTGAGCAAATATCGTATCCATTATAAGTCACGATCAACACCGAACTCTACTCGGCTGAAACTATGAACACGATGCTGATGCGGCACCAGGGACGTGGCAGCCCCAACAATTATTTTCAACAGTTGAAAAATTCATACCATTCTAATGGGGACCCCTCCCCAACGTGGATCCTATAGGCACGTCCCTGTTCGGCATAGAATAAATAGGTTTGGTCCGCTGATAGTGCATGATTCATTTTTTTGTCTGGCCTAAACTGACGCGAACGCGCAGTGAATTGCCCATATTACCGCCATTTTGAGCGCAAAATATTGCGATATTAAGCGCGAAAAATTTCATACAGACCAGATAGTAATATATTTAAGTTAGATAAATAGTGTATATATAGTGTACATATAGCGTTTACAACTATATACTTATCTAAAACATTGTCTCTATGTACATGCATCCAATAAACAATATAGAAGAAGCAATAATGTGCTTTAAATGCCACAATTTTGAGCACAAGATGTCACAATATTAAGCGCGAAATATTGCGATATTAAGCGCAACATATTGCAAGCGGCGCGCTTATCAGTGTTCCCCCTTGCAATATTATTGCGATACTGTATATTGTAATGAAAAACTGAAAGCGTTTCTTGTTCAATATGTTCAGCGTTTTGTTCAGTGTCATTTGATAGTATGATGAGGAGGGAAGGACGTATAGAAATAGCTAGGTGTCTGCAGCGGCGAGGAGCGAATGCCAGATTTGTGGGTTTTGTAAAATTGAATTTGATTTTACCTGAACGCCAGCGGTACTCTGAACACCGATACTGCATCAATTGTATATCCATTGATAAAGTTGCAATTTAGTCAGGTAGTACAGGCTGGCGATAATGACTGCTCGTGAGGCGACTTTCCTGAAATGGTAAAACATGACATCGACTATAAAAGCAAAAAACGTTATGTTACCTGGCTTTTGTTTAGATCCGGATATGGTAAACATGAAGAGCGTTATGTGTTACTGTTTTTCTGATATGAAATTAACCAATATAATTGAGCTGCGTTATGCAAACAGAAGTAAAACTTCTGTTACACGAGCAGGCTCTTGTTTACGTACACTGTCGTATGTCTTGGCGACAATATACTATTTACGCGCTGATTATGTTTGGCATATGAACAAAACTATTTATATTTTTTAATAATCCTTCTGTTGATGGCGATTTGAACAAATATGGATATTTCTGCAACGAACACCACCCGTGCCTTTAAATGATTATTCAATAAGTTATTACTCCAGTAATAATCATCCGATTTGATTTAAACTTGGTAAGTAGGTGTCTCGACCCAGAACACAGGTACTCTGCTATTCTGGGTTTGATCCGATGTTCTTTTATGGAGTTATTTTCCTTTTTTTTTCAACTTATTTTTACTTAGAAAATTTCTCACTTTTTCGGTTTCCGAATGATATCTCAAGTTTGGATCCTTTAATTGCAAATACCGTTTTTATGTGGATCAGCCATATCAAGATACAGGTTGTGTCCTCATTTTCCCTCGAGTTATGGACTTTTTTCTTCTTTTTCTTTGGTTTCCGGATGACAACTCAAGTTTGGACTGTTCAATTGAAAATTCGACTTTGAAAATTAGTTTTTTCTCATTTTCTGTATGAGGGTACCTTCATGGTGTAATCAACTCCTCCTACAGTTTTGATCGTAGATATTTCAAACTTCAGAGTATTGTTACCCACATATTGGTGATGTGCAGCATGTATGTAGATGACGGAAATTTGTTTTCTTTTCGGAATTATTAACCCTTTCGACATAGAACAATTCAACATTTTTTTTAATTTCTTTAACAAAGCGGCGTCGACTTGCCACCTTTTCTGGGGGAAACTGTGGTCAGCCGACCGTTTATTTCGGCATTTGTATTAAATTATTTATGCGGAATATTTCGGATTTTGTGGAGAATTATACAGTGAATGGCAGGTTGGTGCGAGCGGGTGCAAAATCGTAGATTTGGCGATCTCGTAGTTTGAGATCGCGGGTAATACTGAAGATCGAATGACTACATTTACATGCAAATTACTATATATAGTTTATGTTTTACCGTGAGTGGTGCTACAACATGCCACCCGGGAACGGAATCAGATTCGAGAAATTTTAACAGTTGCAAATGCAATGCCTAGTCATGAAACGACATGGCTGGAATTTGAAATGAAATCGTCCGCAACAAAATAACCGATATTAAAATAATGAATAGTTGTTTGCAAAATAATGTACGATCTCGACAATAACCATCCATTATCCTATAAACTGGACTCGATGAACAAAGGAGTGACGTCATAGTCATGTTTTAATAGTCAGTGAAGTTGAGTTAACCTGTGTTCGTAAATATACACTGTTCATCATTAATTATATTCTATCGCTGAGGAAGCTTATTCAACCGCTTTGTAAAAAAAAATACCAAACCAGAAAAGCTTACCGAGTCAGGCTTCTCAAAGTACCACCGGTACCTCACATGCCGGTACCGGTACCGGTACTTTTCTATTACGGTTTCCCGAGCCTTTACCTTTACGTCCCTATAAATTCAATATGTTCTTCGTTATTCTCATGCATTTGTAACACAATATCACCCCATTTGAGTTGCATCTTCTCTTGGTTCCCTCTTTGTATAGATCCCATTAACATTGTGTTATTGTAGCCGGGCTGTAGCGTTATTAAATCACATTTGTCCTGTTTCCATATAATCTGTACCCCCTTGGCAGTTAGAGGCTAACTTTTGTTGGAACGGTTTCCCGAGCCTTTACCTTTACGTTCTTGCCTATATGGGCTTTCAGTAAATCTCTGCTCATTTTGAAGCAATCCCCCAACAGTAGGCTTTCATGGAATACCGACCCGCCAACCATCTTGAATCTTCACTTCATATCATATGCATACATGGGAATGACGCTGCCTGTTACCAATTTGGATATAAAATCAATTACATTTATGGCGACTACGCCATTTACACCCATTCGATCACAATATGCTTTACAGTCATCTTAATTCAAGTCACGCATATTGTACGCATGTATCATCGACTCATCATCTTTACAGTTTACCTCTCCAAAAACAAATCAGTTAGCGATGCTTCTTTCTAAGATGGAACCTAACTCTTATTGTTCAAATACAAGTTCAAACGACCAATTAACAACTGCAATGTTATATGTATATTTGCTTGAAATGCTTGTTTTGAAGTGTTTTGTATTGAAAACAAATGATTGGTCAATCGATTGGCGAAATTCATTATTTAAATTCCTCTAAATCCACATTGTTATATATTTCCAGTCGTAAGATCAACCTGCATTTCGTACATGCAACTCGTATAAATTCAAGCAGCCACATATATTATTATCAATTGAGACTTTCAATACCGGTACCGCAGTACCAAACGCGGAACCGTCCCGGTACCGATAGGTCTGGTACCGTCGGTACTTTGAGAAGCCTGGTTTGAAGTCCTATCCAAGGATTTTAGTACATTTAGTCATCCAATTGAGTTTTTGCTGTTGTTGTACCTTTACACACCAATGAATATTTTTCTACAAAGTCCATGTGATTTTATACCACTACACTATTACATTCTTCGCGGTCGACAAATGCCTTTTTATTTTTGAAACTTTTCTCTTCAAAAATGATTTCACCTTGACAGCGGTCTGACAAAGGGGTTGCGCCACGCACCGGCAAAAATTAAGTTGTTTTAAAGTCAATCTGATTGCGCTTAAAAATGAATGTTCGGTTTGTTTTTTATACCGACTTCTGACGAGAAATGAGATCTTCGCGTCTCTTTTTCAAAAGTTGGCGACAATTTTGCTCTGAATTGACCTGCATGACGGAGGAGGAACGTTAGCACTCAAACATATGCGCCTGAAGCAAGAAGAACCAATCGGTCCCTTTGATAAATCAATGGATAGTCCGATGTTCTGTTGTACAGCTTTTCGTCTTGGTTTTCGTGTCAACCTCTAATTATGAATTATACTTTTGGGAGCGGTATCGACAAGACGAACATAGTATTTGTGCTGACAACGGAGAACTCGAAGTTCCTTCTTTTTCACGTCCCAGTAAGTCAGACACAAAGCCAGGCCATTGAAAAGGACAATGAGATAATCAACACTCTAAAAACAAAATTATTAATGTTCTGGAGCAGAATAATCACGATGGAAAGCACCCGACTCCATTTTATGCATTACAATATAATGATGAATGTACGCATGCTAGAAAATGTGAAAATCCCCTGGCTAGAATTTGTAAATACTGAACTTAATAAACTGGGCATGTCATATACGTGGAGAAACCAAGCAGTTAGTAGCACAAAAATGTTTGCCAATGCCATAAAAACCAGAACTGTGGACATCTATATATCAGACTGGCGAGCATCTATGGAAAAATCAAATAAATACGCATTTTATAGATGCATAAAGCCAAACTTCGGCAGACCACGATACCTATCTCTCGATGATAACAATATCGTCCTGCCACTACTGAGATTCAGAACCAGAAACCACCGACTTCCGGTGGAAACTGGTTATTGGACAAACACCCCATACGCAGAACGAAGATGCACTCTTTGTATGGATGAACTCGGCGATGAATACCACCTTATTATGAACTGCCCTCGGTTAATTGCCCTCAGAACTAAATATTTGAAAGCCGCCTACTATCGCAACCGACCGAACACTATTAAATTACATGACCTCTTCGATACAAATAACAGAAAGATCATAGTAAATCTATCAATATATCTAAAAAAAAAGGCCCAAACACTAATGATCCACTCCTGAGGCTCAATGAAAAAAAAACAACAACAAATGCCCACTCTCATACAACATATGTACAGGGAATCGCCCCACATACATTATATACCCCCAATAATTATAAGATAACATTATCACATTATAAGATAGCTATACCCTCAATCAATATACCATGTACATGTAGTACACTAATAACTCCAACCTATATTGTGTATGTATATTATGTCACCTCACATTTATATTATGTAATATGTACACTGTTTGAAATTGAATCGCCTGTTGTGTCAAATGCGACGAAAGGCGTAATAAACATCTGAATCTGAATCTGAATTGTTAATTAGAGTCATAAACATAATTAGCCTTTGTTGCCACCAGTTTACTGGTGACACAATGCATCCACCAGACACTGCCAATTGGGGATTAGTGAGGCAGCTAATTGTCCCCACATTGTCATTCAGTTGCAAATTAGAAGGGACAATACACAATGCATATACCAATACCACCATATGACTGAAGTAATATGTCAATGGAATTAAACAATACTAATACATAGAAATGGAAACTGACCTTCAAATGTGTCACAAAATTGGAGGTATCTTTTTTGGAACCGGAGATTGTACAAGTAGTTGGGCAAAGTTTGCACTTCGATTTCATAGTACGCGACGTATCTTTCTGCAAATCAAAATGCTGCCAGATTGTTTTTGTAGACATGTTGATAGCATTTTTAGCAATGGTTGGTATGAATTTCTACCATAGCATATATACCATATCAGGTGGAGATAATGAAACATGATCATAACTTCATAAGAGTGATCTATTATAGTGATCTATTGTCAATTATTTGAAGTTGGTTTCTCATTGTATTTATCAAAACAAGCCTTCTACCTCAAAGTTTAACCAATGCTTAAGCAAACAAAGAGGTGTCAACATAATTAACCATTGAGATACAGTGGATGAAAACTCAGTGTTGTGACAACATAGTGATAGCCAGTCACCAGTCTTACACTTTGAAATTTGGAAAAAAACATTTGCAGAAACCATTGGATGAATCATGAAAGAGAACTTTTAGAAGAAATAAGTACCTGTGATTTTGAAGTAATTGAAATTAGACCCAAATTACAATTACAATTACATCCTAACCAATTACAATTGCAATTACATGTAATTGACAATAAACTCAATTACCAATTACATACAATTATTTGAAAAAATGTAATTAATTACAGTCAATTACAATTACCCCATCCCTGGCAAGTGGCTTTGAGCGATTTGTGGTCATTGAATGCTGAGATCCAAACCAGTGATTTCAGTTGATGTTGATTCATGGTGCCATTGTGCATTTGCCCCTGATGAGAAACCTCAGCTATAAACAAATTAGAAAATATCAGTCCGTCAACCACCTTATCAAACTCACGACAGAAAATGTTTTTTTTCTTCTCGAATTTGGTCTACCATATACTCATACAAATTATCTAAATAAAGCAAAAGATTTGGTCCTATTACATCAATATTCATTGTGTTTTGCAGCCTAAAATCAATCATTGCCATTATAACTCAAAACAAAATACATTCCACGCACTAGACAAAGAGATATAACTCTATTTAATTGACGTACCCGTAGTTTTGCTGATAGATGGCTGATTATGCATCACATATCACCAAGTTTTCACTGTGTTTGAATTGGCATGTATACATCTTATTACCCATCAATTTTGAATGGAGAGTTATTTTAAAGTACAATCTGACATGCCGAAACACTTGTTTCTACGTGATTCTCATCGTATTACCCATCACTGTTGAGTGGAGAGTTATTTTAAGTACAATCTGAGATTATCTGACATGTCGAAACACTTATTTCTACTTAATTTTCAAGGTAAATTGTACTGTAAAAATTATTGATCAAACTATGTGTGCAAACCATAATGCCCCCGCCCCTGCTCAATATATCTATGAATTTAAGCAGTGGTCCCCGTGTTGCAGATTTATGCTGGACAGGAAGGTTGTTCGAGACAGAACATGTTAACGTGTTTTATATGTTTCCATCCGGTTCTTCTGAGAAGAATGTTCTGTGAAGTGTTAACTGTTCTTGCATGCAAACTTTTCACAACATCCTTGTCGATAAACGGTTGTCGCTTGATTTTCAGTGCACTCGTTGGAATCCAAACTTAGTTCCATTTGTGAATTTAGCTCCCTTATATGGAACCAACAACCGATTGTTAAATATTGTAACACAGTATATATCAATGACCATAATACATTTTGAAGGCAAAGTTGCAGTTTTATATATCAATACAATTAATTGGCCGTGAAAAACTCGTTAATTCCGTCTGTTGCTCTCTGGTAATGTTATGTTATCAGGTTGACAGCCATGTGTCAAGCAGCACACCACCAGCTACTGCCTCGTGTTGAAATCACCCAATTATCTGAGATAATATGAGACAATTAGCGAATGGTGGCATCTAATTGTCATTACAGATGACTCCAGGAAGACATGTGATGTTTGTTAGAAAAATTGAATCAGCTGATCAGGGGGTATATAAAATTATGATTTCTCCTACGGAACATTTTTGTTTCTATAAATTTGTGAAGGGTGGCTAGTATGGCCCGACGAAGCTTCGAGATTCGATTCGATTACGAATCTTACGTTTCGATTCGATTCGATTCGAAAGCGGTCGGGTGATTCAGGATATTTCGAATCGTTATATACAAGTCTTTTATCACCGGATATAGACTGCATTATCTATAAAAATTTGTTCATTATATCCCTAATACTTAACCCGAGTGTGTTTCCGCGACCATCTCACAGGGAATCACGTCGTTTCGAGTTGATGAGTACCACGCATTTAAATGGCGGAGGCGACAGAAAACACATCGAGAAACGAAGAAAAAGGTAATAAACTAGGATATGACGTATTGCAAAGTATTTTGGCAGCTACGAGCATATTCTACACCATTTTTCAAACAAGCTGATACCTCATGTGTGTCCAAATTCACATGTGGTTGCTCTAAAATTCTGACCAAAAGTCGTCAGTCGGAGGATTTTCCACGACGTGTTTAATGGTGTATTCCACGAACATTTTCTATTTTCATGCTTTTAATCTGCTTGGACCAAAAATATTGTTACTAAATTATGTTTATTGAAAGAAAGCACATTTAGTCGTCAATATATTGAACCCTGTTTTAAATTTTTTTTATTTTTCCTGTGAGTCGTAGCTTTTTCATTAGTGATGAGTGTACACACACCACAATTCAGTGATGAGTTACCATGAATTTGTTCAGAATAGATTGAATAAATAGTGGATACAAAACGAGTCAAAGGGCTTACAGCGAAATTTACAAAAGAAGATCAGCAAATTGGGTCTGAACCGTTCATATAGGCAAGGTGCAGGTCCAATTTACTGGAATTTCGCTCTAAACTGAGTCGACTTGAAGATTATATTGCTGTATGGCCCAAGCAAACCGCCAAAGTACGGTAGTGTTGATTTGGGGTAATAAATTAAATTGTGTACCCTAGATGTAAATCATGTGGTTTAAAAGGTTATATATATATGCTACTGGTGCTATATACTGGTAACTCTCTCCTTTTTTTGGTGATAACGGTACCCAGGTTCTGAAAATTGTGATAAAGGTACCTAGGCTGTGAAAAATCGTAATAAGCTACCCAGGTTCATCGAATCTCAAATTAAACGAGATTTAAATATCTTAGCTGGAAATTCGTTTGATTTTAAGCTGTTGCTTTCAGTTTTAAATTGTTTGAACTGCTATAAATCTAAAGAATTTAGTCAACTAATATATCCTTTGATATGTTTTCCTGCAGTGTACCATAAAATAACACGAAATAATGTCACCAAAATATTCTTACGCAGGATTTGTGATTTTATTTTTCAGATGAAATGCCCGAGAACAAGTCAGTTGTGTTGTGTAGCACCAGTGGCGAGTTGTTTGGTTCGAAGTCAGGCATCGGTGCCCATACACGTGGCTACAGGAAAGAGGATTTAAAGTTTCTGGTTGTTTTTATATTTAACAAAAGAGAATCTTGTAACATTGTTTTATTGTTTTGTTAATTGGTCACACCATCATAGTTTGTTTTACACGAAGTGCATATACTGGGTACTATATCTGCAGGAAGTAATCCGTGTTGTTGGGGGCATATCCTGCAATAATCATTACCCGACCCGCGTCTTCTGAATCTATGGCTTCCTCGACCAAATTGTAGACAGTTCCGCGCTTGGTGCAGTACTAAAAGTTCCTATATATAAAAGGGATTAAGTTGCCAAAAAATGTGAAAATAAGAGTAACTCAAACACTAATTATGCGAATATGCAGCTTAGAGGTAAATTGGGCTAATAATTAAGATATTATTGTTACACGGACTATGTATCTATCAGAGAAATGTTTACTGGTTTGTTGAGGTATAATTATGATAGTTCATGGGCTAGGTGTCATGCATTTAGTGAAACCCGAAAGGTATGATACTTACCTCGCTGGCATTTAGGCCTACCCCAATAAAGAAGTCCACGACACCACATGGCAAATAATCCTCAAATTTAGAAACGTGTAGACGCTTATACATGCAGTGTATTGTGAATAAACGGATCTGACCACAAATAAACCCGAGGACACTTTATAGCAGCCCCTCTTATTTTAGCTATCTTGGGAATGCCGTTTCGACGAGGTGTGATTGATAGGACCATAGTCATAGACATTAAAAGACAGAATAACGCCCTATCGGTGCCAATGCAGCGAAATATTTGGATTGCTGCCATTGTGTTCTATATATTACACGTTTTGGGAAATTTGATAACATAATTGACAATGGCTAGTATTACTTTGTTGCCATTAATCGATTCTGATAACTAAAGCGTATTTTGAAGAAATGTTGTTATTGTTGTATCTTGATGACATGGGGACCCCTTGGTCGGATTGAGTACCTTTCAATGCGTTAAACAAGTGTGCGTTTTGACACACACGAGGTATCTGATCTGCTTGTTTGAAAACTATTGTAGCATATGCTCGTAGCTGCCAAAATGCTCTGTAATATGTCATTTCCTATTTGATAGCATTTTTGCTCGTTTCGCGTTGTGTTTTCTGTCGCCTCCGCCATTATTTCGTGTTATTAATTTGTCCAACATTTCATATACGGTCAATGCACTCATTGCAAAATGGTAATCAACGACCATTATTGGCACAAGTAGCACAATTATATGTAATTTAACCACAGGTTTACATCTGGGGTACACAGTTTAATTTATTACCCCAATTGAACAGTACCGTAGTTCTGCGGTTTGCTTGGCCAATACAGCAATATATATATAATCTTCAAGTCGACTCAGTTTATAGCGAAATTCCAGTAAATGAGGCCTGTGCCTTTCCTATATGGACGGTTCAGACCAAATTTACTGATCTCCTTTTGTAAATTTCGCTGTAAGCCGGTTGACTCAGTTGGTGTCCTCTATTTATTCAATCGAAACTGAACAAGTTCGTGGTAACTCATCACTTAATTGTGGTGCGCGTACACTCATCACTAATGAAAAAGCTACGATTCACAAGGAAAATACATTTCTTTTTAAAGAAGGGTCCAATAATTTGCCTACTACATTGCTTTATTTTAGTAAACATAAAATTAGAAACAATATTTTGGTCCAAGCAGAGAAAAAGCATGAACTAGGAAATGTTCGTGGAATACACCAGTAAACACATCGCGGAAAAACCTCCGACTAACGACTTTTGGTCAGAATGTTAGAGGAAACAAATGTGAGTTTGGACACACAAGAGGAATCAGCTTGTTTGAAAAATAGTGTAGCATACGCTCGTAGCTGCCAAAATACTATGTACTATGTCATATCCTCCTAGTATATTACCTTTTTCTTCGTTTCTCGTTGTGTGTTCTGACGCCTCCGCAATTTTGAATGCGTGGTACACATCAACTCGAAACCACGTGATTCCCCACCGTGCATCTGGAACCTCGTGGTCCAATGTGTATAGGGTAAGTTGCCCAAAAGCTCACTGCTCACATATATACTGGCCTCCCAGTCCCAGCGCTGGTTACTCGTGGAACGTCTGTGCGACTCGTGCAACTTTCATGTATAGGTCTGTGATGGTTCTCATGTTCATTGCGATTGTACCATACTCGTAACGCACACGGTTTCCTCCACCAAATAAAACCAGCAATGTCGCGATATAGCCCGGCCCCAGCTGCCGAAGCGAGTGAATTTCTGGTCGGAAATATTTGTATCTCGTTATCTGACATTCTTACCAGAAAGGCCTATACTATATTACTCAGCTCAATCAAATAATATCATATTTTTATAAAATATCATTCAAAATTAAAACGATATAAATATATTAAGTAAACATTATATCGTCTCCAAATTCGACCAACATCTTTAAACATCATAATGGAATATTGTTGACCATTTAGCATTCCGACGAACAGACCAAAGTTGGGAAACTATATATAGTTCTCTGTAATGCCGTTTGCGTATGCGCCATTCCCCAAGACACGATGCGCAATTCTGATATCGCGTGTGTCTGCTGTGCGCGACAGGGTGAAGCGTACATGCGCAGAAGAGTTTCCGTTTGCAATGACTCGAATCAGACTCCATTGGCTCCAAAGTTCCAAACTGCTGATTTTTCACGAACTTCACGCATAGTAGCCAGACAGTAGTGGCACAAAATATGAAGTTGTGTCGTGCCATTATCATATATTAAACTGTTTTAAACTGTGATTAAATATTGTTAATATTATGTCATAGGAATTAAGTTTAATGAACCTCCTTCGTAACCTGAGTTATCTCACTGACGTTATAAAATCATCTGACATTTACCCCCATTTTCGCTCGTACCCCAACTGATCGGTACCGCGAATCTACTAAAAAGATTCGATTCGAGATTCGATTCGATTTCGAATCATTATCATGATTTGATTCGAGATTCGATTCGATGTTGAAATTGCCGATTCGTCGGGTCCTAGTGGCTAGTCTTGTTCAAAGCAGTGCCAATATCTCAAAGTCACATTCTAATGGTGCAGATTTATTCCCAAAGATGAGTTACTATACAGTGAAAAATCAGATGCTGCATGAGGGGGTTAACTTCTTATTATCCTCTTGTTCTACCCATGATGAAAATTGAGACATGACAGTCAAACTATACAAAGTCTAGTGACAACCATATGAACTGAGCGATGTTTTACATCTTATGTGTTAGAAGCGACAGAATGGTAATAAATTTATTTCAACATTGAGCTGAAAGTGTTTATCTCAATATCTCAAATTGGTGAATTGCGTGGGGGGGGGGGGGGGGGGTACACTAAAGGGCCATAAGTCAGAGACGACACACATGGTATTGAAACAATACACATTTGTAGACACAGGTATGAATACATGTCACGGGTGATATGTATGTAGCATAGTTTCATGAGCGATTTAGGTTACAGTGAAGTAACCCGGGGTAACGCCATCCAACGGATTTGGAACAAGATGCAGGAGAGTACTAATACACACTGGACCCTGATTGGTTAATTGGATATTTTATATTTATAGATAAAAAATGAAGTAAGTCATTCATGCTTGAATTTTAACAACCAAACACAAAATTGGGAATGGCCAATGTTGTGCTTTCAAGTTTGAAATGTTCAGCGTGAGGTGCTAAATATCAATATGTGTTTACTGCGATCCTGGCGCTACTTTCAAAAAGACACAATTTAAATGTAAAAGTCATAAGCGATGAATTTTTTCAAAAGGTTTCCACAGATGACAGTCTTTCATATTATATAGGCCTTCCACACTTATGGTATATAATCACATCAGAGGCTGTTAAACGTTAGCATGGAGGCATATGGGAAATAATTACTTCACTCTAACCTATACATTGTGCACAGTCGAGGAGCGAGTGCACCGTGAATGATAGAGGTGAAGGTAACTGAAAAAATGGCCTTCGCCTGACACATGTGACACGTTATTAAAGAATGAAATATTGTTTAATTGATTTGTACATCATGTCTAAATAATTTAAACTGGCGAATTAATGGGGCAATAAATTTTTGTGAGTGGGAAATTTATTTAACCAGCTCCTGTAGTTCTTAGTTATTTTCGGTAGAATTTGGTTATGGGTTAGCCCTGTTGACCTAGGATTTTTCTTGCATTTTCGTGATCACCTGGTGTCAATCGAACTGGGTAAACATAACTGGAGTGGCATGTGGGCTTCAATTCAGTCAATTTGGCTGAAACGTTAACACTGTCGCCTATGTGAAACCATTTAGTTCAGTTATTCCATGAGGCGTTTGCAGTGTGTATTTTGGAGAGATACGTTTGCATATAGGGTTATTGCTCTTTGGTCGAAATTGATCTCGCGCATATCTGCATATAGAGTTATTGCGCTTGACCTGAAATAGATCTCGCGCCGGTGGCATACACTCTTATCTGCCTACGAAATGAAATTGTTTAAAACTGTCGAATTCCTCCGGTGATTGGATTTTCCTCGTATTAAAGACACAGGTACCCTGGTGCGACAACACTAGTGTTGTCGCACCAGGGGACCTGTGATTAAAGACAGTTGTATCTGACTTGCGATTAGAGAGATTATCCGATTCATGAGATTGCGGTACATGTTTTGCACAATCCGAGATATTTATCAGATGATGTTTAAAGGTACGGTTGGCCTTGGCGGTGGGTATCCTGTGAAAATATTTCCACCCGTCAAAAACCGCCACAAACAGAAAGAACAACAAAATGTAGACAGACTTTGTCCGTATACAAATAAGAAATATCGCATAAACAGTATGTTATTGTCATATTTTTGACCATTGTTATGTAAACAAAGGCATAAAAAGTTACTTTTCTGGTGTTTGTTTATATTATGATGGTAAACATAAAGAGCGTTCTTTGTGGGTGAATTCCTGATATGGAACGAATCAAGAGCGTTTATGCCATTTGTGTGTGATTAGCCAGCAGCATTGTGTTGTCTTCTGTAACACAATCAGGCTCTTGCTTAGGTAAAATATAGTAAATCTTTATGATAACATGCTGTTTACGCGATGGTCATGGTATAAATGAACGAAACCGTATGCGTTTTAATGTTTTTCTGTTTACGGTGATTGGAACAAATATGAATATTTTCGACAACTAAGGCCTCACGTGCCTTTAAACAAGCGTTCTGGCAATCCGTATGTCTCTCAGAATCTCAGTTCGTTCTCATAATCCGGTGTTGATTGAATCGTTTCGCTGCCTTGATTCACGGATGTATGGATGGTAATCGTGCAACGCCACCCACCATACTACATGCATCATGGGAGCGCTGCATCTGAGGGGGTGTTTATACATTACCCGGCGAAGATCGCATTCGCTTTAGCCGGCAGCGATAACAATAGAGTGTTTATACTTCGCCGGATAAGAATTACAGCTATCCGGATACTCAGCTATACGGTTTTCAACTTTTGGATAAAAATGATTTAGTACAAGCACCTGATTGTCGTATGGATTCTAATTCGCTCTGCGATTAAGTTAGATGTTTATCTGGGGTCATGCCGTCATGGGTGATTTCCTTTCAACAATTAACTCGAACAATATTATTGTGTAATCGCTGATAGACCAGCCCGCTTTCCACCTGTGTATATATTGGTCAGTGTGCCAGTTTGATTGTCTCTAATCAGCTGTCAGGTCGGTGGTCACACACCTTGGTTATAAGCTATTATTATAAATACTAACCGATGATGGTACACGTACTCTGCATGTGCATGGTACATTTGTTGCGTATTCGAGGGAATTAATTCATGTACATGTATGTCCATATCTATATATGGAGGAAATGGGATGGCACGTTTCTATGGATTCAAACTTAATGGACAATTAGTTCAATAATCTAAATCTGAGTGTGGGACTGTTCATCTTTGGAATTTATCGACCGACCGTGGTTATGGCCAGGTATGAGAATTTTTTTTAATCTGAACCCTGAAAATTGCAAAACCCTAGCATCCAGCCTTAAGATTTCCAATTGTTGGACATTTTCCAAACTTGACGCACCTCTAATAAGGTTGGATCATTTCCAACTGATGGTCATTTCAGTCCAACAATTTGGTCAAAAAATAAGCAAATGTTGCCTAAAGAAATCACCAATAACAAATTGTTGAAAATAAAACTACGAGAACAATTTCAACATATTGCTGATGTCAAATGTCCAACTATTGCCGTGTCAGGTATGACATTTCCAGCTTTTGAATATTTTGATTAAAGTTGGGATGAGACACCACATCGTCACGGCCCTATATACATGGACATGGTGAACGCCCGAGTAAAATGAAAAACATATTTTATTGTATAATGTGCAAACGGAAAATGTGTCACATTTGATTCGCGATGTTGAAACTTATCTATATAATATAAAATCAAATCTGAATGATTAGACACCAATGTGTAGATGTATGCGACGAAAAGATCTCAAAACTGACAATGGCCATGCTTTTGGTGCGACACTCACTTCACAGGCTGTATATGAATACAAACAAACCATGTTTTTTTAAATATCTATAAAATCACCAATAGCAATACCTGAAAGTTTGAGTTGGATATTAATAATTTCAGCATTTCCATTTCTAAAAAGTTTCATTTCACTATACTGCCCAACCATATCTCTAACAGGAAGCGGCTAGATGTTTACATTTGTACAGCAATATCATATTTCAGTTCAGTGATAACTAAAACGAAAACTATTAACAAGTAAAGGAGACACATGCATATATGCGTATCTTCGCCGGCGATGTGTAAACACTCTGCCCAACCTTCGCCGGCTAACGGGTTCGCCGGGTAACGGCTTCACCGGATATGTGTAAACGTCACCTGAAGCGAAAACACTCGTAATATTTGTTGTTTTCGCCCAGACATTGTTCACAAACTGGATTATATCGTTAATAGTGGCGTGGTCCTTCTGCAGACAGTTCGTGCATGATCGGTTCTAAATGGCCGTTGATGTTCACAAATGAAAGTGGGCCAGTTCGTATATATAGTTGCAATGTTTACCTCGCAATGTTTACAACAATCGTTATAACGAAGTTTTTCTCTCTTATATTTACTTTACGGTGGATACAAATGGATAATTTATTGTGCACCTCAAGGTTTTTTTTTTACAATTTTATTGGTGAATTAAGTACATGTACTCAAAATGACGCACATAGTCACATCACTACTGTAACAATGTCTGTAAATTTAAACATTCGATCGCTGAGAGAATATTGTTCCTTAAGAAGAGGCTTGAGTCAGCCCAGCTCAAATCCTACACAATGTGATAGTACGTGTACCACTACTATTAGTGCTAGTAACTTTAATGGGCCACGAAGCTCGCGCGATTTTGTGCAGCGCAAAAGAAATCCGAACAATGTGAAGAAAACTGAAAGCTGTATGAGGAAATTTTCCACGGTCAGAAAGAGCATAGAAGCCTTTTGCTGAGCCCAAACGTATTCTACCTGAAGAAATGGGTATAATATAGGTGGATTTCTGATGACAGCAAAGAAAGACTGTACAAACTACGAACCTGACAGTCGGACAGGATTCCATCGGGGGATTGATCGGCAACTGAGAGATATTGGGTCACATGAAAGCCTACTGTTGGGGGATTGCTTCAAAATGAGCAGAGATTTTCTGAAGTCAGCATAAAATCACGTCTGGCAGCTGGATGGTTGATTGTGATTGGGATAAAATTAATGCTGAAACAAGAAAAAATCAAAGCCACCATGAAAATATTATACCTGGGTGAATATTGATCCAGAGTGGGTGAAATAATTAACCTGGTATTTAATGGGGGTATGTTAGAAAATTTGGTGATGATTTTTTGTGCGGAATTATGGCAGTATCAAAAGCGGTACATTTACAGACGGAAACGGCACACGGACGTATCAATTTTTATAAGTCATATTGGTCCAAAGAGTCATTCTTCAAAATTTACTAGATGAAAGCACCTGTCAAAAATCGGTTGAAATTGTTGGAAACCATTCGAACCATTATTATAGGGCATCAGTTGGGGAGTTTCCAGCTGGAAATAATGAGGTACCAGTTGGAAATGTTCAATCGATTTGGGAAAGGGGGATACAATATCAGGGATGTGGCTTGAGGGTCTCCATTGGGGGAGTCCATCTTGGAATTTCCAACTGCACCCCTTGATGCAGACCAAAGTTTCCATTTGCAGCCCACCCCCTTTGGGTCTTTTGGTTTTAGATGTTAGATTATTCTCAATGGATCAAAATAATCCACCAAACATAATCGTCGACCATGGTTCTGTTCAGTATGAAGAATGTTTTAGTTCTGAACCTGAAAAAATGCAAACATACTAATATCTGGTCGTCAAAGTGAAGTCGAATTTATGGTCACGGGGTAGGGACGAGGAAGGCCCGGTGTGAGAACATTTTCTTGGCCTCAAGCTTTCCAAGTGTTAGAAAAATCCAATCTGACACCCCTAGCTAAGGTTGGAAAATGTCCAACTGATGACCATTTCAGTCCAAACTTTTGACAAAAATTAAGAAAATATCGTTTTCGTAGGGAGGGAGGGAGGGAGGGACCAGAACATCCTCCGAGTGTTGGGAATTTGCAACCTCACCCCTCTCGTTACGCGAAACAAGCTCCAGACCAGAGACCGGAGTTCCGCCGATCATGTTCTCGTGAAATTATCATGATATGAACTGCGAATAGCCTCATTTTCAGTCCACAACAAACTGTAATGAGAGTCATTTTTGTGCCATTATCGACTCATATTGACTTATTATAGGTTCATTATAGGTGGAAAATAACACGAATAAGCAACTTACCAGATATATACTCTTTATAATGTGTTTCGATGTGGCCCAAGCCATAAAACGGAATAACGGGTTTAGAATCACATAATCCAATAGGAACTGTTGTGAACATGATAGGTACATTGTGACTATCTGCACGAGGATATGTTGAATAACAACACATAATGGTGCACAATTTTAAATATATAACCAAGCCGGCCTTTAAGTATCGATAACCAAGCCCCTTTAAGTATCGATGATATGGCCACAGCACGGTAACTGAAATCTGCACTTATTTACACAGATAAACGCACTGTCGTGCGAGACACGGTAGTTATATTTAGTACAAGCGGTCATTTCCTATAAAAACATTGTTTACTTTGCCAGAATGCAGCTCCAATGAAAACAAATCACATTAAAGTCAAGATATTTTTTAGCACATTCAGATATGGGTGGAGGCAGAAGAGGGTTAATAAAGTAAGAACACAGACATGTTTAGAATCAAAGTTATTTATTTTGACATCGGTATATAAATGGCCACAATTTAATATCGTTTGGACGACTTTATTATCTGTCCAATGCTCACTATAGGTTATAGTACACCAAATATAAAAAATATCCCTTTGGTGTGCTGTCACCCACACTCAAGTCAGCATCAAATCACATCTAGCAGCTGAATTGTTGATTATGATTGTGATAAAATTAATGCTGACACAAGAAAAAATCAAAGCCACCATGGATGAACATTGATCCAGAGTGGGTGAAATCATTAACCTGGCATTTAATGGGGGTATGTTTTAAAATTTGGTGATGATTTTTTGGTTTTGTGCGGAATTAGGGCAGTATCAAAAGCGGTACATTTAAAGACGGAAACGACACACGGACATATTAATTGTTTTGGGTCCGAAGAGTAATTCTTCACAATTGACTAGGTTAGAAAGTTCCAGCATTCACAAGGAATCGAGCATATAGCCCCGGACATTAACACTGTCCCCTATGGAGAATAATTAGTGTACTGTAACCTGAATTTGAACACTGTAAACATGGGTGTTTGTGATCTCAACACAATCTGAAACGCTATTCTGTTACAGTTTATACACGTGTCAACGGATTCATTTTCTAAATGGAATGTTTATTATCTAAACGTCACGTTTTTTGATATTACATGTCAAATATGTTCAGAAAATAAACTAATGTTGGGGGAATAAATAAATAAGCTAACATGGCGTTTAGTGTCTAAACATATTGATGTGTTTATTACCTAAACACCACGTTTGTGTAAACAAATAATGTTTAGCAAATAAACACATTATAATAGCATGCCATTTAGGTTATGTTTTAACTCGTTTCACTCTAACAGACATAAATGATTTGTAGAATAACAACTTCGAATTGTAGAAACAAAGTGTTAAGAAAGACAGGCAAACGTATATAACTTCAGAGTGAATATCATACAGCATATTACAATAGGCAATATATATAATGCATATACTACATTGTATTATATATAATACTAGCAGGGTTACCCTGCGTTGCCCAGGTTCAAGTGGTGGGAAACCCTCTGGATATATGGTGGGAATAAGAGAATACTCTTTCCCTCGAAGTGTTACACGTGTTCTCATAAATTGTATAACCAAATGGCATCACAAAACATGATTCTTACACGTGGAATATAAGTAGTGGCTCACCTGGTCAGGTCGGAGTGGTTATCATTTTGTTTATCGCGTTTAATCCGTCCCACCAATAAAGAATTATTTATTTATTTACAACTGCGTGTACTTCAGACGTTATAGAATGAAACATGAATATCATAAACACATTAGTTCGAAAACATAAAAGACGACAATTCTGTTTTGCATAGTGATGTATCAATCAATCTAGTTTATCATATCTTCACGAAGATATCGATGTTTCAAAGATATGTCCAGGTGCCCTTCTGTTCTAGTGTTATATACTGGCTAATCATTTTCAGTTTAAAAGAAATGATGTTATGCATGTATAGCAGCTACATATGCCCGACACAGCGAGATTTTGAGTTGTTTATGTTAGGCGACGAGTTTGTTCTAACAAATGAAAGAAATCCTCTGTATCGGGCAGATATACCCTTGTCAGATGTCACTATTGGAGGATCCTGAAAAGTCATGTGCTACGGACTGCGTTTTCCTTTATCTCAGAAGTAACCATATTTTGACTGCACACTGTGGCCAATATTTTTGAACAGGACTGCTCTACATTTCCATATCTCTTGGCAATTCTATCTTTTTTGTGGAAACTATATTGAATCATTATAATATTCTATCCTCTCACGATTCAAGGTCCCTCAGTTTGAATGAATATATGTATCTCTTAAATAGATTGATATAGATATACTTTTAATGCTTTCTTCTGTGTATCTGTGTTGCTAGATCATTATAGGAATGTTTCCATCCCCATATAAATATGACAGTTGAGAAGATATAATTGTTCAAGTGACATAATTCGTTCACCATAAATATGACAGTTGAGAAGATATAATTGTTCAAGTGACTTAATTCGTTCACCATTTGTCGAGATTGTGAAATTGAAATACCAAAAACTCCTTAGAATGACATGGAGATGGCATCGTAGATGAGTATATATAACTTTGTTGAATATCGGCGAATTGAATAATCTTATAAATGCAAGTGAATCTCCTCTCGCCATCCATGACCTAAACTACCCCAAATGTGATTTAATTCATATCATTAGAGAAGAACGTGAATTTGGTGGAATCAGTGCTGAATATATTTGTATCATTTTGGTGCAACTCCCCTCATGCATAACTTGAACCGCGCCACTTTTGTCATATATAAACCACGTCTATTATACTCATGCATGCATTATATAATGGAGATGATTATATATAAGTTTGGTGGTAATCGGCAACTAAACAAATTCTTATCATAGTTATTACCCCCCCCCCCCACATTTCTCACCCAAACGGCACCAATTTCGGGTCTATAATCACACGTTTATAGCGCCCGCTCATATGTAGGAACAACATGCGCCTCAAGCCAAAGATATTTTGAAAATTGAATGTAAATTAAAAAGCTCTGGTTAACAAAAAAGTGAAATTGCATGAAAAAGTTTTGTTTACATATTTTATAAAATTACTAATAATATTTGCCCCGAAAGAGGAATATAGGGGCCTTACTGGCCTTTTAGATATTATCTTCCATTTTCTAACGGTATTTTTGCCTAAAAGATTGATGAATTATTCTGAAACTATAAGTTCCGATTGAAAGATCGCAGAGTCCTTTTAAGATAAGGCGTCATGACATCAAAACGTGCATCATGACGTCACAACCTACATCGGCGCGCAAACATCCAGACACTGGGGACTGCGTCAATAGCCAGACAGCTGAGACACGTAATATATGGTCAGGATAAACGACACATCTGCCAAAAATTTACGTTATATGTGATTATTTACATATATACGATTGTCTTGTATCCCGTTACAGTTTATCACCAAAGCCTTCTAAGGTAAAAATTCATCTGATAATCCCATGAACAGTAACAAACGGGCGCAAATTACGTTGACGTATCATCATATTATTCCTCGTATAACGGAGAAGAATAATATATCAATTCTGTCGAAATCTGCCCTAAAAATAGCCCCTCCTCTGACACCAACAACGTCACTTTAGAACATTTTAATCCGCAGCATTATCTTATTCGTAAAATGTTACCCCTGTTAGACCGCCTTGGTGCCATCTCGATTGCACCCTTAACGTTATATATAGAACACAGACAGGTATTCGCAAATATTTGATTCATTGTACATGTATCATTTGAGAAGAACGTGTATGAGTTTGATGGTAATACCATTGGCATTAAACATATTTATATAAGTTTTTGATGACCCTCCCGTCCCTATTTCGGACTCAAGCGGCGGCACTTTTTGACATCATTAAACCACACACTTAGGGGGTGTTTATACATTACCCGGCGAAGATCGCATTCGCTGTAGCCGGCAGCGATAACAATAGAGTGTTTATACTTCGCCGGATAAGAATTACGGCTATCCGGATACTCAGCTATACGGTTTTCAACTTTTGGTTAAAAATGCTTTAGTACAAGCACCTGATTGTCGTATGGATTCTAATTCGCTCTGCGGTTAAGTTAGATGTTTATCTGGGGTCATGCCGTCATGGGTGATTTCCTTTCAACAATTAACTCGAACAATATTATTGTGCAATCGCTGATAGACCAGCCCGCTTTTCACCTGTGTATATATTGGTCAGTGTGCCAGTTTGATTGTCTCTAATCAGCTGTCAGGTCGGTGGTCACGCACCTTGGTTATAAGCTATTATTATAAATACTAACCGATGATGGTACACGTACTCTGCATGTGCATGGTACATTTGTTGCGCATTCGAGGGAATTAATTCATGTACATGTATGTCCATATATATATATGGAAGAAATGGGATGGCACGTTTCTGTGGATTCAAACTTAATGGACAATTAGTTCAATAATCTAAATCTGAGTGCGCCGTGGACATATTGACACAGGGACGGGTCTAGAGGGCCTGATTTGGAGGTGTGGGACTGTTCATCTTTGGAATTTATCGACCGACCGTGGTTATGGTCAGGTGTGAGAATTTTTTTTAATCTGAAAATTGCAAAATCCTAGCATCCAGCCTTAAGATTTCCAATTGTTGGACATTTTCCAAACTTGACGCACCTCTAATAAGGTTGGATCATTTCCAACTGATGGTCATTTCAGTCCAACAATTTGGTAAAAAAATAAGCAAATGTTGCCTAAAGAAATCACCAATAACAAATTGTTGAAAATAAAACTACGAGAACAATTTCATCATATTGCTGATGTCAAATGTCCAACTATTGTCGTGTCAGGTATGAAATTTCCAGCTTTTGAATATTTTGATTAAAGTTGGGATGAGACACCCCCATCGCCTCGGCCCTATATACATGGACATGGTGAACGCCCGAGTAAAATGAAAAACATATTTTATTGTATAATGTGCAAACGGAAAATGTGTCACATTTGATTCGCGATGTTGAAACTTATATATATAATATAAAATCCAATCCGAATGATTAGACACCAATTTGTAGATGTATGCGACGAACAGATCTCAAAACTGACAATGGCCATGCTTTTGGTGCGACACTCACTTCACAGGCTGTATGTGAAGTTTGTGAACCAAAACAAACCATTAACAATGTTTTTTAAATATCTATAAAATTACCAATAGCAATACCTGAAAGTTTGAGTTGGATATTAATAATTTCGGCATTTCCATTTCTAAAAAGTTTCATTTCACTATACTGCCCAACCATATCTCTAACAGGAAGCGGCTAGATGTTTACAGGTGTACAGCAATATCATATTGCAGTTCAGTGAGAACTAAAACGAAAACTATTATGAAGTAAAGGAGACACATGAATATATGCGTATCTTCGCCGGCGATGTGTAAACACTCTGCCCAACCTTCGCCGGCTAACGGGTTCGCCGGGTAACGGCTTCACCGGCTATGTGTGAACGTCACCTTAGACTCATTATAGAGACGAATATATATAACATTTATGAAAATTTGCGAGTATACAAATTGGTATCAAATTTAGGGCCACCATTGCATATCTCTCACCCAAAAGGCACCAATTTGGCACATTTAAGCCACACGAATAGATTATTCGTATCACGGAGAAGAATATGTATAAATCAGGAGGAAATCGGCGCTAAACATATTGTTTATCAATGTTTGTGTCGATCTCACCCTGAGTCGAATGGCCCCACTTTTGTCATCTTTAACCACATAATTAGACCCTGATATCATGGAGATTATTATTTGAAAGTTTGGTGCTAATCCGCGACTAAACAATTTTTTATCAAATTTAGTGCCCACACCACCCACCCCCATCTCGCACCAAAGCAGCACCAATATGACGTCTTTAAAATTACACGACTAGATTCCTCATATTATGGATAAGAATGTGTATCAATTTGGTGGAAATTGGCTATAAAAATATGAGTATCAATTTTGGTGCCATCTCCCTTTCAGCGCACACCTGACTCGAATGACGCCACTTTTGACAGCTTTAAGCCACACAATTAGACACATCATACCATGGGGATGAATTTGTATACGTTTCGTGGCAATCGGCGACTAAACCAATTCTTATCATATTTAGTACCCACCCACCGCCCCCCCCTAAATCTCTCATCTCAACGACACAAATGTGGCGTCTTTAAATCACACAATAAGATTCCTTGTATCATGGAGAAGATCTCAGAAGAATGTGCATCAATTTGGTGGAATTCGACGCTAAAATTATTTTTTATCAATTTTGGTCCTCCTCTCCCCTTCCGGGCATCCCTAGCGCGAACGGCGCGTCTTTTGACATATTTAAACCACGCCATTAGATCCCTCATATTATGGGGATGATTATATATAAGTTTGGTGGCAATCGGCGAAAAAAAAAGTTCTGCCCCTGACAACAACGGCGTCATTTTAGAAAATTCTAACCCTCGCCATTATCTTTCTCGTAAAAAGTTACCCCTATTAAACCCATTTTGTGCTATCTAGGTGGTCCCCATGTGAATTTCTATAGAACACAGACAGACAGACATTCGCAAATATAGATTTAGATATAATTTCTTCTTAGCCGTATATAGGTCTGCTGATAGTTAACAAATATGAATAGTAACACATTTTAAAGATACGGGCGGCGTTGGCGGTGGGTAAGCTGTTAAAATATTCACCTCCGTCAAAAAACGCCATAAACAGAAAGAATAGTAAAATATAGAGAGACCTTGTTCTTATACCAATTAGAAATATGGCACAAACAGTATGTTATTGTCATTTTTTTCCCTTTGTTATGTAAACAAAAGCGATTTGAACAAATATGAATATTTCTGCAACGAACGCCACCCTGCCTTTAAGACCTATGTTATGTATTTGTTAATACATAAAATAGATCTTAAAAGGTGTTACTCTTCATATTAATTTGAAAGTGAAAGATTTGTTATATGAGAGCCGTAATTATGGGCAGTTGTCCTGATACAGGGTTACGGGCAGTCATATTTCCCATTGTCTGAAGTCAACAAAAATGTGCAAAAAGCTATGTATAGGTTATATACCCCTATATATAACTTCAGATTTACCCCACCCCTATATTCATACCCGCCCATAACGACGGTTCAGGGGTCAAGAACTTTACGGGCAGTATACAGCAAACATGTAGAGAACCGTAGCTGCCATATTTGCGCGTAAGTGTCTTATTGCAAGCTATTTGGGATAAATTAGTTGCTCATCTCCATCAAAGGAACACGGTTCCTATGTCCCTGACCACTGACTAAACTTGTCAATTTCACTTGCGCAGTTGTTTCACATGTCAACATTGTCTATATGGAATTGTAACCGGTCAGTTCATTTATAGGCGTGCGTGTCTATTGGCCAGACCAATAGGTATATGACTATCGACAATACATACATATGTACAAAGATAAAAAAAATTGTGTTGTTCTGTGAGAGGGTGGCTCTAAGTGATTGCTTGAAAAATGAAATGGTGTAAACTGAAATCAACAACATTTTGCAAAAAGCAATGTAAAGGCTATATACCCCTATATATAACTTCAGATTTATCCCACCCCTATTTTCGTACCCACCCATAACGACGGTTCAGGAGTCAAGAACTTTACGGGCAGTATATAACAAACTTACAATATACGGTGTCTACGGGCAGTATATATACGGCCTGCTATTACTGTGGAAATAACTAATTGGCATATTTGCACTTAAGTGTCTTATTGCAAGCTATCTGTTATAAATTGCTTGTTCATCGCCAATTTTCAATTCGTTTAATCTTTTTGACCCATAATACATAGGTATTAAGATAATATATAATACATTTTATGTACATGACTTACATAATAGATATACAAATGATATACATTATAATATATGAAAAGTATTTACAATATAAATAATATACCTGTTTGCCATAGGTGCTGTCTGCTGACGCTATATACTATGGTGTCATATATGACTGATCCACACAAAGTGCATAGACACCCTCAATTATATTACCAGCGAGGTAATATAATTAAGAGTATGTATCCACTCTGGTTTAGTCGCTTGCACATGTTATTTCGTGTTAGGTTCGTAGGAATACTGTGTCATTTACTATCTTTTTCGGTATCTACCCAAGCTTATCTGAATTTATAAGTTTATGATTGATTATTTTAATAAAGTCGCACAATTTCCGTATGTCTGTTGAATTGTTCTGGTTAAGTATTTCACTCATTGTGATAGTATTTTGTTTTTTGTTAGTAAATTTTGATAGTAATCGCTGTCTTTCGGGTGATAGTCTCTCGCATTCAAGAAGATAATGAAATTCATCTCAAATCTTTCTGGAGTTACAGAGTGGACATAGTCGGTCAGTTTGTTCAGGTTTTCGCCAGCGTCCTGTTTCAATAGGTAAATGGTGATTACTGGTTCTAAATTTACATAATGTAATCCGGTTTACTACGTTCAACGTTAGATACCTTTCAAAAGATAAGTCATGTTTAAAAATTTGGTATATCTTACCACGACTGGAGTTGTTCATATCAGTTTCCCAATTATCCGTGAATTGTGAAATTAAACTACACTTTATATACGAAACGAATTGGGCAGTATCCGGTATGCGTTCCATGTGCCATGCATGTAATTGGTTACAATGGTCTAATAAATCATAGATTCGGTGTAACAAAGGGAAATGATTAGCGTTGATATCGAACATAGTCTGTGCTAATTTCAAAAGTATTCTGGGATATCTCACCTCCTCACTGTTCATAATTTTGCACCAATATTTTATTATTCTCGTGTTTATATACACGTCAATTGGTAGTCTCCCACATTCCCCATACAGCATAAAGTTGGGAGTAGATGGCCTCAGGTGAAGAATATGCTTCATAAATTTTCGATGAACTTTTTCAAGAATATCATTGTTACCGAAACCCCAAATCTCGCAACCATATAATAAAATTGGCATAACGTGCAAGTCGAACAAATCAAGTTGGGGTTTGATCGAGAGACAGTGCTTTCGCGAATTCCCAATAACTGAGTACATGGCTTTGGTAGCTTTTTCTGCCAGGGCCTTTTTTGCCGTCGTGAATGATCCAGATTTGCAAAATATTATTCCTAGGTAATTAAATTTGTTTACTGTTTCGATTCTTCTTCCTTTGAACAGAAATTTTGTCTTTTTTGGAAGACTGGTCTTCGAAAAGTTGACAATTTTCGTTTTCTCGATATTCACTGTTAATTTCCATTTATTGCAATATTTTTCAAAGAGGTCCAGTTGTTGTTGTAATACTTTTGGGGTTTCCGCCATGATTGTCGTATCATCGGCGTACATAATCATGAATATTTTCACATAACAGTTGAGTCGATTCTCTATTTCTAGGTCTATTGTTTTTAAGCCCACTACGTCGTTATCAAGTAAATATTCTTGCAAATCGTTCAAGTACAGTGTGAATAGTAGGGGGGATAGGTTCTCACCTTGCCTAACACCAGCATGGCAGGGGAAGTAAATGGATTTACTTCCCTCTGCTTGAACACAGGATTTAATATGATTATACATGTTGGCAATAACCGTAAATATTTTCCCATTGATCCCATATTTCAAAATTTTCATCCAAAGTCCTTGCCTCCACACCATGTCGAATGCCTTTTGGAAGTCAATGAACGCACATAATAATTTCTTGTTTAATTTTCTACTTATTTCAAATAATAAATTTAAAATGAAAATGTTGTCGATAGTCGAATAATTTTTCCTGAAACCGGCCTGATTTTCTGATATAACGTCAAAATCGTCAGTGAATTGTCCCAAACGGTTGGATAAGATCTTAGTAAACAGTTTACCAAAACAACTCAGAAGGGTGATCGGCCTATAATTAATGGGGTCGGTCGGGTCACCCTTATTTTTGTAAAGAGGTACAATAGTACCTATCACCCAATCTGCCGGTATTATCCCCGTGTTAAATACTATGTTAAACAATTTGCAGTATATGGCGATGAAAACATCTGAAGAGGCTTTGATATAGTCATTGAGAATAAGATCATGGCCGCTTGATTTGTTATTTTTGAGACCCTTAATGGCTTGTCTTATTTCCTCTTCGGTGATCGGTCGGTTCAGGTCGGTATTCGCGTCTACGTTAAATAGTTCAATTATGTCCCGTTCTATTAATGGGTCGTCATCGTGTTTAGTCGCATTGATGTTCTGAAAATAATGTGTCAAATCATCGAGAGTAGCATCAATGCGTTGAGAATTTCCGCCCCTAATTTTCTTCCAGAAATCACGCGGGCTACCGTGTTGTAAAGCTGACATTTCGCGAGTAATCATATCTCTGTGTGCTCTAATTGATTTGTCCATTTCGCTTTTATAAACGCGAGACGCTTGTTTCATATCTCTATCTGAGGTGGAGTCCCGGCTTGATTTTTGAGCACGAGAAGCTCTCCGATAAGACTGTCGTGCAATTCGGCACGCTTCATTGAACCATGGTTTATTTTTACAATTTCTACGGTTATTCGACTGCCTAATTGTCCGTTCAGTGTGTACACCTAAAGTATTTTCTGCCGTTGTTGTCATGACTTTGCTTATGGAGGTGACAATCATATTAATTGCTTCGGGGCACAACTCGTTCGGCTTGAGTGAATTCAATAAGTGGTGTATGCTGGAAATGGCATTATAATCAATATTTTCAACAAATTCTGGTCGTTTAGAAGGGTCCCACTTTTTTACGCGGTTCGTTTTGCTGGCAGACGTCGTGTCATTGTCAGTGAGCCACGTACGTGCATATTCAGAATTGAGCGTTGTTACGAGACCGCAATGTATATCTGATGCTAATGGGCTAAATTGGAGTACTTGGAAGTCCAATATAGCTGGTAGACCTGTCGCTAAAGATAATGTATAATCAATTACGGTCTTATTTTGACTGGTGAATGCGCCAACGTTTTTGTCTTTACCAGCCCTTCCGTTCAAAATAACAAATCCGTGATGTTGACATAAGTTCAAGAGCGAGATTCCATATTGGTTTCTGTTGTGGTCCTGGTTCTGTCTGGCTATAGGCATATTAGTCATGTGTAAATATATCAATTGTTCTGAAAGTATTTCGTGAAATATATCCGATTCGAACATGTCGTTGTCGGTACCATAATTACTAATATCAGTTTCAAGCGATGTACGTGCGTTGAAATCGCCAGTGATGAATATCTTATCTGTGCGGTTCGCTAAATTTAAGAACTCACTTTCTACTTCTGTAAATGCGTCTTTCGATGCGTAGTTACTACTTTCAGGTGGTATATATACTGCACCTATTATTACATGGAATTTACATGAATTTTCTGACCTTTTAATCTCAATCCAATGTACAAACTTGGACGGCGTTTCAATGATTTTCGAAAATCTACAAAGTTCGTCTTTGATGCCAATGGCTATTCCACCTGACCGTATTCGCGAAAGTTTTCGTCTATTTTTCATAAAAAAGGTATACCCCTTTAAATACAGTTTGTCACAGTCATCGGTTTTTGTTTCCGATAGACATAAGACATGGTATTTAGAACAAAATTCCTGGAAATCCGGATATTCAAGTCTTTTTCGAAGACCACACACATTTAAGGACAAGATTTCGAAATTTCCTTCGTTGTTTTCGGAACTGAGGTCTTGTTCGAATGGATATATCTCAGCTACATCAAGATAATTATTTTTACACAAACATGGCGTATCTGTAATATTAATGTCATCACAATAGTTTTCGTGCAAATATTCATTCATACAATCAATAGTATCGCCCTGATCATAATCAAGTGAGTCATTGTTATGTGATAAAGAACATTTATTTTCATTGGTGTTATCTACTAATTCTCGTGCGTCTTTTAAAATATCTGATAGGGGTTTAGTCTCTAGCGTTATAATGTGGTCTTTTTTAACTACACCACGACACTCACAGTCCGCTGTGATATGCTCCAAATTGTCACCAAGCGGAGTTAATTGATAGAGATCGGTGTTAGATGTTGTCCCGTAATTCATTATTCTATCATGAATATTACAGTACTCATAATCAGTTTCTGACTGCCAATCGCATTCCGATTGATCAAGTGAACAGTCTACCGTGGGTGTGTCTCTGTCACTGGGCCATACAGCTTGGGGCACGTGATCAAAACAGTCTACCATGCTTTGTTCATTATGACGCTCGCCCATGCGTTGTTCACAACTACGGTCATAATTAAAGTGGGATTCGGTAATGCATGTAGTCATGTTCAGGAGATCCGCATACACATTATCCCTTATGTTCTCAATCGGAACGTCTTTAGGAACAAATACACTTTCTCGAACGTTTCTGCGGACATCCGATAAATCAGTAGATGCATGTGACATAGTAGCAAACTTGTATCACGTACTTGAATCAGTTACAAGATCTGGCGCCAAGCTATTACTATATGGGTACTGTACTGTACCATTATGTTCGTAAGATGCGATGTCATTACACACGCTAGGATAGGGTGAGTTATCATTGTAATTATCAAAAACAGCATTTGAACTCACTTTGTGACAAGCACTATCAGTTGTAGTGAGTGACAATGACATTGATGCATTTACATGCCCATTGTCAATTAACAATTTGCCGTTAACTTTATCGGTGTCGCTTTTTGTACAATTTTGTAATTGTAACTTATATGTGTCATGTAAGCTTAACTGAGTGCCGGTGTCCAGCAAATGAGAATTTGAATAACGTATTACAGTATCTGTGGCTTTTGGCGCTTTGATACAAACTTCGCCCCTAATGACATTCACATTTACTTGTTTGCTACTACTGTACGTACATTTACACTCAACATCATCATTTTCAACACAACATATATCAGCCAGCTCAATATTGTTACATATACATGTTTCTAAATTAACATTATTTGAAGACATTTCACAAACATTGCCATACATTATCTCCCGTGTTTCTCTCAAAATGTCGTAGGTGCTTAATAAGGGCGATTCAGGTTCGGTAGATTGAGAATTGGTGCGGACAACTCACTATCGCGATCGGGATATGCGTCTACTTTGCTTGTCTCAGTCGCCTGACGTTTTGTGAGCGATACTCCTACTCCGACCATGTGAAATCTCGATCCATTGACAAAACCATTATTTGCAGTTCGGGTATTCAACTGGTCACCGTTACTAGCGCGACATGTCGAGTTCGGACTGACAGCGCGATTGCTATTGAGCACGTGATTTCTGTGTACCTGGCCTTCGTTACAACGGGTTGCGGTTGATTGGCTACAGTAACACGGGCAATCATTACGATTCAGCGGACTCAATGGATTACTAGAAGTCAACATTACATTGAGCGATATTGGTACGGTCACGTGATGTCTGTCTGGCTCGCCGTCAAAACAATGGTTTTCGGGTTGTTTTGGATTGACCGGCGCACGTGATATGTCATGAGATAACGGTACACTGAGCGAAACTGGTGCGGTCACGTGATGTTTGTCTAGCTCGCCGTCATAACAATGGTTTTCGGTTTGTTTTGAATTGACCGATGTACTTGGTATTTGCTCGCACACTTGGGGAGATTGCACGGCAATGTTTGCAGAGTTACATGTATAACGTGTATATCCGAAGACATTAATGTTCTCATATCTAGTGACAATATCTTGAGAACTGATATTATTACACAATTGATTAACAGTTCATGTATTGACTTTCGGCATTTTTGGTCTGTCATTGGTGGGCGTGGTACTGTCTCTGGCACGCTTCACTCTGGTATCATCGGTGCATGTGTATTCAGATGCACCAACTAAACACGATACTAGTCTTGCTCTGCCATCCTCATTGAAGTGCAGTCCCGAATGGTCCCTCGCGTTATAAAGCGATTTCACTCCATTGCCATCTTTGGAACGGAACATTGCATTGTCAATGTACTTCAAATAGAATTTCCGCTTACACAGCCTCTCAGTATATTTGTTCACTCGAAGAGCAATCGAATTGTGATCTCTCATCTTAGCACCCAAGCCTTTCCTAGGTGGAATGCTGCACAAATTAACTGTAGCAAACGGAAACGCCTCGTGTACAGCAGAGGCACCACCACTGACGTCCATTTCAATCAGTTCCAGATCCGAATGGTTCTCCACTATATCGTTGGTGCCGAGGTGAACTGTTACCTTTTTAACCTCAAATCGGTCGACGCCTGACTTTGCACTGTTGATTAGTTTCTCCACTTCGGAATATTTAGCCCCTGAATATTGAAACACTTTGATGTCATCCCTGCCCAATTTTAAACCACCGCAATTGCTCGCCCCGAGGACGATGGCTTTCACTAAACTCTGTTCATCCTCTTTATTTCCATCAACATTTCCATCTACAACTTTCCTGAAATCACCACATTCCATTTCGAGATTTCCATTGGTTTCGTCTGCATCACACTTTGTTTCAGTACTACCGTTTATTTCAGCATCAACATTTGTTTCGGCATTAACAACATCATCATCATCGACACCTGTGTTTGCATCATGTGTCTCATTTCCTCCAGCTTTACCAAAAACATCATCACTTTGGGTTGAATCGCGTGTCACCTCACAGAAATCAATCAGATTAGCTACCGGTACTCTGTTGATTGGGTCATATTTATGATGTGTGTCTGCACTATAGGAGAACATAGATCCTAGCCGTTCACGATTGGTTGTCCAATCATCTCGACGATTATCGTTCGCGGGTTGTCTCTGCATGGTGGGCTGACTTTGTATGGGCTGTCGATTTCTACTCACATAATCATCAGTGGTACCGATAGCTGGTTTGTCTGGCGGTCTTTGTATTGGCTGCCGATTACTGCTCACAACATCATCAGTGGTAGTGTTTACAATAGTTGGCTTGCCTTTGCATATGGGATCATCTGAGCGGTGTCCAGGGTTGAGACATGATTTGCATACCATCTCATTTTCACATTGCCAAGATTTATGTGCACTACTGTAGCACCGCCCACATCTATTTTTGGCTGTACGGTCTTGGTCACATATTGTTGTCGGGAAATGTAGGTCATTGCAGTATTTACATAAACACATTGTTTTGGAAGAGAACATTTGAATCAGGAATTTTCCCATCTTAACTTCACTTGGAATTTCTTCACAATCACTCTCAGCTATCTGCACATAACGTACCCCTGTGTGCACGTGTGAACCTTGGTATGTCCCTCTCCTCATTGAATTTGGTACCACATTTCCGTAAGCAGAAAGAAATTTAACGATGTGGCCGTCACCGAGTTCGAATGGGACATTCCATATTGTCACATGTATAGTGCGATTTTCCACGTCATTGGGTCTGATAAATTCCCTGAACAATTTGAATCCACGTTCAATTAAGAAGTCCTTTGCCTCATATGAATGCAGAGTAATTAAGCATTCTTCATCAGTAACCTGAATGGCCGCGATATCGTCCGGGTTAACAACCCTCTCCACTCCGCGTAAGACATCTCTGCCATTTAAACGACCAAATTTTTGTCTATCGAATGAAACAGTTCTATCTCTGGACAGAGTCATGTCTGGCATGTATTCCATTACTAACCTGGATAGTATAGTCCACACATAACAGTTTTAGAAAAATAATCCCGTGTTAATCCATTATTTAATCCATTATTTCATATTAATTGAAAAATTCACAGAGGAAAAATACAAACAAACCGCCATTGTTCACGCATGCGGAAACCAGGAAGGAACATGATTCTTCTGTTCCTGACCGCTGACTAGACGTGTCAATTGCACTTGCACTGTTGTTTCACGTGTCACCATTGTGTATTTTGGAATTGTAAACGGTTTGGGCATTTAGGGCGTGCGTGTCTACTTGGCCAGACCAATAATGATTATTGGCAATGCATACATATGTACAAAACATGTTTTGTTCCTGATAGGGGGTCTGCGTCATTGTTTGAACAAACAAACTGTGTAAACTGAAGATATATAATAATGATATATATATATATATATATATATATATATATATATATAGCTTCATATTTACGCCACCCCTATTTGCATACCCACCCATAACGACGGTTCAGGACTCAAGAACTTTACGGGCATTATATAACAAACCTATAGAGAACCGTAGCTATATATACGGGGAGTATATACTGATTGTTATTACTGTGGAAATATTCACGTACATTGTAAATAATTAGCATA
Organism: Siphonodentalium dalli; assembly: GCA_032622095.1. Classification (NCBI taxonomy): domain Eukaryota; kingdom Metazoa; phylum Mollusca; class Scaphopoda; order Gadilida; family Siphonodentaliidae; genus Siphonodentalium; species Siphonodentalium dalli. The sequence continues at coordinate 216,806,709 of CP136063.1, forward strand.
TCTGCTTGTAAGTGTCTTATTGCAAGCTATTTGGTATAAATTGTTGTTTCATCTCCAACAAGGAGCACGGTTCCTATGTCCCTGGCCGCTGACTATAGACTTGTCAGTTGCACTTGTGCTGTTGTTGCACGTGTCAACACTGTGTATATGGAATTGTAATCTGTCTGGTCATTTATAGCCGTGTGAGTCTATTTAGCCATACCAATAATTAGATAATTATTGGCATTACACACATATGTACAAACAAATATTTGTTGTTCTGTGAGATGGGGTTTAAGTGATTGTTTTAACAAACAAATGGTGTAAACTGAAGTTAACACAAAATTACAAAAAAACTTTGTATAGGTTATATACCCATATATATAACTTCAGATTTATCCCACCCCTATTTGCATACCACCCATAACGACGGTTCAGCAGGCAAGAACGTTACGGGCACTATATATAAACCTATATTTCCACAGTAACCACGGGCAGTATATACTGCCTGTTATTACTGTGGAAATATGCACATCAATAATTGGCATATTTGCACGTAAGTGTCTCATTGCAAGCTATTTGGTATAAATTGCTTTTTCATCTCTAGCAAGGAACACGGTTCATATGTCCCTGACCGCTGACTAGACTTGTCAATCGCACTTGCGCTGTTGTTTCACGTGTCAACATTGTGTATATGGAATTTTCAACGGCCTGGTCATTAAAAGGCGTTCGGGTCTATTTGACCAGACCAATAAGTAGATTATTATGGGCAATACATACATATGTAAAAAAAACAAGAAAATATATGTTGTTCTGTGAGAGGGGGTTTAAGTGATTGTTTTAACAAACAAATGGTGTAAACTGAAGTCAACACAAAATTACAAAACACTTTGTATAGGTTATATACCCCTATATATAACTTCAGATTTATCCCACCCCAATTTCCATATCACACAAAACGACGGTTCAGTGTGGCAAGAACGTACGGGCAGCATACAACAAACCTATATTTCCACAGTAACTACGGGCAGTATATACTGCATGTTATTATTGTGGAAATATGCACATAAATAATTGGCACATTTGCACGTAAGCGTCTTATTGCAAGATATTTGGTATAAATTGCTTTTTCATGGCCAGCAATTAGGAACACGGTTCATGTGTCCCTGACCGCTGATTAGACTTGTCAATTGCACTTGCGTTGTTGTTTCGCGTGTCAACAGTGTATATGGAATTTTAAACGGTCTGGTCTGGCCATTAAGTGTGCATTTACACTGATACAGAACTGTACACAGATCTACACGCAGACTAGTGTAAACGTGTTAATATAGAAATGCACACAGAAAGAAAACGGTACTCGTCCCTGTGGGAAAAAATCGTGTCCGCTATACGTCAGGGTCAACGCCGAAGCATTGCGACAAGCAAATCTGTTTTGATTAATTGTTACTCGGGCTTGGCGAATAATGTGTTACAGTTTTCGTTGTCATTTCAACCCATGTATTTCGTATATTCAAGATGGACAGGGACATGTCAACCGGGGGTGAGGGGTGTCTCACCCCAACTTTTGTCAAAATTTTCAACAGTTGGAAATTTCATACCTGACAAAACATTAGTTGTAATTTCCAAACCAACAATAGGTTGAAAATGATATTGTAGTTTGATTTTCAAACATTTTGTAGTATTGTTTTCTGACCAATATTTGCATAATTTCCTACCTTATATGGACAGATTGTGCCCTGGTCCCTCCCCGTGGCCAGTCAAAACTGCTAGTTAATTTAATAAAAACAATATTGTCCTACATTTGGTCAACATTGTCATTAGAATTGTCATCAGTTGGAAATTTGGCTACATTTGGTCAAATACAGGGTGTTGTAGGATGGATACCCACTCCATACCAATCCAAAATGACCACCTCCCAGATGGTGTCAAACAGGAGACCTATATATATATTCTGACACGGCACATACCAAATCGCTGTTGTCTGCTGGTAGTTGATCCATTTTTATGTCTGGCCTAAACTGAAACGACTCCTAGTTAGTTGTCAATTACCAGAGTACTGGTCAGCGCGCGTTCACTATTAGTCATCATGTTGTGATGACAGTAATGCACGACACGTGACTTCACACAGATCTGTATACAGATCTATACACAGTGTAAACACACCCTAAAAGGCGTTCGGGTCTATTTGACCAGACCAATAAGTAGATGATTATTGGCAGTACATACATATGTACAAACACAAGAAAATATTTGTTGTTCTGTGAGAGGCTGGTTTAAGTGATTGTTTTAACAAACAAATGGTGTAATCTGAAGTCAACACAAATTTGCAAACAACTTTGTGTAGGTTATATATCCCGCTATATATAAATTCAGATTTATCCCATCCCAGTTTTCATACCATCCATAACGACGGTTCAGGAGGCAAGAACGTTACGGGCAGTATATAACAGAGAGATATATCGACATTTCGCGCGGGAAATACATTTATTAGGAAGACATTAATGTTAGGGTGCATTTTTGTGTCCTCCTAACATTTTAGTTTATTTTTCTGGATATCTGCAGCAACAATTCATTCAAAATCCAAGTTGAATGTGATCTGACTTACATTGTTTGTTGTTCTTCGTCAGCAGTTTTTGGTTTCAATAAATAATTTAGCAGATATTTGCAACTGATTGTTGGCATGCTATATCTGGCGTAGATACATTCATGGTATTATAAAGTTGACTTTGTTCGAATGTAAAAACATTTTTATTTTGGACATATGTTTTTATTTCAGAAACGATACCAGTATAGGATACGTATAAGAATCGGACAGCCAAATTTCACATTGTATTAATTAATATACAGACATATATGTAGCTTTACGTTTTTGGTGGTGTCGCATCCTGCACACCAAATATATACGGTATGGTGGAAAGTAAATTATATTTGGGGGACATTGGCCTACGACTGAAAACGGCCAGCATGTTCGATTTAATTACTCCACCATGTTACATTTCTTGAATGTGGCTTAATGGACCCCTTCACTGCCGGACTGCAGTCGTCAGAGGACCAACAATAAATAAGTGGAGGTCGGAGAATGGCTAAATCATATTTTAATACATGTATAATGTATATCTGATCGTACTAAATTAAGAACACCCTCAAAATCTCTGCCGAAATTTATATATAGTGTTCTAGAACGATTTATTTTACTTGTCTATAGAAATTTTTGAGCACTGCGTTTGTCAGAAACGAACTCAGCAGCTTGAACAAACTCATTCGGTCGTAATTTCGCTTCTTCATATCATAGTGTGTAACGAAATGCCGTGGTTACAACAACGCGAAATCTAAAAATATAATGGTGTTTGTCACCAATACACATGTGATAAGAGGTTTACATATTGATACCGTTCATATCTCTCTATTAAAGATACGGGCGGCGTTGGCGGTGGGTATGCTGTTAAAATGTTCACCGTCGTCAAAAACCGTCATAAACAGAAAGAATAGTAAAATATAGACATATTTTATTCTTATACTAATCATAAATATGGCGTAAACAGTATGTTATCGTCAAATGTTTTTCCTTTGTTATGTAAACAAAGGCTAAACACGTTACCTTTCCTGGGTTTTGTTTAGATCCTGATATGGTGAACATAAAGAGCGTCATTTGTTACTGTTTTCTTGATATGGAATTAATAAAGAGCGTTTATATCATTTCTGTGTGATTAATCGATGAAATTGCGCTCTGTTGTGTAAACAGACGCAACACTTCTGTAACACGAGCAGGCTCTTGTTGACGTACACCATCGTACGTCTTGACGACAACATACTATTTACGCGCTGATTATGTTTGGCATATGAACAAAACTATATATATTTGTTAAATTTGTAAAATTTTCGACCACATTATCTGTCATATATATATGCTCAACTAAAACTGGCCAAATGCTATATGGAACGCCCCAGGCCTCTAACTCATTGCTCTGTCTCTGCATACGGTGACATAAATAATAACCACACATTATGTATTTGAGCTAACCATTCCGAACTTCGGCACATTACATGCTTAAAGGAACATCTGCCGTTATGTACTAGACGAAAACTATTTCTAGGTGAAAATAACATCACATAAGGAACAAAAAGCTTCCCATACAGTTAACGAAATTTGCGCTGGGCGTTGTTGGTGTCGCGATGTCGAATCCTGTCGTTGAATCGACGGTGGTTCAATGTCGAGCCAATGCTGGCGCATCTTTGAGCACCACCGTTGAACCGACGTCGAACCAACGGTGCATTCCACTAATAATACGACGTTGTGCCAACATTGGGTTTGGGCGTTGGAAGGGACGGATTGAGCTGCGTTCGCATGCGTTCGCAGGGACGGTTCTCCACACATAGGAGCGTCCCTTTTTTTTTTTTTGTTGGTTGATGCTTTATTCTCATAATTACAAATGAATATTGAGAAATACAGAGTGATATTTACAAAAGGATATGAAGATATATACACAAACTATATACATGTCTCCGGTGCAATGGGGATTTCAAGATTACACTAACAATTTAGTTTTTTTTTGGTACGAAAATTTCACAGTACGTTTTTCTACGCGAATTCCGAAATGGATCATGAATCGAGTTGAGTTCGAAGTACAGCGGTAATTGTGTATTTAATTACGTTAATCGTCTATAAACAGGTGTGAATGATATGCCAGTCTGTTAATTAACTGTTGTCCGCCATATTCTGCATATAATTGGGCATAATGATTCTATTCACTCAGTGAAACATCCACTGAGATATAACAACTCAATTCATTTAAAGTCCCACATAATGTTTGCAACATCAAAGTATACGTATTATATATAATTGTGAAAGAACAGAAATAAGACCAGAAGAAAATTAAACATAGATCAATTAGTTATGCCGGTTTAAATAAAGACATAACTACATTCCATGTCATTAATAACATGTTTTTTAAACATCTTGACCAACCAATCACGTTTTTTTTAAAGACATTGAATTTTGATTTTGTTCTAAATAAAGTTATCGACAGAGTTACATATTAATACCGGTACCATAAAAGTGAAAACTCGGTTTTATCAATTATCGTTTTACAAATTCATTTACGTAACAAATTATACATCCAAATTGTGCTTATTTGGGGTTTTGTACTCAGATAATACGACTGCGTATTTTTAAAATATCAAACATAACAGGTGCTTTCAAATTTGGTCGGTTATATCGGTATAGATGAGGTATAGATGTGTAAAATTTGAAATGGCTAAAAGTGCATAATGATTAAATTAAGACTAATAATTGCCCGTTTACATATATTCAGGGTTTACGCTCGGTGTTGGGGAATGAGACCCTATACGTGTCTTGGCGAAATATCTCAGTCCATGCAACCACCTGCAAATAATAGAATGCACTCACTGGAGCTGCCTATACTTGCGCCCATCACACATTTGGCATGTTGTGTGGTGTCTTGCCAACAACAGATTGAACCACGGGTGCTGGCCCCTCGTTTGAGAGATTGATAACAAAAATCTAGATATCAAATCTCTGTTCATCCATCGCTGAAATAGTTGTGTGTACGGACATAATATCTCTGGTATCTCAATTTGATCTACACTAGTTACACTAATGATAGTCTTAGTAATACGTACGAGTTGTTTGACATATTAATATAACAATATAGACATCGTTCATATGAAGGGTGTGAAGACGATTGGTTGCCGACGATGCTATATTATATGCCAATTGGGTTAACTTACTAGTTTGACTAGAATGATATCAAGTGTGTATACCAGTGGCAAAAACCATCAAAATAAATTACAAAATACCGACACAATTAAATAAAGGAAAACGGGATCATTGGTTAGTCTTTGATTAACAATGTGTCAATGTGAACATGCCTTTAGCGACTGATCTACAGACTTCGGGAACATATCAAAATGTCTATTGCGTTTGAGAATGAGAAAGCTTGTTTTCCCAGTTAATTAATAAGGCATTTTAATAATCCATGTTTCCACATTCACATTTTCAGTGCAATTGTTTTTTTCAATTGAACCAAGCGCCCGACTGTTTGACCGGACATGATTTATATGCACCAGGATCTTTCGAAAATGTTTTGAACTTTCCAGAAATATGTTCGCACCTCACAGTCACTGCGAAAAAAAAAACGATTCCGCACGCATCTTTTAGACTGATCTCAACTCATTTCCTCGAGTTTCAAGATATATAAAATATGCCTCTAATGGGCATGTAATGTTGCCGACGTTTGTTTTACATGTAGTATATATATTTATAATAATCAAACACGAAGTTGTTGGCAGATGAAATGGTTTAGCCTGTCCGTGTAATACGAGTCTCAGCTGTCTGGACATCGACGCAATCATGTCTGGTGTTTTGCGCGCCCATGTAGCTTGTGACGTCCTGATGTGCGTCGTGACGTCATGGCGTCTTGATCGGTTTCCAGAAAAAAATAATTCAATATTGTTCATTTATGAACGATTTATTACCAAAATAAAACCAGATAACAATGCAAATTAAGTATATATGTGGATTTAAATTACAATTGATGCAATCATTTCATATTAGCGCGTGTTCATTTTGTACAATATGTACTTCCGGTATGACGTATCATATTCACGGAAGGACAGCCATCCGAGCCGAAAACATTACTTGCGTCCAGCATGGACTGGCGCAAGTAATGACAGTTCGTAGTTTCCGTGTTTGCAACTGTTTTCTTCTACGATGTTTCCTTTGTTTACAATCAGCGCAGAATTTTACTATGCGGAACATCGAATACAAATAATCGTAAATATCGATTTTATGCAACATATCCGAAGGATGTGACAGCATAAACTAGTATTTTTTGGACGTATTTTGCTACATGTGCGTTGAATACGACACCAGAAATTGGGATTTATGAAATCCACAGTATGTTTCCTAATTTCGATGGTCTGGTCACCCTCTGGCAGAAAATTGAAAAGTCAAAAATAATCAACGAAAGTTTAACTGAGACACACGATAAAAGTGCTAACTTGATACTAAAGTCCTTTTGTAGTGCGAGTTCAAGTTTCACTTTTCTACTCATATTTTTTCTTTGAGAAATGTACTAAAATGTGTTTTTATTGTGGAAATTCACATCACTTTGAACTTTTTACTATACTTTTACATATTCTTGGTTCTATCTCATATGAATGTTTTTTTCTTTTAGAAAACATACTCATGCATGACGCTTTCAAGTTTTACTAATAACAAATGCACTGTTTTTGAGATATCGTCATTTTATCCCTGTGATTTATATGTTGATATTAGCTTGTATATGAGGTAGTAATACAAGGGGCAATTGGATTTTCAATGAAAACCAAATCCGTTAAAATGCGCATGTTGCTTCAAATTTATGATGCCAGTATATAATAATGTAAATGCCACATGTATACAACTCTGTCAAAGAATATGTTAGGCAAGCAACAAGCAGTAACTGTGACATGCATTTAAGTGGCAAGCTGTCTCAATACAGCTAATTAGTCCATTAGTCAATAGATAGTGTTTCTCACACATATCCTTTTGTGGTGAAAACAAGGGGTTTCTTGTTTTAATTTGAGTCATAACAAGAAATTCAATTAATTGAGGAAAAACACCCACTGTCCTGAGTGGTATTGATAAGCTATCAGGGGGGGGGTCCAACAGCTTGAATGTGGGAATAACCCACCATTTATGGTAGGTATTCAACCAGGCAGCTTCTCAATTGATGACTGATGTACATTACACACAAATAGTAATAACAATTAACGTTATGATTTTGAAACTAACCATGCTAGAATATTAACGGTAAGGTGGTATTAACTACTACGAGCACTATTAATAATAATAGTACTATTCTATTATACTATATGTGGGCATGATGTATGGAAATATTAAAGGACAAACCAATAGTTACAATACAATTATAGCTTTTTTGTTTAATTAAGCGCAAGAAGAGCTAATTGTGCTTTAGCACAATAAGGGATGTTCCTTATTACGCTTATAAGCTTATTAAGGGAATCTCTATTGTGCTTAAGTGCAATAAGGGAATATTTAATTGCGCTTAAGCGCAATGAAGAATATTCAAATTGCCCTGATAAAGCCCAATAATGAATCTCTTAATAAGGAATAATATATTATATATAGTACATAAACTCCTTATAATTCAGGTGGTGTAGTCCATCTCCATGGTACAATGGGTGGAACAAATATAGGATTATTCTACTATTTGCAGAAGTGTGATCTAATGAGAGAGATATTAATTGTATTTAAGTGCAATGGGAAGTAATTGCGGTTAAGCATAATAAGGAATGTCTTATTGCATTCTCATTGGGCTTAAGCGCAATTAGAAATTCCTTAAGTTATTGCGGTTAATCGAAATTGTCTATTAAATGTCAATTTTGTTTCCCATAGAGATCACCAATGATGTCTATGCGCAAGTGACCGACGCCAATCCTCTCTGTTGGGATTCCAATTGTTGACTTATTAAAGATGCACCTATGCTGAAGATACAGTCACGCTCAAAACGCGCTCCCGTACATGTAGGTCGGCTTTTGGCCCCAAGTGAATTAAAATGTCATTGAAATAATCGGTTTCTCCCCATAAACATCCATATATTCAAAATACATGTTTTTGGAGCAGAATTAGGTAGTCCATATTGGACGCCATCATGGAATTTAATTTGTTTTGTTTAATTTTCAGACATATTTAGTAGTTATGTGGATGTAGTTATCATTAACCTCACATCATTATATTGGTTATGCGGATGGGGTTATCCTCACATCCTTATATTGGTTATGTGGATGGGGTTATCATTAAACCTCACATCCTTATATTGGTTATGTGGATGGGGTTATCATTAAACCTCACATCCTTGTATTGCAGGTTATGTAGATGGGAGTTATAATTAAACCTCGCATCATTGTATTGGTTATTTAGATGGAGTTATCATTATACCTCACATCCTTATATTGGTTATTTAGATGGTTATCATTATACCTCACATCAGTGTGTTGGGGATTTTGGACCTTGACTTGGGACCTTTGGTTTTGGTGAGTTTGAAGCCTGTTTACATTTCAAAATGTTGTCAGTTTTGTATCGTCTGCAGCGGAACTCGGCATGTTGAAGCAAATGTTACAAGGCATTGCACCGTTATGATTTTGGCATTGTTGAACAGAGGAGAAATACAGAATACAAATCAGTATCAAATGATAAAATGTATATGTAACGAGTCTATAATACAAATGAAAAAATTGGGGAGGGTGGGCGATACGGGGAGAAATATGGGTTGATACCGATATAGATTTGAAGAGCGATAATGACCAATGTTGATATATTATGCATCTCAACTCTATTGTTGCGACAAGGCTATAAAATAGGGGGGGTCAGAAACTTAGTTATCTCTATATAGTGCCAGAATAGTTATTTATCGACTTCTATAGTGGTACAATGAAAATTAGAATCAAATTATAAAATATGTATATAACATATACCGAAAAGAAAAATAATAATTTGGGCCGGGATTAGATGTTGGGTTCGTATATGGAGTAAAGGAGTACATATGATGAACTGACATAAACTAGTAGAGCTATAGTGATCAATGTTGCCATGTAATGCATCGCGACTGTACTGTTGCGACAATTGTATAAAATTGGGGGGGTGGGGGGGGTCTGAAATTATCTCTATCTCAAAATATGCCACCAGAATTATATAGAAAGGAATAGCAATTGATATATGTATACGGCATAGTACACGTAATACCATAGACATAAGTATTGATCACATGATAAAAATATGTACATAACTCGACTACATTGTATACCGATGAAAAAAATAATAAATTGGACCGGGATTAGAGTTGGGTTGGTTACATGTGGATAATTGGATATGCGGTTAATACTGATGAAACAATATAATTTAGTAGAGCGATAAAGACCAATGTTGACACTTAGTCAGCCTATATGCGGGGAAAATAGGGGTTGATACGATAGACCAAAATAAATTTGTCGAGTGATAGTGACCAATGTTGACTTATAAAGTAATGCGACTGTACTGTCGCACAATTATCAGGTAGAAATTGTCAAATATGTACCCTGGTGTCCAATATGGAGCACCTCAGAAAACATTCGCAGGGCCCTAAAATTTATTTAACACAGTATTTCCCATTCAAATCGATTTATGTCGATAAAACTCTTATTTTTCAAAATTTTACGCTGAGACTTGGTGTGTCTGTGTAAAAGTCTTATATATTCCTAAAATGACAGGTTCCAGCACGTAATTATGTTTTAGATGGCAGAAAGAATTTTTTTTCGATGATAAATTTTAATATAGGATTTGCCATTCAAAACGATTTATGTCCATAAAACTCTTATTTTTCAAAATTTTAAGCTGAGACTTGGTATGTCTGCGTGGAATACTTATCTATTCCTAATATGACAGGGTCCATCGCGTAATTATGTTTTAGATGGAAGAAATGAATTTTTTTCGATGATAAATTTTAACATGGGATTGTCCCATTCAAATTGTTTTATGTCGATAAAACTGTTATTTTTCAAAATTTTAAGCTGAGACTCGGTGTTTCTGAGTGGAATACTTATATATTCCTAAAACGGCAGGGTCCAGTACGTAATTATCTTTTAGATGGAAGAAATTTATTTGTTTCGATGATAAAAATCCAGCGTAAACCAGCCGTAATTTGGCGTAAACAAATTTAACAATCATTTTCTCAAGTGTCGTTTTGGTAAAAATATCGCTCTCTCGACGGGGAGATCTGATCCGAACAATAGCTAAGATGTATTTAGATAGAATTATTGAGAGAATTTGACAGATTAGGGTGCATTTTGAGAGAAAAGAGTGGAGAAAACGTTTGCTTCAAACACGCGAATTCAGCCAATTTAATACAGTTGCAGACGAGCGCTGTCACTGTCATAATCAGATTGACAACACATTGAACAAATGCAGGCTTTAAACTCACCTTTGGGAGGTAAATCCAATAAATTAGATATCAATACAATCCTTCCTAAGCACATTCAAAGATATCCCGCAAGTTTTTAATATCTTAGGACACAGAAACAGTCAAAATGAATGAATTTAAATCAGCTTCCGAGACGAAGCGAGACATGTATGTGTACAATTTATTTTGAGGCGCTAAGCTTGTTTACGATGACGTCATTTGCGTTGCTTCCCAACCTTAACCCTTTCCACTCCAACGACATTTCAATTGGTTGAAATTAAAAAGTTCTCAAGTTTCAGCTCAACCTGAATCTAGTTACTCAATTGGTAGAAATACTTTATCAGTAATTCTTAGTTTTATAAGTTATAACTCTAATTTTATTCACGATACGAGCTCAACATCATAATATGTCACTGTTTATGGCGGTGTTATCCAAACGTGTGCTTTGATAATGATTATAATTTTATTTTGCGATCAAACGTCAGTGCAGCACAGCAGAAACGCATAGGCACTAGTTCAATTCAGCAGAAACGTATGAGTCCTACGATTTTAGTACACCCACTGAACGCGCTTCGCGCGTTGGTCAGTGGGTGAAAAAATGTATACATGTTGGCAGAAATGTTGTTGTTGTCGTTGTTGTTGAAATCTGATGACACAAGGGCCAATCAAATATGTATACCTTTAAACCACAATCAAAACTATTTTGAAATGTTGTATATAGAGAGATGAACGCTCTTCATTGCTGGCCATATCAATAATCTGTAAGATGAAACGCTCTTTATTTGTGAAATTTTGCTGAAATGTGACAAACGTCCGTAGTTATTACAGACTAATAGGTTTTTTATTACAGTCATATGTACATTTTCAGAGATCTACAATGTTTTTCTTATCTCATTTCAGGATGCCGAAACTAAAAAGGAAGGGGCTGGCAGTTCGACAGAAAAGAACATATCAGTGGATAAAGTCAACTGTTGCCGATTCATCTAATACTGACGAGGTTCCAGCGAATGTGGCAACTTCAAATCCACACAATGTTGAATCAGGTAGCTGTGGAGATAATATCATTCTTGACATGCCTCTGGATGCCTTTGAATCGCTCAAACAAGATGTCGCTGCTTCACTACAAAGTCCTTACATCATAGCCAACAGCAGTGAAAAGATATGTGCCATTGACATGTATATGCGGACACCGGAGACAGTTGGTGTTAAAGGCACGCGAGGCCTTAGTTGTCGAAAATATTCATATTTGTTCCAATCACCGTAAACAGAAAAACATTAAAACACATACTATTTCGTTCATATATACCATGACCATCGCGTAAACAGCATGTTATCATAAAGATTTACGATATTTTACCTAAGCAAGAGCCTGATTGTGTTACAGAAGACAGCACAATGCTGCTGGCTAATCACACACAAATGGCATAAACGCTCTTTATTCGTTCCATATCAGGAATTCACCAACAAAGAACGCTCTTTATGTTTACCATCATAATATAAACAAACACCAGAAAAGTAACTTTTTATGCTTTTGTTTACATAACAATGGTCAAATATATGACAATAACATACTGTTTATGCGATATTTCTTATTTGTATACGGATAAAGTCTGTCTACATTTTGTTGTTCTTTCTGTTTGTGGTGGTTTTTGACGGGTGGAAATATTTTCACAGGATACCCACCGCCAAGGCCAACCGTACCTTTAAACTCTGTATAACAATTTACAGAGATTTTGAAGCAAAAATAGCTGTTCATAGACCAATTCTTCCAAAATCTCACAGTGTCTTTGACAATCTACCTGCTGTATTCATTGACATACATTCAGTTAATAAACTTCTCAATAAAGTTGCAACTTTACAAGTTTGTGTTGGAAATCCTGATGAAGATTTGATGTCATGTCGTTGGTGTTGTTTTTTTGTGTGACCCCTGAATCCTCTGATTGTTTTCAGAACTTGTTCACATATTGGACACACATAATTTACATGACCAGGCAAACATTTAGTCTCCTTCTGTGCTGTGCATTTCTGTTTTTTAGGTTGGTTCTTGTCAAAAGCTTCTGGGTTGTTTTTAAGATCGCTTGCAGCATAACAATCACTATCAGTATACTCATTTAATAAATCATCAAGATCAATGTCACTATTCCAGGACAGAAAATCACCATTGGCTCTGGCCATGATCATAAGATATAGGTTTAACATGGTGCTCTTGTCCCAAGTTTTATATTAGTTCTCTGAGATTACCTGCGAACTTAATTTGTATGAGGTTCATTCACCCCACCCCAACACAATAAATGGTAGTGTAAATATTGATAGGCCTAATGGGCTCAGTAGTCGAGTAAGTAACAATATTCACATTTACCACATCTGAGAAATTTGTTCCCACGTCTGGGAAATTAGACGGCACGTGCATAAACAATATACATTATACTCTTATGTGCATTCTTTGCAACTTTATTGTCAAACATGATACCAGACAAAGAGTATGTCTGACCTGGTGTTTTGTTATTTTTTTAATTTAGGCAGGTGAGTTTATTATGACTGGAGACAGTGGACGTAGGGCTTGGTTCCTAATCCCTATAGGCTATAGCACCTTGAGCTGTTGTGTGTTTACAAACAATGGGTTCATGTAAAACGTAATGATTATCAACTGATGGTGTTATTAATACTATAAAGCAAGGTATTAATGTTGCTTAAACACAAAGTGACAAAGTGCATTTATTAACGGCGTCATGCTAACTAGTAGCCAACTGCCAAGGGCAAGTAGTATCATAGTATGACCACAGGCACAGTACTACAGTTTACAGTCAAATTTGTTTGCATAGGAAAATAAACGGCGAAAAATCGTCTTATTTAGGCAATTCTATCCTTTTATTATCACTAGCATATTAATTTCGTTGGTTTCGTTGATTAAACGTAACAGAAATTTATATATATCGTTTGTTAATACCATCGACCTGCATTAAACAGCGAAATTACGCGAGACATGCGTAATCGCTATAGATTGTTTACACTGGTTACTACGATAACTTCCACTGGCAGCAATTCTCGCCAGCTGCGGTCGAAGTAACGCCGATCGCGAGATAAAGCGGGAATTGCTTTGTGTCCTATCCATACAATATACGTCGATGGTGTGTCAACAAAGAATAGACGCCAGCATGTGACTCACCAGATATAAAACAGAAGGAAAATTCCAGTAAACTTCACCTGGTATTTTAAACAAGCTTCGAGAATGTAAGGTTATTTATAGACCCGAAAAAAACCCGTCTATATTCTGTTTAAACTATTTCTTGGAAATTGAACTATGAATAACAATGAATGGCTATTTGATCGAACTTATTCGCTTTCCAACCCCGATCAATACTCTACCCAGTCGGTCCGAAATGACTTTGCGTTTTATGAGCATAATTGATTGTTAAAATGGCACGCTCAATTTAAAATGTCGTTAAAAATAATGTAATTAACGTCGTGGTCACTGATGTGTATGGTAGGAACTGTCTTAAGACGAACCCTGAGTATAAAGTATATCTGTGTTATCTATCTATCTATCTATCTATACTATATATTTTGAGACTTCGTATATATGTATGTATGTACTTCATAGAATCCAAAACGCGTGTAAAGATTGAGCTCAAACTTCCTATGTAAGTGCAAATCACGCCGACACGACCGTGGTCGCAGTTTAGAGAAGCTCAGAGCACCCGTTCTCCAATCTCAAATCATCGCAAAGGCACGGCGTGGGTTAATCAAGTGATTATTTAATGAGCGTTTGTTTTTGACGCATCTCTATAAAGAGCGTCTGTTTGCCATTCAACGTTATTTGCATCTGCAGAGAGATATACGGAACATACATTAAATTTAAAAAACATTTGTTTCTGACCAACCCTGCGAGCACGGATGGCGCGCTTTGTTTTTACCGTATATAGTTATATACCGAAATCATCCCAGATAATCACGAATATAGCATCAGATTTCTCCCCAGATATACCGTTATAAAGCTACTGGAATCTGCCAATCTACGGGAAATTCCAGGGAATGCCGATTGAGCTCAAACTTGCTACCCACGGGAAGTGTCATATATATGAGTGTGTCCTTTATAGATCCGAACCGATTGAGCTCAAACTTGCTAAATAAGAAAATAGCCCCCAAGCCGTAAATATCAACAACAACGATATTGCTACCTACGGGGAGCAACGTTATTAGCATCTGCAGAATTATGCAGAGAGAAAGTGCTTTCCTATTTTTAGAACGCAACACATGTTTACGTCGCGTTGGTGATTGAGGTTCACAACGGGGTTAATTGACTGTCCGCTCTTTGCGACGATGAGGTTCACGGCGGGGACTATTGACCAACACTCACAATTTCGTCTTTTGCATCAGATACCAACACCTCGACCGATCGGGACGAAACTTGGTACGTGAGTGTAGTTTGACCAGGTGGTCGTCGCTGTCGTATTGGCGAGCCCGTGCAATGCCCGTGCAGCGCATGCGCAGACGAGATATCGGAAACGGGTGGAGCTATCGACTTGAAATTTGGTATGTGAATGTATCTTGCGCCGGGTACAAATTTTATCGGGTCGCGGAGCCCGTGCGACGCCCGTGCAGCGCATGCGCAGACGAGATCTCGGAAACGGGTGGAGCTATCGACTTGAAATTTGCTATGTGAATGTATCTTGCGCCGGGTACAAATTTTATCGGGTCGCCGAGTCCGTGCGACGCCAGCTTCGCGCATGCGCATACCAGATCTCGGAAACGGGTGGAGCTACCGGGTACAAATTTTTCTTATTGAAACGCGTGGAGCTAAAAATAAAAAAAATATATTTAAAAAATGTCATGTTTCGGACAAGCCGCCGGTGGCGGGCTAACCTGCTAGTTCTTATATAAAATAGCTGAGAAAATATCCCGATATTGTTGGATAACTAGAGTATTAGCCCCGTAATAACAACTTATGAATGTTACGGTTCTATTTCAAGGCAATCGCGACTGTTACGGTTCTTTATAGGATATTTATTCGAACAATGTATATAACCTTTGGTCCAAATATAGTTTTGTGTATCAAACATTTTATACCGGTTAATGAGTCTGTAGCGTACGTTATCTACATAAACCAACAGTTATAAGAGTATAGCTATCTATGACATCTAGGTTAACAGACGATTAAGTGACATTTCCTTCACTTAGAGTCGCAGAGACAACACATTGAAAGTCATGTTGGGTACATGATCATATATAATAATGCTCGCCCATATAATTGCCCCAATGAAATTAGACATCTACTTTCATGAGGGTCTGTTCATTTTAAACAGATATGGCTCATTCGAACTTTCAGCTGTTAACAATGTTACGCACAGAAGTGAAACAAACACTCTTTTTATTTCTAACAGATCAAGAACAGACTAACACGGAAGGCTATTTTCTGTTCCATGCCGTGTAATTGGCTGTTTCTGTTTGGGACCCAAACATCGGGTTCAAAGTTGTACTTTCCATGACTCTCATGCGTCTTTCTGAGACATAATCATACTCGTAAAAGTGTTTATCGACCTAATTCTATATCGGGAAACCTTAAAAAGCGAATATTATTACGTGTATTATGGATCGCAAACCACCAAGTGGCTTTAATTGATACATGTCCGTTGTTGAAAGTTCCAAGTGAGATATTGTTCATGCTGCCTCCAGCTGCAAATGACAACTGTGGGAAAAATAAAATTAAAACATGTGTTTTGGACAAATTTTCATTAAAAAAAATTAACTATAGACTACTATAGGCTGCCAAGAAGGGACGTGTTCTCAAGTAAAGAGAGTGTATTGTCGTGGCCCACAGGACACCCTAAACATACACACCCCGATCCAATTTGACCGCCGACAAGAGGGCTCATACTCAGTCAAGTGGCCGATAAATGGCCGCTAGGCGGCGGTCATTTTGGGATCGGGATAGGGTGTGTTGAAAATGATATGAGTCCCCTAATTGGACATCTGAGCGGCGACCATTTTCGGTCGAGTGGGGTTTGTGGTGATTATTTAGGGCTCCGATAAATGGCATGGTCACCTAAATCGGGACAGAACCGATCGAGATATCACAATTCACGGTTTTCGTCATTGCTATGCCTCGCACAATGTGATTTTTTATTATATTCGCGTTATTTGGGACCATAGATTGTGAGGGGAATGAAAAAAGTAATCGAATTAAAGGACCAATTCGACACATCCTTGTTAAAGTGAGCTTATACCTAAATAGACATAACAGTTGGTGGAGAATCACGGACTGAGTTACTTTTTAAGCTAACATAACGATGGAATTAATACCAGCAAATTTGAGCATGTTGCAGACATTAAATCTGGAGTGGCGCATTTGCGAGTTTATTTGATCCAGTCGAGGTAACTCTATTCCGAAAAGTAACAACGTATAAGTTAATCAGCATGTTATGGGCTGATAACATAATTTGTTTTAGGTTAATAATCGGCGTAGAATCGCCTCATGTTGGGTCCATAACGAACGGACAATTGAGTGTTTAGTGCCATTATTAACTCATAATGACTTATTATAAGTTCATTATGTGCGAAACATAACACGTATTAACCAACTCACGACTTACCATATGTATGCTTTTTAAAATGTGTGTTCACTTTGCCCGCGCCATAAAACGGAATAACGGATATAAGTCCACTATGGGCTTATTTCAGAATCAATTAATCCAATATGAACATATGTGAATATTATCGTTCGATTATGAACCTATTTGCGCGAACGTATACTGCATATGCAGTACTAGACACCTTTCGCACAATGAACTACGATATATATGTTGGTTAATTCGATTTTAGGTTTGTGTGTATGTCAAGGAGCTCCAGGAGCTCGGGTCTCCAAGGAATTAGCCCTAGAAAGTATCCACATATTTCTTATCTATACGTTCATGAATGAAGATCTTCAACAAGGTAAATCAACAGTAAATTGAATAGTTAACAACAGTTTAGAGTAAACAATATGCATGTGGCTCACAGTGGCATTGCACAGCAACAGTTGAGGTCACATGCTTCCGAATAACTGAGTTTTCCACTGCCCATCCGTGACGTGCGATAAATCGCCTGCTTTGTTATGATTTATGTGAAATAAACAAGAATAGCAGTGCCCCACCCCACGTGTAAGCTATTTTGGATTACAAAGGTTATAAACGTTTAAAAATAACTTTAAAACATCTTATCGTCTTCTCAGTCACTCTCACCTATTCTAAGATGAAAATTTTACAAAAACTGCATTTTCTTTTCTTTGGACCCATTATGATTCCATAATTATTTAAACCATCTCAAGTAACAATATTTAGGGCAGGTTAGTCAGCATGGCAACCTAGAGATTATACGTTAATAGTCATACCGTATAGAGATTACACATTGATATACAGGTATCACCAATCATCCACGCACCTAGATTTTAATATCAACACACACATCAGCGCTCTGTTGTTTATAATCCAGTATGTCAGACAAGATCAAATCTCAAAGTGGAACTGAAGCGAGTAAATAAATCTAAACGCTGTACAATGTAAATGCTGTATCGTTCATCCCTCAATGACAATCGTTGCCAGTTGTGATTACAGCCGAATCGACTACCCGAGACCGATAACTGTAAAGCGTTATATTTTTGTTTTGATTTTGCACGAAACAGGTGGCCTTATTGCGTTACGTCATAAGCAAAGAACGTGGTATTTACATTAGTCCATGACGAAATTCTTATGCGATAGCCGTTTTTAAATATACTGGTATTCTCACTGTGTAGGAACTGTTACATCGGAAATCGTTCTATCGCCGGTTTGTGATGGTTCTTGCCTGATTTGTGACGGTTCTTGCTGATCGAAATTATACATTTTCACGACTTTTTGACAGTTAAAACGCAATTTTGAGGCATCTGGGTGATAATTCGATTAGTTATTTTTTGATCCCATAACAATCTGTGGCACCAATGAGCGTGTTAATAACGAAAAATTCATTGTGCGAGTCATAACAACGACAAGAACCGCGAATTTTGATTATTGTTTGGGTTCTCTCCTGATCGAGTCGGTTCTATCCCCATTAATCGTTCTATACGGGTAAAACTATTGCTAATATTTGCCATGGTACATGGTTCAAACTGCCAATTTTGTGAAAGTATACAAAGATAAACACGACAAACTATGCATTAAGTTGAAATTTGCACCACTTGTCATTAATTTCGACGAATTACACTGCCTTTATATGCTTATCCAATAAGCTGTGTTACGCCTATCAAAATTCACAAAGTCGCCAGCTAGTTTGAAATATAACGCGTTTTGCAGGCCCGACATTTCCATGAGTCAACAGCCGGTTAACAATAGTGAAATTTCATAGCGCTGGACTTCGTAAAGCGTGAGCGTAGACGGGATATATAGAGTTATTTGTCTTGTATTTTATCTATTATATATTTTGGAACTTCTGTCTGTATGTATGTATTTGTGTTATAGACTCGAAAAACTGCTCGACCGATCCGACTCAAATTTGGTGTGTAGGCCTACTTTGATCCCGGGAACTATATGGGCGGGTCCAATTTCACGTGCGTCCGTATCCTTGACCTTGACCTCGCTCAAATACGCTCATATAGGCATGTTTCTGGACCTCGACCGATCCAACTCAAATTTGGTAGCTGGTTCTACTTCGATCACGGGAACAATATGGGCGGGTCCAATTTCACTTGCGACCATGTCCTTGACCTTGACCATATTCGCTCATATAGGCATGTTTCCGGGCCGATCGAACAATAGTTTGCCCAGGCGGAGACGATCACAACAAAAATCCCTAAATAGCCCGGACGAAGAGGGCCGGGCACATCGGCTAGTGTTGTCTATTTTCGTAGACGTATTTTACTCAACAAAAAGCCAAAAATAAGACGTTAAAAGTTAGTCGACACCCATACAATTCTCTGATTACGCAGTTTATGAAGTTTATGTCGGGCATCCGCTTGCTGGGTGCTGATTATCTAGGTTAAATTCTAGAATTCTAGAATATGCAGCTATTAAAGCATATACAAGCACGGTAATCTTCCATTCAATCATATTTTAGATTGACTAGGGATCTCTGATTTTTTAATAGAAGATATAAAAAAGCAAAGAATCCTACAGTTATAAATATTATTATATGGATGTTAAACCTTTGGTTACTAAATGCGCTGTAATGAGAATTGACTTGAATCCTATTGATTAATTTGTAGGAATTCTTAACTATTAAGTTCAACAAGCAGTAACATATAAAAAATAGAAAAGAATCATGCAGTTACAAATATTATTATATGGATGTTAATTCTTTGATTACTAAATGTTCTATAAAGAGCAGCGACTTGAATCCTATTGATTCATTTGTAGGAATGCTCAGCTATTAAATTCAACATGCAGTAACAGATTGTTTTAATTATTAGCTAAACATTCATACAAATTAATCATTAAAAATTAGTGTTATGGGTGTCTGAACCTGGCTATTACAAGGCACATTACCATTCCTCGCTACTAACGTGTCAAGTGAGCAGGGACGTGGGCTGGAGGGTATCCAATGTTGGGGCGTCCACCTTGGAATTTCCAACCGCACCATCCCCTTGAAACAGACCAAACTCATGCACAAGGCCTGGGCTTTGGTTTTCCCCAACTGCATGACACATTATAGCTCTAGATTGTATACCATTCTGAAGTGAATTGATCAGTAGCCTTTGATTGGCCACCATGCAAACCGGGGGAGAAACTCAGGATATATGGGCCCAGTGAGAAAATGTGGATATCTGAACCTGAAAATTGCAAAAAAAACATATAAACTGGCTTCAAGATTCCCAAGTGTTGGAAGTTTTCAACCTGGCGCCCCCACCCCACAAGATTGGAAATGTTCCCAACAGTTGGAGAGAGAGATGATTTATTTTGCAAAAGAGAATTATTTAATACAAAGCATACTAATTAAATGGAATTAGATTATTTGTCCATTAAACCAGTTTCTTGCCAATTGGGGGGGGGCGTAAATGTGATATAGAAAACTAGATCACACCTGCTCCCTACTTCATGTCCACCCATCATGAGTTTTGGATCAACTCTAAAGAAGAAGTGTCCATTTGTATATGTCAAATATGGTTGATTACATGTTTAAAGTGTAGGAAAGTATGCAACTGTTAGTCTAAAAACGACAAAATCCCCATTATTAAATTGTTGTCAAATCAAATTAAGAGAACAATTTCAACATATTGTTGGTGTTAAATTTCAAACCAATCTATTGTAAGATAAGAAATTTGTAACTGTTGAACATTTTGACCAAAGTTGGGGATAGACACAAATTAAGCACCCCCTCCACAGCCCCCCCCCCCCCCCCCACCACCCCAATCACGTCATAACCATAACGTGATTTCATAAGTTATATTCATGTCTGGGCGACAAACATGTGTAAATGTCCCTCAGGCGGACTTCAGAGGAGGAAATATGATGGCGCTGGAATTGAAATATTGTCACACCTGGATCTTTCAATAATGCCCAGATTAAGTAAATGAATATAACATATCATATTCTCCTGAGGGTAGATATATATATATATATCCATTGGTCATTAATATAGGCGGGCATGATTATGATACTATACTCATCGAGACTTTCAATATTTTATTTCTGCCTATTAATGTCACTTAATCTCCCGTATTAGGTATTTATTGTGTTATTTCTTAATATACCTGTTCTATTATGCAAATTACATAAGCTACAGCCATTATCTGGTTTAAAATGTCAGATACACAAGACGATTTTCGGACCCAAGTGCAGAAATCGTTCGAATAAATCTCATGGACAGAACCGTCACAGCCATGATCGGTTTGAAATAGAACCGTAACACGCACCCGTGTTGATTACGAGGTCACCGCTCCCAATTATCAACCCCTATCGGGATACTTTCTCAGCTATTTTACAAAAGAATAACACGGGTACACTTTATAGTCAGTGTTTGTCTTCAGAATGCGTTTCATATTTTATACGCCGCGAAAAACATAGAAATTGCGTCCACGTGGCTTGATTTTCAGTGGTAACATGTTGATATTTACGCGTTAACTCGCTAATACCGAGTGGTCTAGAGTTCAGGTTTCGATAACACGGCACTTCTGCAGCCTCTGTTCATTCGGGAAAGTTTAATATATTCAAGATATCTATAATTATACGTGATTTTGTCACAAAAATGATTATTTTCAATCATCAGGAACCGTAACAAATCAGGCAAGAACCATCACACTACCGGCGATAGAACGATTTCCGATGTAACAGTTCCTACACAGTGGGTATACTGGTCTTAATATTTTCGCAATATTTCTAATTTGTGATGTGTTTAAAGTTATCTGACTGATACAGGATTCACTATCAGACATAACAAAATTGCACCCCAGTCTTGAGAAACTAATGAATTTGAAAAATAAATTCACGCAAATATGTCACCATGGGAAATTTCGCTATCTTTAAATTCTTTAAATAGTCAACTGCGGATTAATTTTAATGATATTAACATGTACCGTAATATCCGAGAAAAAAAAGTCATGTCATTTCTATTATTACCACTCCTGTACCATAGGTGACGTTACCAATAATGTTCATGTCTAGAGCGCTATACATATACAATAGTTGACAGATATGAATAGAATAAATCAAATTCTGGTTGACACTTTCATTTAGATATTCCTTGCTGAATAATCGAGGAATATTTCTTCTCGACAGATCTTACACGTCTTCACAAACAATGACATGTTTCTGGGTGAAATATAAAAAATAACGAATCACCGGCCGGGAATGGTTAATCTTCAATGAAAATTGCTTCTCTTACAAGTGTGGGGAAGCCGATCGCTCGGAATTGTAGTACTGTATATAGTTATAACTTTACATATAACCTGACTACGAGAATACATAAACCAAACTTGTAATTATACCGGGGGGGGGGGTCGGAAAACATTTCCAGGCACGTATGAGCATTTTAATTTTTTCCGGCCTCGGGGGACCCACCCACCCAATTTCTTCCGTTTCCGGCCTTTTTTTCCAGGCAATTTGGAACACCCACCCTTTTTTTCGTTTCATGTAGTTTTTCCCGGTCAGTTTTGGACACCCACCCCCCCTAAATTTGAGAAAATTATCAATTGAGCAACCAAATAGCTGATTATCCTGCATTATCATAATTTATTGCGCGATATTTGAATAGAACAGTGCATAATGAGATAACGATACTATTTGAATTTATCATATAAGTGTCATTAATCAAGAAATGTGTCAACATAATCACATTTCAAGGGATATATAGGCAGAGTGCCAAAGTTTTTATTAACATTCATTTTCATAATATATAGTCTCATGATCTAGTCACATAATCACATTTGAGTATTTTACATATAATACATGGTACCGGTACAACAAATTTCACATTATTTGATATTTTGATATTTGCTATGTGATATACAGTAATGCCCTAATTAATCGACTCCATAACCACAGCAGAATAATAAGTAATTTTTTCAGGATTTAGTCGGAAATATGGCTTGTTGTCATTCATCGGAAAGCTCTCGGGGAGAGCTTTCCGATGAATGACACCAAGCCATATTTCCGACTAAATCCTGAAAAATTAATCATTATTCTGCTGTGGTTATGGAGTCGTTTAATTAAGGCATTACTGTATTGCTGGAATCAAATTGTTTATCAAAACATGTGGAAATACAACTGTTCATCCCAGTTCATCCCAGTTTGAAGAATAATGCTAATACCAAACATAACCATGATATACCCGCGCTACTCTTCTTGGGGCATCTCAGAAACCAGAACTGGGGAAACATGTTATAGCGTGTAATGGCAGGCTGGTAACCACTGCCTGAAGTAATAGGCTTCGTAATAATTGGGAATAATATGGATGGATAGCCCAATTTCACTTCTTTTTTGCTCACGATATCAGTGACGATAAAATCTTCATTACCGTGATTAACATTACAAGCTGATCCATATTAACGTGGAAAACAATGTGAAATTGTTCAAGCTGGCCCGGCTGGCCTTCAATTTATTTGTTAAGATTTTATGTTTTACGTTATCAAAAGTCTATTTTATTCCATTACTTATTATATCTTTATTTCCATGTCACATATGGTCAAGTGTGCTTTCATTTTATTACTTATTTTCAGCTGAGTTCTGCATAGTTATTCTTATTTTGTTGTATCAGTAGATGGAATCCTGATTAAATTTTATTTTTCCAATAGCGCAGTTTCTAGTTCTATCAAGTTGAATTTGGGTTATTGTTGGCCATTGTGCAACTGATCCAACTTCTGATAACCTCTATATGTAGTATAACATTACTATTAACTATATATGACCCGTTTCTGTTCAAAACACATCAAAATAAGACTCAATAGCAGGAATGGAAAAAAAATTTGGCATATGGAAAAAACTGCTTTTTGGACCAAAGAGACACCCACCCACCCCATCATACGTGCCTGGAAATTTTTTCGGACCCCCCCCCCTGATTATACGAACAATAATTGCACTTTTAAGATTACCGATCTCTCATCAAATATCATAATTTGTTTTAATCTAATATAGTTAAAAGGCCATCAGAAAAACAGGGAATAGTTCTATCAATTTGTTATATGACCTCAAATATGGCATTTCATCATGCGAGTTCTGTTTCAACGGCAAATTTGGCTAAGTCCAGATATACACCGGAACACATATTTTGTTTGAGAATATAATCCGTGGGGGGGGGGGGGGGGTCTGCAAAAAAAATTCCGAACACAGGGGTGAACAAAATCATTGCCCCAACCGGGGACCAAAAACAAAATAATTTTGCCCTCCCAACAGATCGGTCACCCCCCCCCCCCCCCCCATTTTCCACAATTTTTACATTTATAGCTGTTTTTCGATGACTCGTGTCAAAAACTCATTTTCATTGTAATTGCCATGTTGTTCATGGAGCACATAAGCGTATTTTGCACTAATCAATGCTCAAATATATTCATTTTTAACATATATTTTGTTGAGTATAAAAGGAGGTGGTTCCATAAATGGCCGAATTTAGTGTACAATCCTGTAATGCTGATTAAATTATAATAAAAACAATCTCTCAGCGATCACTGCAGTGATATACTATTTGATGCAGCTATAAAGCTATTTCTCGGTTATCAGCGGATATATTTCTCAGCATATAATACCTGCATATCTTAGATGACTGCTCATTTGCATCTATATTGATTATTCAAATTGAATGCTACACCTTTGTTGATTTCGAGCAAACTGGAGTAACACTTATTTGCATGAAACCCATGTTGCCCGCAAATGTGATTATTCTATTTTTTTTTATTATATAATTTCAAAGTAGAATAGAATATGTATAGTGTGTACATCTGCATGCATTTGGCCACCCCTATTTGGTAGCCAATAGTTGCATATTTAAAGAGAATATTCTACCATGTTCTATTCTGCTATAGAAAACTTCTTGATTATAACTGGCTTTGGATCACCAATGGCATAAGCATTGAACATATGCATCGATCTGCATCAATTAGATCACTACACGGTGGAGCATATTTAGTTTTTTCAGGACAACAGATCACATTAATTCCATATCAACATGATTTGATAAAATTTAAGTTTAATATATTAGGAAAATATATTTGTTACTAAATATCTATCCAGTTAATTATAAATTATTCCCTCAAAACCTGCTGACAGAACTGATATTATTGTCCATGTTAGCGAACTATACAGGACATAGTATCGCAACATATATGTTTGTATTCAACCCCCTACCGAAATGGTGCTATTTCGACTGCTGAACAATAGAACGGCCTCAGTGGTTGTAAATAATTGGGGAAATCCCATCAGTAAACAATTTGGGCTCCAGATCATGTGTGCCCAACCAGGCCCTGTGTAGTGAATGGTTCGTCAGACCCCCCCCCCCCAGCATAATCTAGTGAATAAAAAAAATACTATACAACAGTGAAAAAGCTTTTCAGTTTCCTCTTTTTAAACCACTTAACCATAAAGTATGGACATGAGACAGGCAATCTTATGTCCGACTGGAATGTTTATAAATAACTCGCTAGATAACCACACCCGAAATAGTATATACTTGTGTCAGTGACAGCCGATGTGCATTCTGAACAAACGCAAAAAAATATAGATCCTCTGTCAGGCATAATCTACATATCTATGGAGGGCTTATTATTCTCCAAACGCGCAGCACCGCGCAAAAAATAAAACAACAACACACGAATATTCATAAGATAAAATATTATCCATTGTTAAAGGTACTCATATCAATCCGATTCGATGGTCCCCATATCTTCAGATTCCAACGAACATTTTTGTTTTAAAGGTACGGTTGGCCTTGGCGGTGGGTATCCTGTGAAAATATTTCCACCCGTCAAAAACCGCCACAAACAGAAAGAACAACAAAATGTAGACATACTTTGTCCGTATACAAATAAGAAATATCGCATAAACAGTATGTTATTGTCATATATTTTACCATTGTTATGTAAACAAAAGCATAAAAAGTTACTTTTCTGGTGTTTGTTTATATTATGATGGTAAACATAAAGAGCGTTCTTTGTTGGTGAATTCCTGATATGGAACGAATAAAGAGCGTTTATGCCATGTTTGTGTGATTAGCCAGCAGCATTGTGCTGTCTTCTGTAACACAATCAGGCTCTTGCTTATGTAAAATATAGTAAATCTTTATGATAACATGCTGTTTATGCGATGCTCGTGGTATATATGAACGAAACTGAATGCGTGTTAATGTTTTTCTGTTTACGGTGATTGGAACAAATATGAATATTTTCGACAACTAAGGCCTCACGTGCCTTTAAATGCCGCTTTAGTTATCAGAATCGATTAATTGCTAAAAAATAATAATACTAACTATTATTATAGTATAAAATTGCCCAGAACGAAGCCAAAGAGATAGTAATTTGGAAGCGTTAATTCGGATTATGTTGGATATCGGTACTTTTGGCGGAGTGATACAAATCACAAGGCCAGTACACGTGGGTTCGCCGTTGAGTGATGTTTATTGTTATACGAGTTTCAAAAATATCACGCATTCATTGTTTTGTATCGCCAGTTTTTGCAGAAATAGTACTGTGATTCTCGGTCGGAACTTTTAGATACAACTTCATAGAGGAAAAGTGTTTTACGTGTATGTTTTGAAAGGAATCTTCTCATTTCGACAACTCTTGTTGGCTATTAATATCGCCAGTGGTTTCGTGTGACCTCATTATATTTTATATTTAGAATCGTTTGTTTCATGCTCGGTTTATCTGGATATAAATTTTTGCGGCAAAGAATTGCAATACATTATGAAATGTCCTTGAATCTTCGGATGGTGATAAGAGTTATTTGGATCAGTCACAGTTTGAGAACAAGTAGAAAATATATGCTGGCGATTGAGTACAACGCTTTTCTATTTTGTATTCCATCTCGCACATTTCTTATTTTAAGTTAGTTGTCTATAATGAACAGTGTACCCACCCAATAATACTCATAGGGATAGAATATATATACTAGTCAAATCAACCCAACATATCCAGGCAACCAGGGCTAAATATCTTGCTTAACAAAATACCTAACTAAAATGGAAAACTCTAGTAGCTATCAACAAAGTAACAACGAACGACTGAACAACCCAATACTACCGTATCAGATCGAACACTTACTCAAATCGAATTCGAAATATATATACAATTGCATTCAAGACCCAAAAATGAACATGAACCTCATCTCAAAATGGGAGAAGAAACTAAATATGCACCATGAATTAGACTGGTGGTCAGACGTTTTTAAAACTCCCTTTGTTCAGTTTTGTGACACGAAATATGTATGGTTTCAATATCGGATAAACAATAGAATATTAGGGACTAACAATGTACTAAAGAAAATGGGTCGATCTGAAAATGATACATGTTCTTTTTGTAAAATTGAAAAAGAGACCATTAGCCATCTTATGTTTCAATGTCACATTATTGCTTCGCTGTGGAACGAGATTCGTATATGGATATTTAACACGACTTCAAATAAATTAGAAATTAATTCAAACACTATTTTATTTGGCAAAGCTGATACTTTGAAAATTGATCCACTCCTCCAAACGATCTTGGTCATAATTAAGTATAATATATACCGATCAAAGATGAGATCTGAATTACCAAAATTGCAAAATATCCAAGCAGAAATACGAATGTACGCAAAAACTGAAAGATGGATTTTTTACAGCAAATCTAGATATACTGAGTTCGAATATCGGTGGGATAAATGGAAAGGTCTGTTACACTAGTACAGTTAAACAGCACATACATAACTATAGATATTTACATGTATGCTGGAAATGTAGTACATAACATTGCACATGCCTGGCACACAAGTATTCCGTAAATATTATTTAGTATTGTAAAAACTGTGTTTAAACACGAATGTGGACCAGACATGTGCCGTGTTGTGTGACTTACCTAATAGTATGCTTACTTATTTGAATCATATAGTGAGTAAAATTAATTGCATACCACCTATCCATGCCGTACATAATCACGTTACGTAAATATACCAGATTTTAAGACTTTTAGCTCGATGCTAACACTAATTAATAATCCCTCAATGTTAATATTTTGCATTATGTAATTACCATATATATACCTAATAACGTGAGGGACTCAGAAAAAATTACAAATAATACATATACCCAATATTTCATTTTCATTATATTCATTATATTTATTATTATAACTAATGGAAATTTAATATAACTAAACAACACAGCATTCATAGAACCATTCACTCCACACTCTTTTTTCTCTTCTACCTTTCTACAGTCTCAAAAAAAATAAAATAACGAAAGAGACAAAAACTGTTTAATTACCAACCATTAACTGTAATATAATTCATGTATTATCACAATGTATTTGTCTTTTTTCAAATAAAAATTTATAAAAAAAAAAAAAAAAATATCTTGCTTGGTGTGGACGGGGTATACATTTGGCCCATGTTTGAACACACACTCCTGTATTTTGTGTCATTTGTTTCATTTTTGCACATTCGCTCCAATATTATGGGATCACGTTTTATTTGTAATAAGTCATTGTATTTCATTCAAATAATCAGTGCACAGCCTACATGCCTACTGTTTCAAAGCTAGAGACTTAACGCACTTAAAACACCATTGTACATTGGTACGATTTATCGACCGTTGGTGGTCACCGGTCGATCAGAAAACCACATAGAGTCTCGAAACAGACAGGTTCTAAATGTTTATGGCATAGACTTGAATGTGCGGACTGTTCAAAATGATTGATTGATTGAGGGTTTAGCGTCGTTTTAGCCGCTATGCCATATCACGACCAAGAACAAAATCAGGTATCGTAATAACGATCGCAGTGAAGCAACTGTCTAGATAAATCAGACAGTGGATTATATTAAAACAATGCAATGAGAAGTCAAGTTGTCAAAAATGCAAATCTAGTAAGACTACAGCAAACTACGAGAAAGCCGCAAGTTTAGACTCAAATTGGATTTGATCAAAATGTGTTTTTGCGATTCGGTTCACAACATTTAAGAATCATCAGTCAGTTTGAATTTAGAAGTCTATACTTTTATGACATGACAAATAATTAAAATTTCACTGCCTGCATGTGCCGAAAACTTCTGCGAAATAGAAAAGTTTTGGACTGCACTTTATATATCCATATATTACATCTGCGGATCACGAGATCTTATATTTTCCCGATTCAAGAAATGTCATAATTATATTGATCCAGAAAGACAATCATCAGATAAATAGTTTTCTATTGACACTTTTCGTGTCATGGCTGTTTATCATTGAACAATTAGGATGGGTTTCGTTATGTCATGGTACCATACCGAAATACAAGCTGACCATCATATCCCTTAACACTGTCCAGGCAGAACATATACAATTTTGTGCATTGGGCCGAAATAGTTGTGGCTGTTTTATTCCTCATTGTAACATATGGTTGTATGTTATATCATGTAATTAAAAAATTAGTGCAACACTGACACAAATGAAGCTCCTCTCAATACGCTATTTGGAGTTGCTTGTCTTGTGAAATTATTAATTATTATATCAGTTCTTGGTACATAAAGCGACAAAAAACCTCTCAATTTAACCTCTCAAGTGTACTAATGTCCATTGTTTTTGGTCTTCTTTTAATAAAATTATAGTATATTATATTATACTAGCCGATGATCCCGACGTTGTCCGGGCTATTCAAAAACCAAATTTCAAGTCGATAGCTCCACCCGTTTCCGAGATCTCGTCTGCGCATGCGCGAAGCTGGCGTCGCACGGGCTCGGCGACCCGATAAAATTCGTATCCGGGGCAAGATACATTCACATAGCAAATTTCAAGTCGATAGCTCCACCCGTTTCCGATATCTCGTCTGCGCATGCGCGAAACTGGCGTCGCCCGGGCTCGGCGACCCGATAAAATTCGTATCCGGGGCAAGATACATTCACATAGCAAATTTCAAGTCGATAGCTCCACCCGTTTCCGAGATCTCGTCTGCGCATGCGCGAAGCGGGCGCCACACGGGCTCGCCAATACGACAACGACCGTGTCCGTGGGATTTTACCCTTAGATAGGAAGTTTGGTCTCGATCGGTGGAGAATCGTAGATTTGTATAAATGACAGACAGACAAACAGATAGATTGTATCAAAATATATAAGAGAGATATGTCAATTATCTACACACCATTACTGGTGTTTGTCAAAGTTTAGTGGGGTATATCAATACTCATTCACGATCATATCATTGAGGTCCGGAGGATGTGGGTTATCTCTCGAATGCAGATTGTATCAAAATATATAGGAGAGAAGATAAGCAATGTAGACAATGATATGTAGAATTCGAGATCCGGATACATTATTTATATATGCAGTTACAACATACCAGTGGAGTTATCCCCACTTTCGGCATACATATTTTGTTCCTGAATATAATCATTTCCTGCTCAATTGTTTTAAAGGCACGTGCGGCCTTAATTGTCGAAAATATTCATATTTGTTCCAAACACCGTAAACAGAAAAACACTAAAACGCATGCAGTTCCGTTCATATATACAATGACCATCGCGTAAACAGCATGTTATCATAAAGACCTACTATGTTTTACCTAAGCAAGAGCCTGATTGTGTTACAGAAGACAACACAATGCTACTGGCTAATCACACACAAAAGGCATAAACGCTCTTTATTATTTCCATATCAGGTATTCACCAACAAGGAACGCTCTTTATGTTTACAATGGTAATATAAACAAACAACAGAAAAGTAACTTTTTATGCTTTTGTTTACATAACAATGGTCAAACAAATGACAATAACATACTGTTTATGCGATATTTCTTATTTGTATTCGGACAAAGTCTATCTACATTTTGATGTACTTTCTGTTTGTGGCGGTTTTTGACGGGTGGAGATATTTTCACAGGATACCCACCACCAAGGCCAACCGTGTCTTTAAAACTTGGCCTGATTCTTTCCACTATATGAACTACGACTGATCTCGGTCAGTCAATTTAGTGGAGTTATGCCTCTTTTTTCGTGTTAGATATTCCTTGCAACATACACAATTGTTTTCAACCCTGTACTAGCTCTTTCATTTCAAGTTCAATTTGAAACTTGGCATATACTTTCTACCATTTGAAACTGAGGTTGCGACTATGAAATCGGTCTAACTAATTGAGTGCAGTTATCCACCATTCTTGCCTTATATGGACATTTACTGCGACATACACAATTTTGTCCAAACTTTTATTCGTCCCATTTCTTCTTCAGAAACTGGACACACTTATTCACTATCATGGGAACCAGTGCAACTGCAATTGTGAGGTTATCAAAATAAGTTGAACGGAGTTGTTGATATACCAATATGTCAGTATGGCTACCTTAATATAGCTATAATTGCTTAATTATATTTATCAAATAGCTTACCACTGGAGCTGTACAATTACTGAAAGCCATTGAGTAACCCGGCCTCAATTTCTTAACTCACTACAAAACCCTCTAAAAAATAATCGCACACAACACACGTTTACCTAAATATTTCTGTTTAACCATATCCAATTATCTTACTACTTAGAATTAAGTATTATATTTATTTTAACCCAGGTGTGGGGAGTTCCTCGTATAAATGAGGGTTTCAGAAAAACAGAATTGCCCAGCCATGTTAGCTTGGGACAGTTCCATCTCGAGTTATGACAGCATACGCCAACAATCTGATTATTATTTTGTTATACACCCATAATATACAGTGTTACCTCAGGTGCACGGTTACATTAAGGACCACTCTGGTGGTAACCGAGGTTCCGTAATACTATTATGTTAATTATCCTCTGCATCGAAGTCAGCACGGAGTATATAAACGGGTCCTTCTGGCAGTGAGTCCGTTCGTCGGTAACAACTTTGGTGTTCTCTCTCTCGGCCATCACATACCGTATGCTATAATTGGTATGGCCATGGTGGAAGGGATATGACAACTGGAGTGAAAAGCATATGTGCCAACTTTTTATCTTTCTCTAGATCTGTTATAACAAATGTTTGTATTATACATGTATCCATATATAACAGGTTTTGACATTTTCGTTTGATGTTATGTCCCTTATAAAATAATAAAAAAACATCTGCGAAAAGCCATCATTACGTGGGGTATATAGGTAATATATATATAGTTTATATAGTTGATAAAATTCTGATACAATCATGAATGTTTATATTACAAAAAGCAGAGCAAATATTCCACAATCACATTTTCAACCTAATACATTTGATTTGCAATTTCAATTCGGTGATGATTGTTGATAAAAAAAAATAACAAAGTTGATCTATTTTGTCCACTTACTTCTTAGTGGTGATGGATTAACAAACCTTGTTTTCACATTTACCCACTGAGTTTCTTATGCCCCTTTAACAACTAGTCGGGTTCATTTTAACCTGTTTATTTCAGACAATTTCATACATAGAATGGTGATGCTATGAAAATACAAACATACATCAGTCATGTTTGATGATAAAATGTGCATACATCAGCTGCATACCAGCTGTGCATACATCCAAAAATATGAGAGGCAGAGGGAGGATGAAAAGGAGAGACAGGGAAGGATAGCAAACAAGAGAGAGAATGTGGGAAAAGTGAGTATAATCCGGATGGAGCTGCATGAATACAATGATATACTTATAATTATGTTTTCGTCATTGATACGCCCGTCACAGCGAAAGATTTTAGGTACATACATACTCTCCCATATTTTATCTTAACATGCTATATACTAAATACTCATTGACGAGTAGTTCCCTCGGAAAATTATCAGATAATAAGTTCAACCAACGAACAAACAACATGTCCCCTGAATGAATAAGATTCATTCTGTACTAAGGTCGTTTTTTGAACTTATTATCTGCATGAACATTTTGAAGCCTCAACTTGTGCTCGCTGTGTTACAGCCCGGTTCAAAATATGTCGGTAAATTATTTTAAATTAGAGTCATACAATTTTGAAAATTCTGATCACGATATTACTTCAGTGTGGAAAAATCAGGAGCTTTCATTGTTAATCTATTCTTGATATAGTAAAAGAAAGAGTGTTTTTTTCTTCGGGAAAAATAAATATACTTTCGCTACTTCTTCGAAGTGAAAACAACCTGTAAATCTGTATTTCACGTATTTGTTGACATATCTTATCTCTCCTTCCAAACCATGTAGATATAATGCAGAGTCAAATAAGCCATGCGCGTTATGAATAACTACTGTCCACGTATGGCCATTGTAAATTGTTTCAGACCATTAATTTCGAAACTACATTTCATTCATGATTGTTATAATATCCTCGATTATCATCTTAGCTGTTAGTTGTTTAATGTTCAAATTATGTTGATTCTGTATTCAAATTAAGTTCATTGGCTATCGTCATTTTATGTATGCATTAACTTTCTTTCCAAGCGGGTATTTCCAATCGGGATGTTCATTAATAACCATTCATCGGATCTAGCATCCAAACTAAAACATATACTTTTAATAATTACTAAATTGCCAAACTGTTTAAATTGCCACTATGTTTATCGTTTTTACAATGCTAATATGTTAGTCGGACGGCATGCCATTAATTGAGACACCTGGACTTTATGTATATACGATCTTGTTTTAAATTGTTTACACTTCGTGTTCTGGAACTCGGCGGTTTAATCACATCCGCATTATTGCAACGGAGATCGGATTGGTTTGTGAACCTCTCCCACAAACCAATCCGATCTATACAGGAATGATCGATGATTTTGATTGTGAGTGCAAGCTATTCCTAGACGTTCACAATTATCATGGAACCAATGGTCTTGCCAAAATTGGGTTATGTAAATGGAGTACATTATATAAATCACGAGTGAGCATCTGCATTAGTTGTGTTTGAATCACACAACAGTGTTCTACTTGCATGCGACTTTAATTAAGTTACCCTTCATCCAAATGCCAGCAGTGTACATTGCACAAGGACGCTTTCGGCTACGTTCATACACTCGCAAGGTTACACGGTATGGTTTGCAGCCATTTCATCATAGACAACTATCTAGTGCCAGAATATTAACCGAACATATGCATCAAAGCTAAAGTAGAATTTATGTTCCACATGCAATGTTATTGACATTTGCTTTCAAATACTGTATGATTGATTTTTGCGAGACAATTTCATGCCGTTTACATAGGGGTGGGTCTGCAGAAAAAATCCTTACACAGGGGTGGGTGGGTCGTAAGTCGAGAAGACACGATTTTTCCGGTATTTGCAATGTTTTTCCTTTTGGCTTTTCTTCACCTAATTACTAGGTAGTTACCCAATGTGGGGATCGTTTGTGTTATGATCCATATAAAAAATATATGACATACTAAATATAGTAGATACAGGTCCCAGAGTCATGTTTAACAAAGAAAGTGGAAGTGTTTGGTCACTCTATCATTCAAAGCGTGTCTGTATATGCATCTATGATCTACTGTCATTGGTGTATGATATCACATCTAAGAATGTGCTTATTGACAATGCATTGCACATGTTGGCATGAACAGGTCCAGTAAATTTACCGATTGGGCTAAATGTCTCAATAAAAATATGATGTAGCCTCCCGTTGCTTAACTGCAATCGTCCGATGAGAATCGAAGTGCGGGTCACCATGCAATGTCACTTGCGTTAACTTACGTAGATAGCCAGTTTTTGCTTCTTGAAATTTTAGCGTCAAAGTTTTTGTATGAACCCTTGTAACGCGGCAGGGTTATAAGACCGATATAACTGCCCCAACTTCGTAATATGGGAAATTCAGCAGTGAGAAGCGTCATTTATGTTTTAAAGATACGGTTGGCCTTGGCGATGGGTATCCTGTGAAAATATTTCCACCCGTCAAAAACCGCCACAAACAGAAAGAACAACAAAATGTAGACAGACTTTGTCTGTATACATATAAGAAATATCGCATAAACAGTATGTTATTGTCATTTATTTTACCATTGTTATGTAAACAAAAGCATAAAAAGTTACTTTTCTGGTGTTTGTTTATATTATGATGGTAAGCATAAAGAGCGTTCTTTGTTGGTGAATTCCTGATATGGAACGAATAAAGAGCGTTTATGCCATTTGTGTGTGATTAGCCAGCAGCATTGTGCTGTCTTCTGTAACACGATCAGGCTCTTGCTTATGTAAAATATACTAAATCTTTATGATAACATGCTGTTTACGCGATGCTCATGGTATATATGAACGAAACTGTATGCGTTTTAATGTTTTTCTGTTTACGGTGATTGGAACAAATATGAATATTTTCGACAACTAAGGCCTCACGTGCCTTTAATAATATTTTTTAATATTTTTATTTTAGCAGCCAATTTCGCAGTCATGTATATTTTGCTGTAATCGCTTATATGCACATACCGATATATGCAGGTTTGTTAATGTTTCATTACGTCACTTGGGCACATTTATCACGATTGAGACATGCAGCCCGATCAGTAGATGTGCTGGACCAACAACATTCAACTTCAATTATCTTTGACTAGGACATCTCTGCAAACCGTCAAATTTATTGATGTTATATTCTGGTATATTCAGGTATATTCAAGAGTATTAGACGGTAGTGTATATGCATGCGGGTATATCTGATTATTGATTCACGCAGAAGCTTATATATATTCACTAGGGCTGAATTAGGAGGATGAAATAAATTTTTGAAAAGCTGTTTGGTCATGTGCTGTGATTTTTTCAGTCATGTTGAACTTTGAGCTTCCTACTGGTGATTTCTAAATGTACCTAGGTATGATCAGAGTGGATATGGATTAAGTATGGGGATGAAACAATATATTCACCAGAACAGTCTGGACAAGCTTGGTAGAGTCAATTGAAATGTGAGTTTGGGGGTGGGTCCCAAAATCCTGGGAGGAATTTTTTTTTTTGGTGGATACCCGGAATGCTGCAAAAAGCAATCAGCCCTGTGTCTGTAATTTTTTCCTGACCCCCCCCCCCACATTTACAGGCACATTTCGGTAGGATCGCTATAGTTGTTACTACAAAACTTATCATTTAAGTTATATGTGGTGCAAATGCATGTTATGTGCATTCTGCTTATTATGGCACCATCTGGTTTTCTAGGTCAAAATGCCTGTAAAACATACCACGTAAACTTCTGAGTGCATGAATACACCCTTAGGCTGCACTCACACAGCTGGTAAAATTGCCTTCCAAATTTTCATCATATTCCTTATATATATAGCTTTTTATAACACCAGCAGGACGAAGCCTAACCCGAATGATCTCTGAATGTGTCAGATGGTGGAACACAGCTCATATATAGTTTATATTCATTCAGACTGATCACATATCGTTGTTGTCCACGTCCTCGGATAGTTCTGTAATATTTTCTTCCTCTGTTTTTGTACATCCATTCTATCTGCAGCGAAAGATGAGAATGATTATTATTATGTTGGAATCTGGAACATCGTATTCATTGTTGGTGTATTATTGTATGATTCACTCATAACTCAGATATATATCTGAAATAATCATTGTCAGGACGTGAACGTGAGAAAATATAGTCTAATTCTATTTGCTGAAAACTGTATCAAATACTGGCTCCATGATATTACGTTGTCTTGAAGTTTTATTCCGCATTTATGTCAGGCTAGGTATAAAACACACCAATCTGGGGGTCTGAATAGAAGTCAATATTTTGCTTAATTCGTCGATCCACATGCACACAAATCTGACTCGTCTCTGGTAATAGATATAGAAACCAAAGGTGGTATGGAGACAGACAAACAATCTCCCGAGCTAATAGTTGTCAATATAATCTATACATTGAATATAATTTGAGTAATATTTCCACTAGTTGATGCCACAGTACTTTTGGTGGTAAAATTAAGATAATGTTTACAATCTGATAACGACATAATAGCTACGATATGATAAGTGGCATCCAATATTTTGAACCAACACACTGAATTGAAGTAAATGATCCAATCAATATATTTTTGACAACGTCAATCAAAATAGCTGAAAACACATACCAATATGGGCGAGGCGAATATGATGTTAAGCTGAATAACAACCTCACGAGCTAACAGTTGCATCCGCGTCGTATATAAGATTAATTGTTGAATAAATATATGACAGAAATTAATGTGTTGAAATTTTCCACTGCTTGATGATACCCACAATTCATTGGAGGCGAAATTGATATAATATTTACAAACTGATAATGACACCAGTTCCAGAAAAAAACCATAACGATATTTCGCGTGTAATTGATTTAACACACATATTTACATAACAATGGTTTTTAAATGAGAAAGCTTGTTATTGAAGAATTGTTAATAACGAGAAACAAGCTTATCCTTTTACATGTACTTGTTGATGTTGTTTTACAGATGTTCACGAATTTTCAAATGTAACTACCCCATATAGAATCTTTACAAAATGACACCAACATATATCAACCCTGTCATATAACAAAACAACTATATGTGATCCATTTATCGTGTATAGAGGTACCTATGTGGATAGCCAAGATATTATAAGGTCAGAAGAGCCGCGTAATATAACGTCAGAAGCGCCGAGATGGTGATACCGATGGAACATTGGCACTATACTCATCGAATCGTTAGCCGGATACCATATTTCGTGGGAAGATTATGATTGATTACACTCCATACACTCCATTCATAATGTAAACAAACCAAGGATCCACCACGTCGCAGTTTTAAAACACAAGAAATCGACATTTATTAGAGAAATGTTTTGAAAATTTAGAGATTAGGATCACTTCTAGATGGGAGATATCAAATTTGAATGGCATTCGATCAAAAAATGGCTGCATGCCGACAGCTTTTTTGAATTTTACTCTTTGCATCACTAAATACTTTGGCATACCGAACCGCCAACATTATTTATCCAAATGATCCCAAACTTAATATGGCTCTTCGGGATGACCTATGGTAACTTAAACATCATTTAAACTATCAGCGTTCCTTATCGCTCCATTGACTGTAATATATGACACCCCCTGTTCACGTTGAGCTAAAGTGCCATTGATTCATTATTGATAAGTGCAAGAACTTCGAACAGCTCTCCTGAATCAAATTCCCAGAAATCGCCATTCGTATGTGGTGCGTTTTGGATAACACTTTAAACTGGTATGTTTTACTTGTGGGTATTTAAAAAATAAAATAAATGGACTGATATTTGTTATGTAGCACTGTATATCCAGAATAAGCTTTAATTTATGTTGTGCAAGTATGAGGTGCAGTTCACATCCACCATATTATCTCCATGTACCCGCAGCTTTACTTTCTAACAAATGCACAACACTGGGCCAAAAAGTGTCTTGTCTTTCGGCACTACAGAGACTTCTGTGCCAAACGACTACATATAAACGAAACAATAAATTTGAGATATTTTTTATTTGTTATATAACTAGATAGTACACATGTACAAAACACGTATATGCTAATCAATATCTACCATATAGTCGTACTATTTCCTGAATCGAAAAGGAACATATAAATATGAACAGATCAGAAGATACCTTCAAGTTAACATGAATTCTGCCAATAATTCAAGCTACATGTTAACGTTGCTCGCTGAGATGCGTTTAAATCGTCATTCGTGGGGTGATATTGATTAAATGAAAATGATGAAATGGACAATCTTCTCCATCTGGTATTTCAAGCGAAGTGCTCCCTGGCATTACGAACTATAATGACCAATTCCAGTAACATGCTCCCCGCCCCACTCAACAGGTATTGGTCTTTTAAATAGTTTGGATGTGGGTGTGTGTCCTTTATATTCTACAATAAGTATTGTAACTTGAAAAAAGACGCTATTGAGAACGGATTGACAGCTAATTGGATGCATCACATATATAGCAATCACAAACATGCATGATTCACAACAAACATGAACATATAAATATAAGATGCAAGTGATGCTTGCTCTCGATTAAACAGGTGTATGTGCTATCTATAGGAATTTCCTAGTATTACCCGCTATAACCCTTTAATTTAATTAGGAGACAAAGTACTGTTGAGTTGAATATTCGGGGATTGGAGCATGAAACAGTCATGTTTGAGTCCCCGAATATCAAACGAAACGGTGCGTTTATCTCCATTGTAATTAAAACCAAAACAATTTGAAAGAAACTTCTAAATGCGCCTTTTATCGGCTTCACGCGCCATGAAGTGAGATGTAATTTTATGGTTATCAAATCTCTGAGCACGCTACATGGGTTTACTCGGAATAGCGCCCGAACAACTTCCTGTCAATGGTATCTATAGTAAACATTTATGAGCGATTGACTCGATTACGCGATTCCTGACTGCGCGATGACGTATTCTACGCTCACTGTCACAACGTGATGCTCCATTCAAAATATGTTAACCGATCACCGGCCGATATAGGTGAATCGGCAACTAAAGTTAGCAACTCTCGACCAATCAGAATGCGTGTTTCAGAGTCAAATATTCAACATGAATTGCAATTTTATTTATCTGATAGCCACTAAATAAGGCTTCTGGGGAAGTTCTTGGTAGGATTTGCGCATCGAATGATTCAACCTGTGGCTTACCTGTGACATCGTCTTAGATTCAGGCTTTCAGGTCCTTCCTGAAATAATATGCAGTGGAGTGTCATAGGGTTGTTTTGGGATAAGTTAAGTTTTGTTGTACATTAATGGTATCCCCGATAATAAGTGTATACCGTTCACGGACCGCCGTTCAAAGTAGATCTCAAGAGTGACACCAACAAAGTATGTA
Source organism: Siphonodentalium dalli (assembly GCA_032622095.1). NCBI lineage: Eukaryota > Metazoa > Mollusca > Scaphopoda > Gadilida > Siphonodentaliidae > Siphonodentalium > Siphonodentalium dalli. Next base: position 216,846,961 of record CP136063.1, read on the forward strand.
AATGTACATATAACTTGGCAGGTCTATGTTATCCATTTCCGTTCCCGAACGACAAAAACTATCACTGACAGAAGACCTGAAATATCCAGCAATTTTACGATTGTAGTTCAAAACAGATTTAGTACTCCATATAAATACGATTAGATTTCACAATGAAACGAATGTGGCAGTCGCCAAAGTAAATAACATGGTGCATGTATGTACATCAAACCACTAATGATTGCGTGAGAAGCTCTGTTGTATAGCAAGCGTATGTTCGTATCGTGCGGTATTGGCCGCATGTCTTGCTTGCATCTATTAAAGTATTATTGTTCTTAATATTTTTCTTACGATACAATGTAAAATACAGTCGTATCAGGCGAACATATAGGATTGTTAATATCTACTCACATGATAGCACTGTAGTCTTCGGTGCCAGGCTCCATAATTTGTACAGAACATGTCTCCACATTTCCATCGTCGCTGAAAAATATTTTTATTTAATTATTGACAATATTCATCAATTTTTCGTGACCTTATTAAAATGGTTGATTACAATGCCTACTTTGACAACAGACAAAGCTAAGGGGTATATACACATATATTTGGCTTTTTATATTAGCTGATATTCGGTACATGCTGAGACAAGTGAACATATTAGGACGAAGGCCATGCATTGTTACTCATAATATCAGAGCCTCAAATTTGGCAGAGCAACTCAGTATCGTAGAAAGGGTCAGGCTACTACGAATCGGGCGGTGGTTTGATCTGGTCAAAGTCAAGGACGCGGGAAATTAGGCAATAACTAAGCGCATACTTCATTGGTGTAAAAGCATATTATGATAAAAAAAATTCGTCCCAAAATTGATATAATTATTTTTTAGTGAATGAAAATTGCTATCTTGCTGTCGGTTGTCATTGTTTCTGAGACTCTTGTGTATCTTGCATACACTGATTTTTAAGTCCGTATAAAAGTAGTTCACGTATTTGTGCCGATCCATACCTATGTTGTCGTCCCAAGAATGGACGACAATAATAACTTCCCGCGGGGTGTATAGACAGTGCAAAATATTATTAGACCATCGTGGTGATGACGCGTTTGTGCTGCCATACTTTGTAACCGTGGGCATATCTTGACGCCAGTTCCGCCCGTCGGGGCAGTCGGTTACGGGACGTCGTGGGACGAAGACGTTTCGAGTTATAGTTTCGTTAGAAGAGGCTTTGGTCCCGCTTTTGTGCCTCTGATGACACGGTAGATGTTTAGTTGTACAATAAATAAGTAAAAATTAAGAATTAAGAACTGTTCTCCCTCTCACTATGAGATATATGTTCTAATTAGGTCAACATAAAATGGGTTTAACAAAACATAAAAAAAACTGTTTGAGGCAAATTGTTTGAGGCAGGTCAATAGAGTTTGACAGGAAATATTTGCATCAGAAGTCATCTCCGAGAAAATAGCCATTTTTCATTGCTTATTTAAGTGCTTTGGCGGCCACTTGCAGAACTCTTTTTTTTTTTTGAGGGACTAAAACAACACAAAATAACATAAATATTATTCAACCACGTTTGCTATAATCAGGCAGACATCAGCACTTAATACTAATTCATCTTTGCATACCTTACTTTGTTTTATGGTGAATCCTCTCCAAAATAGCATGCACTAGTTTGGTTCATGAGTTAGATAATGCAACGTGCTTTTTGGCAAATAGTTCCTGTCAAACAGAGCCCCATGATTTCGATTAGTAGACAGAGTATAGACCATATAGTTGGATTCCTAAGCAAGGTAATGCATTGATTTTTTGTTTTTATTATTCTGTCAAACTCTCAGATAACCGCCTCAAAAATCGTGTTTTAAACAACTTCTGTATGTAGTAAGAGAACATTTCAGAGCACCTATATTCCAGTTATAGATAAAGAGCTATACATGGTATACATGGTATATATTTCGTTAAGCATTAAAACAATCTCGTGTTTGAAGAGGGGTTCGATGTGACTTCTAAAATTAGAGTCGCATAAAATACGAATTGCCCTTGTTTGTAAGGTTGACCGCAAATTAATATGACTTTAATGTCCCTATATTGGGAGACCATACAGAAGATGGCCGTGGACTAATCAGTGAAATAGGTATTTACGTCATTTCTCCTGTTAACAGATTTAACATTGTTCAGTGAGTAGAGGGTGTGGTTCAGCTTTCTTTGTATCATTGAGTTTTAATCCATGATACCATCTAGGAATTTTATGGATTGTATTTTCATTTGATTCCCAACCATAACTAATTATATTCCATTCATCATTTTAAGGGTACAATTTATCCACTTTTCGTCATTGCCTTTATGGTGAATATACTTTCAGCTATATTGAATGAGTTTGTTACAACCACACCATTCAAATATGATTTTTAGTTCTGTATTTGATTTTATTTTAATTCTTATCGTTTTCAGATGAATATAGTGACAACATTAGCAAATGAAAGAAAATCCATGAATATACATTTGGGCATATCGCTGACATAGAGAAAATTGCCGGACCTAGAACTGACCATTGAGGCACGACACATGCTATCCTCGTAAAGGCAGAAGGTTGGGTTTGAAGTCAACATATTGTTTTAGCCGTTAGATAATTTATAGTCCCTTCTTTAGAAACTCCTCGAATTCGGTAATGTTATAATTTTCTCGGTAAAATTTCATGACTGATTGTGTCAAACGATTTCAACAAGTCCTTAGTTGGTTTATCATTCTTTTCTGCTACATGATACATTATATACAACGCAACAACGGATGTATATTTCAGTGATAATTGTGGAAGCCATATTGGCGTTTATGTAGGATATAGTGGTTTTTCAAGGAACCTTCTCTCCATAAGCTTCTGTAATAACCTTGAAACATGGACCCGTTGGCAGGGAGTTGGGGTGACGTTTTAATTGGAAATTTTACAAGACATATAGGTTGAAATCGTTCCCATTGTTTGATCTTACAACCAGTAATTAGTACTTTTTAGACCAACAGGGGCATATTTTTCTACTTTTGGTAAAAAGGTTTGTTTGAAATGTCCATCAGTTAGGGGATGCCAGGTTAGAAATTTCAACTTGATAGTTGAGTGGTGGTACAAATGGAATTCCGTGAGCCTGGAATTTTGTCTGGTACAAGGGGATCGCAGTTGGAAATATCAAGGTGGACACCCCCAATGGGGACCCTCAAGCCACGTCGCTGATTCGAAAAGACGGGTAAAATGCCAATAGACCTGTAACTTGTAATTATTCGCTAGTTATCACTTTAGAAATTTGCATCCTAGAATATTCCTTGTTTGAATGATAAACTGAATATGTCCTACAGTGCTTTTGAACTTTCGAGGATGGTCTGTTTCATCAGTTTTGAAGTTTATGTAGTTTATGTAGTTCTTAAGAGCAATTTATGCGCAGTTTTCAGAATTACCATAAGTCCACATAAATCATGTGGAGCATTGTGCATAAAGTAAAAATGGGCACATGATCGTTGGTGGGGTGTAGGGCAAGTGTGCAATGCTTGAAATAGTTTAAATATATTATGTTTCCGCTTTTGTGTCAAAATGACACAGGTTAGGAACACGTATTATATGTGCATCGACATGCACAAAGTCACACATACATATTCAGTTACATGATACTTATATATCCATATCATATCAGCACCGAAGGGCTTTAAACATACATATCTACACTTGAACACAACGCAATAAGTTAATTAATTGTTGGTTGCTAAAGGTTTAAATTTTAGTGTCCAAATATACGACCATAAACAATTTGAGGCTCATGAGGGAATATCGGATTGAACTATAGATATTTTATTATTGATAGCCAACTTGAAATTTATGCCAGAATATTGTATTTAGATAATGGCATGGCCATACATGAATATCTGCTTGAAATGTAAGTTGGGTGTCTCTTTTAATATATTCAAGATAACTTAAGGGAATTCGTGGAAATGTAGTGTGATATATAATGTACATTCTGCAAAAATTCATATTAATTTTACATTTTAGACTATTACATACATATTAGATATGTTAATATATCATTGAATTAACATGACTCAAAACATAATAATAAGCTAGCTGAGATGTGAGGGTGTTTCAGTATCTGAATCTACGTTCAGTAACACGTGGGGGCAGAAGCTATGCATCTGTAACATGTCAATAGGCTCAGTGTGAATGGGGTATGTCTGAAAATAAGTTCGAGAGAATCAAAGTTTGATACTTGTACATTTTGCAGCAATGTTATACGTAGGTGATGCAATATTATGGTCATACAAATACATTAATACTTAGCTTCGACTAAGAGCCAGTGAAATGGACGAATACTTGTCAATTGTGTAGTAATATTACACAAATTGTCAATTGTGTAGTAATATTACACAATTCTAAATTATTAACTATCATAATTTATATTCTGCAATAATTCATATTAGTTTTACATTTTAGACTATTACATACATATTAGATATGTGTCTAAATATATCAATCAGCACAGAAATAATTAATCTTGATTCGTTATTCAATATAAAATATGTCCAATTTGGGGAGGCAGTGAAGATTGATTGAGGGTTTAACGTCGTTTTAGCCACAATGGCATATCACGATCAAGAACAGAATCTAGTATAAAAAAGATCGTAGTGGAGCAAATTGACTAGTCTGCCAGTATAACATAAAACACATAACAGTAGTACAAAAATACATAATTAATAGCATAAATTTGGATGAGCTGAAAAAATTACTGATTCATGACAAAAAACCATGGTCCATACTTTATTTTGGAATATGTTCAGTTGATAGGCTACATGGGTGTGCGATGTCTTTGTTTTATATAGCCCATATACGGAATGATCATGTGATGCCACAGTGTCCTGTGCCCACAAACAAGGTACATTGCCTTGCTCACCGGAGGCTTATATTATGCCAATGATGAACAGACAGTCTGCCGTAGGAGTAGTTTTAGCCAGTCAAAAATAAAAATAGTGTAAATAAAAGTGTAGAGAATCCTGGATATCATGAATTGCCTACACGATGGTATAAACTTACAAAGCCCAATATTTACAACTATAAATTCCACAACAGTCGTAGTCAGGTTATATTGTTTATATAAACATCGGAGGTGCCCTTGTTAGCGGGAGGTATCGGAATCCACCGAGATCTCCATCGGGCGCATAAATTCCTATATTTTCCAGATTTCCGTGTTATCATATATGTGTAATTTCCATATTAAATATCGGTATACACAAATTATGGCATCCAGTTGAGACATAATTTTTTTTCTCGGAAAACAGACAAAAACGGACGGACGGGAGGACTGACTAAACGGCAGACATTGAATGTCGGCCACAAAACGTTATCCTACATTATATTAAATATGTATTAGCGTATTTTATGCGTGCAAGGAGTTGGACTGTTGACGTCCGAAATATTTATAACAAATAATGCTATTTAATTATATGCATACGTGCGTGTTTACCTGTTTGCATTTTTGGGGCCTGAAGTTCCCGTCTTTGTAAAATAAGTGCGTTTAACATGTACGCAGATGCAAACCATAACCATTGATACTTGGGTATGAATGTTTCACTTCATATACTCATTAAAAGATATCAACATTGACAATCAATTATCGATTAATCCACACACTATCGTGGAAGGTTATTTCGTTTTTTTTGACCATAACCATTCATACTTGGGTATGAATGTTTCACTTCATATACTCATAAAAAGATATCAACATTGACAATCAATTATCGAATAATCCACACACTATCGTGGAAGGTTATTTTTTTTTTACCAAGGGATGTCCCGTTGTTTGATTACCCATAAATCCCGTATAAAAATAAATAAATCATAGATGAACCACTCTTTATGTATAATGCAGTAGCTTAACAGTCTGGGGAACAAAGCTAATACGTGTAGTAAGCATCTATACATGACACGACAACACGCGTTATCATATATGTGTGTTTTCCATATTAAATATCGGTATACACACACTAATGGCACCCAGGTGAGATATAAAAATCTCTCGCGGAAAACAGACACAAACGGACGGGCGGGCGGACTGACTAAATGGCAGACGTTGAATGTCGGCCACAAAACGTTATCCTACATTGTATTAAAGTTGTATTAGCGTCTTTTATGCGTACATGGAGTTGGACTGTTGGAGTCCGCAATATTTATAACAAATACAGCTATTTAATTATATGCATACGTGCGTGTTTATACCTGTTTGCATATTTTGGGGCCTGGAGTTCCCGTCTTTGTAAAATAAGTGCGTTTAACATGTACGCATATGCAAACCATAACCATTCATACTTGGGTATGAATGTTTTCACTTCATTACTTATTAAAAGATACCAACACTGACAATTTTTCAATTATCGAATTATCCACACACTATGGTGGAATGGTTATTTCGTTTCCTTGATCAAGGGAGGTCCCGTTGTTTGATTACCCATAAATCCCGTATAAAAATAATCACAAATGAACCACTCTTTATGTAATGCAGTAGCTTAACAGTCTGGCGTACAAGGTTAATTCATGCAGTAAGACTGAGTAAGTATCTATAGATCACACGTCAACATGTCTATTTTATATTTGTCATGATATATAGGGCTGTTGTTAGTAAGTGGCAGTGAAGATTGATTGAGGGTTTAACGTCGTTTTAGCCACAAGGGCATATCACGATCAAGAACAGAATCAGGTATAAAAAAAAGATCGTAGTGGAGCAAACTGACTAGTCTGCCAGTATAACATAAAACACATAACAGTAGTACAAGAATACATAATTAATAGCAAATAAATAACACTAAATTACCAAGGCGGCACATCGAAATAAGTAAAGTAGTTTTTGATATAAAATTGTGCATTGACAAGGTATTTATAATATTTGATCAATGTTGCATGAACCTTTATCAATGCGTCAAGATGACGACCGAGTGGGTGTTAACGAATGTTATTTTGCCCCCAACCAACAGCGTATATCCACATATACTGTTTGGCGCCTTTTAGAGTTAACCGTTTCTCATCAAGCACCTGGTCAAACTTTGAAAGTTGAAATATTCCAAACATTTGAGTAATTGTGGCAATTTTTGTTCAGAAGCAACATGATCAACATGAATATGATGTGTTAAATTTGATTGTAATTTTTTGTTTTGGAACAGTTTTTGCATCTTCGGTAAATGTTTTCATGGCATGTGTCATAGGTTGAGGAACTGGAGTGCTATCGGTCTGGTCAATTTGTATTGCTTGCGATATACGAATGATGTTGGTCTGAATGTTGTCTGTCTGAGTGCTGGCATCTACACCTTTTTGCAGAAACGGCAGCAGAGTATGTGATTCATTGAATTGATGATCGCGCACCAACTGTTTTCTTTGCATCGAAATATGATAAGATGTTTCACAGCCTTACACCTTTGAAATTTGTCCCATATGCGACATGAACGATCCATTGCAATATGTGAACTTTGACAGTTAGAACTGTTTTCTATTTTGTGCAATCCTTATGGTCATGTTCCGTATCAGAACAACGTGCACATATGGTATCTTTACTTTCACAATGTTCATGACCATATTCCTGACAGTTAAAACATCGTAATGGATTTGGAACATAAGTACTTAAATCTACCTCCTTGTACCCAACATCCAATGGCGGTAGATGTTTGCACCAATTGAATGTCAGAAGTAACTATTCAAAGGGAAGTTGTGTCCATCAATTGTCTTTGAAAATCTACTGCCATGTGTAACTCCATGTGGTGCCAGCTCAGCCAATATATCTGACTATGAACAATCAGCTACATCGCGAGTTATCAACACTACCCACTACTGTTAATGTTTTGTGAGGAGTGATCAACACTGGTGTTTGTGCAATATATGGTAATTGCAAAATAGTGTCAGATTGAATTTGTCTTGAGAATTCATTCAGAAGAGAGCCATTTAGTGGCCCAGTCCTGATCGGTTTGACATATTTTAATTGTCCGGCTATGCTTTGTATTGTTTTGTCAATCACAAATACAGAAGCTCTCGGAATTCGGATCAAGACCAAGTACTGATGACAGACCTCAGCATCAGTGGAACTTAGCGAGTTATCATTCTTATGCTTGTGTTGCCATATGAAAAGCCAATGATCGACTACTAGCCCAGCAGCCGTCTCGGACTAACCTTCGAATTATGGTCGGGCCAAAGACTGGTACATAGTTCAAACGGTGACCCGTTTACCCACGGCATATAGCAGCCTACCCGTACCTCATCTAATACTAATGTAAATACAGTTATGACTGGATACACGTTACCCGTAAATCACACACGAATGTGAAAATGTTTTCATCAATAACTTCTCTAGAAAACTCTTGTTAAATTGGACATGCTGTCATCTCCATTACACAAAATTGTAATACGAAACCAACAAAAATTAATGTCATGACATTTGAAAGATGCACATCTGAAAGACCTATTGTATACCAGCAGCGTTTTATGCATTCCCATGCTATAAATGCGTTGCAAGTACTGCATTTCAAAAACTTGTTTCCAGACAATTCTTAAGATAATCCATTTTCCGATAACAAGATTTTCGGCAGAACATGCACCCAAGGCATTCCAGGACTTAAATCGACCCGCAATCTGATTAACTTATCGCTTAACAATGGATTTTGGCCTCAAATTCATGTTGGTATCCGATATGATATAATATAATAATGGTTCGAAAACCAGCAACCAAAGTAATGTCATGCAGTCGAGAGATGCTCAGCAGAAATAATTTGGGAATTTCAATCATATGTCCGAACATTTAGCAATGCGTAGCTATTAATTTGTTCGTAAAGGCATTGTGTACACCACTTTTCACACGGGTGGAAAGATAATATAACAATCAATGCAGAAAAATCATATTTATCGCCACTCTTTCCCGAATACCAAGTTGTATTTGATCACATAGTGACCACGTATGCTGAAAAATAGCATGGGCATTATTCACCTTTTCAGTGGTAACTGCCTCATACTGGGGCCGGTATATTGAGTGCTCAAGTAAAAAGCATATCTGACGCAGATATTTTTCTCGAAATTGGCGGTGCGGCCCTTTCTTTTCCATAATATATTGACAGTGACTATGATGTTTGCAGAATCACTTCTGTTTATCATTGTGTTTCTTCTCGACATATATTGTTGGCAATGCCCCAAATTATAGTAATCAATTTTGGTCGGTTTTCTCTATCAACGAATAAAAGGTCGCTGACAAACATTCCCCCGACGAAGGTGGCAGGTGTGAATGATTTATGGGTTTCAGATCCCTACAATACTACAAATTGTAGGAGGAACTGATTACACCAATATCATATAAAGGGCATATTCATTAAAGGCACGTGAGGCCTTAGTTGTGGAAAATATTCATATTTGTTCCAATCACCAAAAACAGAAAAACATTAAAATGCATAGAGTTTCGTTCATATATACCATGACTATCGCGTAAACAGCATGTTATCATAAAGACATACTATATTTTACCCAAGCAAGAGCCTGATTGTGTTACAGAAGACAGCACAATGCTACTGGCTAATCACACACAAATGGCATGAACGCTCTTTATTTGTTCCATATCAGGAATTCACCAACAAAGAACGCTCTTTATGTTTACCATCATAATATAAACAAACACCAGAAAAGTTACTTTTTATGCTTTTGTTTACATAACAATGGTCAAACAAATGACAATAACATATTGTTTATGCGATATTTCTTATTTGTATACGGACAAAGTCGGTCTACATTTTGATGTTCTTTCTGTTTGTGGCTGTTTTTGACGGGTGGAAATATTTTTACAGGATACCCCACAAGTAAATACTTGAAAAATATGTCAATATCAAAAAGCATTTAGTTTAACCCTTTGATTACTGGACACTAGTTGACATGTTTTACTTGATTCCCATTTGTTCATTTATAGGGATTTATTGGCAGATATGTCCATCTGATAAGAACATACTAAAATTTGAGGTTCGAGACGTCAGTTCGGGGGGGGGGGGGCAGGGATGCAACTAATATCAAACTAAGGTAATTTCTTCAGATTTGACTCTCCAAATGATGAAAGCAAGCCCAATGAAGCCACAAATTGCATGTTTATAACATGTAAAAGCCTATATCTTAGCATAATGCATGTCTCTGATATCGAGAGCCGATGTCGACACCGAATCGAATTTTCGCAGGGCCCTATACTAGTCCTCCGACGGAATTTCGGGGGACAACAAACACGTTGCTTGAATGTGAGAAAATGAGACAATATTTGACCATTTTCACATGTGATATGATTGACACAAAACGTTACCTGTACAAATTTTAAACTATGAGGTTCATGTAGAGGTGCTTCGTTGTATGTTTGCGGCCTAGAAGCATAAGCTAGGGAGCAATACTACTATCGGCATGACCAAGTACCTTACATATCTTGCAGACCAAGTTAGACCAAGTTCACCAGGTGTTGGTGTTTCATCTGGTGGTGTTCGTGGTCTGCCATCTGCCCCTGTAACACGAAAAGTGTGAGTAAGTTACTTACATCATCACATAATCTATACATTAAGTATAACTACAATCTGGTGGGTTGAAATTAAATTTTGTATTGAATAATAGATATTAGGTGTATCACGGGAAACAAATATTATATTAACAAGTTATTATAGCAAAGAGTCAACTTGACCGACCATACACAAGATCACGACCCTAAACTATTTATATAAACTTTTGAAAATAATGTTATAGGTTTAGAGTAATGAGAAGTACTATAACTATACATCACGCATATACAAACAATCAAACAATAACACTCTACCACCATATTGATCAAATAACCTAAATCGAAGAAGTCTCTTTTTAAAAAGATAATTGTTCCAATGGTTGTTAATAAAACTATTATTACAGTTAACAGAACACAAATATAGATTATGTAGCAGGGGGTCTGAAACATATTTGCAGACACGAGGCCCAAAATATTTTCCGACCTTAAGGAACCCAACACCCCCTAATTGCAAGCAATAAATTTTCCTCTGCAAAAATTAAGACCCCCTCATACCATATTTGACACCTTTTAAAGGTTTTCTTTTTCACTAATTTTGTAATCAGGAATACCATGTATTATCTGTTCATTCTTGCTTCCAATCCTGTTCCACTATATATTTTACAAGCCATCCTACCATACCATTTAGTCTTCACCATTATTGATATAAACTTTATAAATAATACCAGTAGATGCCCACGTAAAGTACCAATGTTAGAGTAAGCCTACATCATTATGTAGAACATGAATATAGCATGTTACACCCATCATGGGGACTTTCCATATACATTATATATACTATCCAGGTATATTGCTGGGTTTATATGCTCAGCTTTGTTGATTATATGTTGCTTACTATTTGTGAGGTGTTAATGGCGATAAAATCTACTAGGAAGTACGAATCAACATCACTGTGTTATAGAGTCGGAACAGATCATTTTGTCCAGGATAAGGGTATGAGCCATCGGAAATTAGAGACGGATCCAATGCAACACTTTGAATTTGGAGTTTTTGTATCATAAAAAAGTTATACCAGCAGCTGACACGTTTCTCATCGTGAGTCATAAAAGTCATAGATCATTGTTTATTCGATGTTGTGCCTTAAGAGTTTTATTTTCACTAAAAAGAATTTGCAGGAGCTGGAAGTTTGATTTGTTTTCGCGAATTATTTACTGATCAAGGCGCCGATAGAGTACAATAGCGTCAACCTTCGTTTGGTGGTAATGAACCACCATGTGCTAGCTTCAAACTGATCTCACAATGAATTTATATACAATTAAGAAGATCGCCCTAATAATTATCATTTTTCACGATCTTACAGTTGTTTTCTTGATATTTACCATTACAATCGTGTTAGAGTCGGAACCGAAAACGTGTTAGATCCAGAAAAACCGGAAGCGTTCAACCCCAGTGATATAGTGTTAGTAAAGAATATATAATCGAAAGAGGAATTCTGTCAGAATTGGTTTCCAGTGGAATAACCGTTTTTGTAGCTACTAGTCTTGTTATTTATTATTTACAAACAATTATTATTTGCATATTTACAAAACTAATTACACAATACTCAGTCACAATATTGCAGTTAACTGAGTATCAAAGAACAAACAAGACAAAATAAAACAGCATAAAATACCACATGGCACAAATAGAAGCAAACATTCGATAAATTGATATTTCTCGTTTCATTTTCTTAGAATTTGCAACATTGTTTTATACATATCCATCGTGTTTAAAGAATTTAAAAAAACCCACGTAATTATGTGATAGTTGGTTTTACCATGGAATAACAGTTATTATAGCTACTTGTTTCGGTATATATATTATTTAAATACATTTATTATTTACATAACTAATTCCAAAATACTATATGGTGGTTAGATGGGTAGAAAATAAGAACATATAATAGCACCTTACGCCAAATGCTTCGTGTGTAAAACTAGTTGCGAAAGAGGTGAAACTAAACTTGAGAGGTGTACATTGCAGAATATATCCTGACATTCAAGCGTCACATAATCTTAAGGCATCAAACATCGTGTTGTCTCACTTTTAAGAATGTTTAGCATCACAATAGGCCGGTCGACTTTTACATGCAGTATTATTGTTCAGATTGATTGCATGGTCAGGAGTCTACGTCACCAGTCAAACACAAAGCGGTTTTGATTTTAAATTTGCTTAAATCATATATAAACGTTTGTCTGATGGTATAAATCAGTACACGAGTTGTTGTAATTCACAATACACGTTCAGAAATAATCGTTAACAAATTCGTAAAATACATACACCCTCCTTTCACTCGAGGGTACAATATGATTGCTGCAACATTTATCAAAGCTCAACCACTGCATGCGTTCCAGATAGCAGCTATCTACACTTCGGAAGCGACGATTTATAGATTACGCTAGTGACGTAGGTTTCCTATCCACGTTATTACACATCCATGGCTATCGTTCGGACTGGTGTGGTAATTTCAGAGATTATTTCAATCAAATGCACTACAGTGATATCGATTAGATAGCTTGTGTGACGTCATTGAGTCATGCACGGAAACCCAACATGTACTTCAATAATAAAATCAACTTCGTATTGTGTTGGGTAGATGACTAACTAGCATGGAAAACGAACACAAATTTATTTGACAGTAAAGAATACTGACTGATAGTGGTTAATAAACACAGAACCGCATGCATGTGAAGGAGTTGAACTGTATCGCACTCGTTGATTAAGCCGAAATAGTCTCTATTCAGTTTTAAGCAAGGCCATGTTGATAGCGTGACCATGGACATGGTGAAAATCATGCAGTTACATCAAGATATCAATCCCGTCAAAGCCTAATTTTGAGGCAGTACATTTTTAATATGATAAATAACTTAATTTGACGCTGTTTCCGCGGCAGTGCTTGTAAACAATCCACGTGTATCATTCAAGTTTGTTCACGAAGAAATAACCCAATAGGAACGACAATTAGCTTATTGTCAAAGATTGGCTTCAGTCGCTTTTTGGCCTCTATGCAATGACATGAGAGGCCGGTCCACGTACATTGGCACGAATAATAGACAACTCGCCAGTTATCAACAAGAAAACCATAGTCAGAAATGATAACGCCACCAAGATCATATTATTAGCCATAAATATAAATTATAATATAATTATAATATAAAATATTATTCATTAGTTAGCGCTAATATAGGCGCTAACTAATGAATAATATTATTTGATTGACTTGTTAAATAACATCTAATAAATATTCATCTTATTTACAACTTTATGGAGTCCTTCTGGCACACGAGAATATTTATCGCCGTTTGATTTGTACCAAGTGAATTCGGCGCATATATAATTGATAGAACATACTTCTATTATGATGATCGTGTCGTTATTTGTTTAAAATACGTATCAATTGACTTATACGCACCCGTTCCCTCATTAAAATCTACATATATCGCCCATTTTAGGGGATCTCCGCGAATTCGGGGACTTCTTCAAAGTGACCTCCACAAATAGGGCCCTACTGCAAATCGTCGCACCCAATGCAATTTGTAAACAAATACGATTGACATGCGTTTTAACGAGGTGAGGTTTAACTAGCCAGTGTGCCATATATCTGTGTCATCTAAGGTCGCTTTGCGTGGGAAAAGTGAAAGTGGAAATTCGGAAAATCCTATTGAAAATGAAAGTAACCTACAATTTTGGGAATTCCGCGGCAGATTCAGAGAATCTATACTATTGAAAGTGAATGTACGATTCCTGGAATTCTATCAGATATCGCGACTCTGCTCGTTTTCGTGATCATAGGTTATATATATAGGGCCTATATGACCACGAAAACGAGTCGAGTCACGATACATCCATCGGTACAAACACATTGTGTATACGATACAATTTTGACTTGATGACCAGAAAATAAAAGATAGCGGTTACTCCAACAGAACAGGCATGCCCACTTCAATTAAAATTACCCATAATTCACTTCACTACACCAGGGGCTCCCAATGGGTTATACATTATTTTCAGGCTATCAGATTATTTATATTTTCAACAACATATTATTAAACCGGTGACTTTAAGTTTACAATTTCAACCTGTCCTGACTCTATCGATACGATTGAGTCATATTTTCAAAAACATATTATACACCGGTGGCGTTAACTTTACAATTTCAGCATCTACGTGATTATATCGGTACGATTGAGTAAGGTACCAAAATAATCTCCCACAATACATTCGCCCAGTCGACCACAGAATATCAAAATCTCAGAAGCAACTTACACCACATGTGGCGTAATAACCACAGAACAATTATATGTGTAACTGGACACACCAACCCGCAATAAATCCCGGATCACTATTTGCAAAAGCAACAAATGATACAACAATATGAAGCACTGCAATTTTGTAACTGAAGCCATGTGCTGTGTTATGGATTCCACAACGTGCATGTTGGATCTGAACATCGTGACATTCACACAATAAATAAGACCGTTCAATTGACAGAAATGTATACAACATTCAGTATCTCCCAATCACACAGGAACAATCACACTGGAACATCTACCCGCGTTTATATATTATCATATAAATGTAAGCTTGTCGGTAATGATCCTACCACTGCATCGGACGCTTGCCATAAAACGTCGAGATAGGTTAATATTAAATACCAAATACTGGGAGTCTAAAACGGAAAATGTCACAGTAATCTAGACTAAGACCAAGGTCCGTACGTTGTTTGTGAATTATGCATGTAATTTTTAATGGCGAATATGGAGGGTGCTATTTCATCTACGTCTTATTATATGTTATTAATTGTTTGTTTCCATATTGGCCGAGTTATAAGGCCGAGGTCTGTCGTATTGGCATGAGGCCGCAGGCCAAAGGCTAATACGACAGACCAAGGCCTCATAACTCGGTCAATGTGGACACAACCAATTAATAAGTATTTTATTAATTAGCAACAATGTAATAATTGTTGCACAGGATGAATATATTAACATAGATATACCATTTTGTGTTTTATTAAATTAACAATTATTCCAGCAATTTTTATTCTTGTGAACTTTGTGAAGAACTTGCAGCCATTTCACAGTACTGTTAGTTTCCACTGCATGGGGATGATATTGATACGGATACATGTAGTTCATCCACGTACATGTATATTTACTCCCAAAAACAGTGACTGTCGTAATTGATCGGAAATCAACTGCAATCTATCTTCCGTCGACCCAATATTCTTTGCCGATCGAGATAATTACGTATGACGTCATTTACGTCGCCTTGACTTATTCGCCGCGTTTTCTACTTATTGGCCGACTTTTTGTTACTTATTGGTCGCGTTTTCTACTTATTGGCCGACTTTTTGTTACTTATGACACGGGAAGCGTTCTACTTATTGCGGCCGATAACCTATAGATAATTAATAATGAAAGATATTAGTCCACCATAATGGTAGGCCCTATTGCAAAGTATATCGTACTGTGACTGGTTTACGAGACAAGTCTATGATATTCTAACCAACATTGCAATATAGGCAAATGAATAGAATTAACATTTGACTGACGTATTACAGCTAGTGTTGGTTCCAGTGTGATTGATATCGAGATCACCTACACCTCTATACACCACCCATATACCTACCTCAATTACCTTCAACGTCATAGTAAACGCTGCAGAATACCATTCTCTAGCCGTGTACCTTTATGAACGGAAATGTGTACATTATATCACACACCCAATGCATGACAGTAATGCGTATGGACACCTTTCGCATAACGAAATACTACTTACATGTTGTCCGGTCATAGTTAGGCTGAAATGGTCACTGTCACACCCTTTCGTTCAGTTGGGTGCCCAGCTTTTTTTATTTTCAGTTGGGTACCCAGCTTTTGTAAAATTTACATTTGGGTAACCAGCTTTATGAAATCTCACACAGAGCTTGATTTAATTAGTGATTGCCCTCAGTTGATTGCGAAATGAACCAGGTAAATGTGTGAATTCTTGTTTACATATGAATTATGATGTCTATTTGTCACGATGCTTGAAAATAAATAGCGGAGAAGAATTGCATGCATAGGACATAGGTACTGGATATTGAGTGCTCATAAAGCTGGGTACCCAACGGTAAATTTTATAAAAGCTGGGTACCCAACAGAAAGTTTAAAATGCTGGGTACCCAACTGAACGAAAGGGGGTGACAGTGACCATTTCAGCCATGTGAGAGCGGACGATGTAATTACGGATATGGCAAAACGACAACTGGTAGAAAGAACACACATTCTAGTGACGCAGAACCCTATCCGTATGTAATTCTTACCAGAAGTAGTTCGTTATGGGAAAGGTATCCAGGATATTGCTACAACATTTACATTTGAGTCTTATGTTTATGGCAATTATGGCAAAGCGGATGGCGGATCTAATAACTTAAAACAGGATTTACAAAGCCATACCGGTCCATCAGACTGACAGGTAAACAACCAATGTTTATGAAGAGTCAAATGACAACCGAAAGTCTAACTTTCGGCTGTCATAACGTAAAAAAGAATATAGAATAGTAAAATAGCTAATTATTCACATGGTATGAGTATAAAATATTCATATCGTGATTCAAGAGGAAGGTAGCTGGGATACATTAAAGAGATGGCAATGTGTTTATGGTTCTGGTGCCCAATTTGTACATGCACTAATTTCCTCGTCCATCATGATAAGAGTGGTGAGGCAGTCTCCAGGAGCAGTTTACACTAATTTGGGAAAGGGGTTTGCAACGTACCTGCCAAAATAAAGTTTAAATATCCAAAACTAATATTATTTTGCAACAGTTAAAAATTTAAAAAAAAAGTAAAATAATGAAAGCTTACGATCTTTGTAAATTACGTGCTTATTCTTATCAATTCATGAGCGATTAGTTCTGCAAACAACTACCACTCTCATTTCAAAACACTTATCGCATATACCACAAACCAACAATGGTAACAAGACGGAGTGGCAAATTAGGTGGAACAACATCTAAAAGAACTTCATAGTCTGGAAAGAACTTCATACATCTTTACAATCAGTTTTACCACGTTCCAAATTTAAACGAGACGTATCAGAATATATTATAAGCAGCCACATTGGTCGTGCTCTTTGTATATACCGACATTGCCTTGCAAGTATTTTTCATGTTATTTTTCCTGGTAAGCGTGAAATTGGCTTAAAGGTACGGTTGGCCTTGGCGGTGGGTATCCTGTGAAAATATTTCCACCCGTCAAAAACCGCCACAAACTGAAAGAACATCAAAATGTAGACAGACTTTGTCCGTATACAAATACGAAATATCACATAAACAGTATAGTTATGTAAACAAAAGCATAAAAAGTAACTTTTCTGGTGTTTGTTTATATTATGATGGTAAACATAAAGAGCGTTCTTTGTTGTTGAATTCCTGATATGGGGCTAATAAAGAGCGTTTCTGCCATTTGTGTGTTATTAGCCAGTAGCATTGTGCTGTCTTCTGTAACACAATCAGGCTCTTTCTTAGGTAAAATATAGTAGATCTTTATGATAACATGGTGTTTACGCGATGGTCATGGTATATATGAACGAAACTGTATGCGTTTTAATGTTTTTCTGTTTACGGTGTTTGGAACACATATGAATATTTTTCGACAATTAAGGCCTCCCGTGCCTTTAAGAAGGTCAGAATTATTTGGCGTCAAATCGAACAGTGGATCTTTAAATGCAATGTCTCCAAAAAAGATCCGAAACAAACTTTAAACAGACATGGCTCATTCGAGCTTCCAATATGTTTTTACGCAATTTGGAAGATAGGTTGACAAATAAACGAAATAATAAGTCGGTTTCATGTGCTCTGATAAATTACACGTTGTGTTTTTCAGATGTTAGCGTTCTGTTTTGCGAAAAGGTGCAACACCAACTTAAACTGATTCTAACAAAAAAGACCTATTGCATGTTTTCAGTTGAGCACTGTTGAGTGGGAGATCGCCATGATTTAATAAATATTGGAACGGCCAAGATAAGAACCTGCCTCGTGTTAACTGATGGCGTGTATATATGTTAGCGACATATTCATAAGTTCACCGTGGCGAACTAATTATGTTTTAATTCATGCAGATATAATTAGTCTCTAACCAAAGCGGTCGTATATCAACGGTTGCTAGTTTTACTGAAAGGCAAAGCTACCATTGTAATTTCTACCTTAAACAGAGGGGTGGGAAAGTTTTTTCCGGGCACGTATGCCGGGATGGGTGGGTGGTCGATAGGACCAACAAACAATTTTTTACGCAACTCAAAAATATTTTTCCTGCAAGTCTTTTTGACTGTTTTTGCAATGAGTTTGGCTTAAAACACATCTATATGTCAATATTAACTTAAATGATAAATTTTATGATGATCAGACAAACAGTATAGCCTGTAGCCCATGCTAATGGATTGAATCTTGAAATCCAAGATGGCTGCTGGCAGCCATGTTTTTTTTTTACCGAATGTCCCCAAAATGACTTGTTCCTATTTACATGTCAATGTTAACGTCCATGACTAATAGTACGCACATAAATTAATATACAGCTGTTTACAGTGAATTTCCCCCCGCAAATCTATGTTTTAGTGTTAAAAAGGAGGTGGGTGTCCAAAAATAGTCAGTAAAAAACTGCCGAAAATGGAAACAAATTTGGACGCGTGGGTGGGTTGGTCCCAACAAGGGTCGAAAGTCAAAAATCAGCATACGTGCCTGCAAATTTTTTCCGACTCCCCCTGCCTTAAACGTGTTAAGACATGAGTTGTCGAATCAGACCATTGTGTTTTGTGGATTTATAATCATTCTATACCAAGAGAAGGCATTTCATGAAGTAATTTGTACAACCTTTGTTTTGTTATGTATATATGCTGACAACACAGATATGTTACACGATAAGCATCGTAGGTTTATCGGACAGGAATCCATGCCTATGACGATTGATATTCACACCGGGTCAGGTGGTCTTTCTGATTTAACTATGGTGTTGGTGGGGCAAAGTTATGCTTTTACGAAAATGTACCGATATTTTTCATAATTTTTTTTAAATGTCTTTGTCTTTATCAGAACGATTGGATGAAAAGCATTTATCTGTATAAAACATTCAAGAACATATATATTTTAAATTAATAATCTCCGCGTTGATTGTTGCGAAGTGAGCATACTCAAGTTGGCCTTCCCAATCGTTTTGCAAATACCAGAGATGCCATTATTAAAATATGATTCCAATATCTATGTTGTTGAATGTTAGATATTTTACTATTCTTTCTGTTTATGGCGGTTTTTCACGGATGTGAATATTTTAACAGCATACCCACCGCCAACACCGCCCGTATCTTTAATACAGTAGTTTTATACATTGATATAATAAATTGTGTTGCTAATTTTAACTGTTCCATCAAAGTTTCGTTGTCCATGATAGCACATCCCACACGTGACTGGTTCAATCGAAGGATAAATAGCATATGCACATATCACATGACTTTGGTAATATTTGGTTTATAATCTTACCAGCCCGAGGGTCATCTGGAAATCCAATTGCCATGATTCTTTAACCTGAATGGAGAGATGGGTGACACCTTTAAAACAAACAACACTGTATAAATGGCCGATAAATTATGCAGCATTCGAGAACCTTTCTGTCGGCGCTATTCTCTCCCATTTCTGACGAAGGTTTATAGTTTTTCTTTCAGGGACGTGACTAGACAAATACTTATTACACGCTGGCTCCTAGAAGTACAGAGTTATTGCTGTTCCATATTTACAAATCGGTAGGGAACGGAAGGACGGAATTCAAAGATTTTCAGATAAAATAGAGGGAAAACTCGTGAACGGAAAATGTGAACGTCAATAAACTGACAGCACTTCCAGTCAACACCTAAGCCAACAGAACTCCGTTTAGTGGTGGATTATATATATTGAGTTAGCATTTTCACCGAGGATCAAACTAAGATAACGCATTAATATGGTTCCAATTGCCAGTTAAATACATTCTTGGCTGTTACATCAACGAAAGAGCACCAATACTAGCTCTATATTCGGCTTAGGAAAGTATAACAATATTAGTAATACTTCATACCTACATTTCACGCGGTAGAAAATACCCTGACGATTTGCATTACAAACACTATAGCATGTCTTCTTTAGAAAAGTACACATGCATTGAATTGGACACAGTATATTTCGTTAACATACTTTACTGTTTTCCAATCAAAGTTGCTCTCTCTTCGTCGGTACAATGTATTTCTCACTAAACGCGTAAACGGTTTAAAATACCAACCCAGCCAGCAATGGGATTTTCGTCGAAATGAACGTTATCGGATATCGGCAAGCTGCCCCGACGAGGGTGACGAGTGCACATCCATCGACAGCCATAGCTGAATATCCGGTTGCAAAGAGTACGGCAGCACGTAGGATTGCGACAGGCAAATTGGATTTGATTAACCGTTTCTCGGGCTTGGCGAATGTGCCTTTTCCTTGTAGGTTAAACCCGCGTATTCGTGTGCTCGACAAATCATTTGAGTCGTTTACATGACGCATGGGTGAATTTTCGGGTAAATCCGTGCGTTTGGTATCACTTCTATTATTTCTGCTGGCCACACCATCTTCTGCTTCTTGTAGATTCGACTGAGTCTATATGGGCAACGATGCTGATGCGGCGCATGTCAAATGGCTTCGGTCTGCTTATAGTGGATTCGTGTGTTTGCCTGGCCTAAACTGACGCGAACTCGAAGTGAATTACGATCCCGTTTGTCGATATGGTGTAGTCCGTGGCACCGATTTAAGTCCAATATGGCATTATTTGAGAAATGGGTTCAATAAAATCCTATTTACAATGCTAATGTGTTATCATTGTGGCCGCACCGTTCAATGGAGAAGCGGACAAGTCCACTGTGGGCGTATTTCAGTTTTGACCTGTTTGAGTACAGTTGGGTTTTCTAGCTAAGTTTTCATCACCAGATTTTAATTTCACGTTTGAGTATAAAAGCAATCAAAAATATCAGCCTGTTAGCGTGAAAATGGTCACGTTATGGAATTATAATAGGATTTGTTTACTGTTTATAACGAACTAAAATGAGTAATTTTAGTGCCATTATGGACTCATATTGACCTTTTACAAGTTCATTGTGCACTGAACATAACACGTAAACAAACTCGCGACTTGCGATATGTATCTTTTTATAATGTGTTTTCACTGTGGCCCGCATCAGTCAACTAAATAACGGGTATAAGTCCACTGTGGGCTTATTTCATAATCAAATATGGCCAAACAGAACCTATGTGAATATTTAGGTCCATTATGAACTTACCTCCGCGAGAATATGTTGAAATGTTTATACTTGTCCCGAGTTTATATTTCATGGGAGCCAAAGTAAATGGTTGTATCTTCATTCCTTTTTCTTTTGCTAAACAAATTAGTTTCTTTGATTCTTAGCTTTGAGTCTTCGCAGTATGCCTTGGTGATGTTAGTGGTTTAAAACGCTTGAAATTTGAGATTCATCACCTGTGCCATGGCACTGAAATAAGCTCATTGTAGCGAAGTCGCTATATTTAATAAATATCATTTATTCTCGTTTCGGTTTAGCGGCACCGTAGTTTTAAAAGTCACAGTTTTGTCATCTTTTCGTAGCTAATTCACCTCATTCTATTCGTAACACTCACTTCACTTTACATCTTTTAGTTAATCATTCCATGCTTCATTGTAATATTCATATCCTAATTTCCTAACTTTAATAACTTTCATAATATTCCGCATTATAAGTTAGTAATTCTAATTGTTTTCGCCCTTGGATGTCAACATGGCCTGGTTCGCCGGTGACGCTTTTGCATTGTGGGTAGCTTTAGCTCCTCCCAACTGTCAATGTTTCACCGGGGCAACCACGTGCTCGCGGTAATCCGACCACATTTTGTGGTCAGATTCCAACCATATGGTCGGAAACCAACCACATATATGGTCGGATTCCAACCATATGGTTGCCTACTATAAAAGCTAGTCAACCACTTCCGGTGGTTGGCACTTAGTAAGGACTATTTCGAAAGAGCAAGCAGAATATTGTAACGTCAACACAGATAGCTTTCTGACCTAATTATGCCTAAAAGATGTTTGTAAACATTATTTTGATGATTACATTGGGAGCATTTACATAGCTTTCAGGCTCCAGATAGTCAGTTTAGTTGGAAAGAGATATAAATCATCTGATAAGGTTTATTAAAGAGACAACCTCTGAAATGTATAACTTAGCAAACCGTGATGACATCCACCTGTTAATTGCTATCTATAGAATTGATTATATTTATTCAATCATCAATCCTGCTGTATGAGGGGAATATTATTATTCATATAAACTTGATCATTACTCCTACAAAGTGTGGACTCTAAATCCATTTACACAAGTATCCCTAAGGGCTGAAGTAGATTGTGCAGGTCCCTATTTACCCCCACGGGCTCATCATCATAGGGTACCAAGAATATACAGTAACGAGTAGAAGAAGTAGTAAAGGGTCACACGCTACCGAAACTATCCATAAAAGGACCCTATACCCAAGCTCGTTACATCATATTGGCATTATTTAGATCTGAAATAAGCCCTATATGGACATAACCGTTCGAGGAAATATAAGTTCCATGTGGACTTATTTCAATTCAAATAAGTTCATATCGGACTTATTTGATCCACTAATTAACACGAATAAACCAACTCACTACTTACGCTCTTTATAATGTGTTTTCACTGTGGCCCGCGCCATCCATCGGAATAACGGGTATAAATCTACTATGGTCTTATTTAAAAAATAAATAAGGCGATTATGAGCCTTGGTGAAAATTTAGGTCCAATATAAACTTATTCGTACGACATGTTGGCTGTGCGGTCTGAGTTATATATCTATTTGATGTCGAAATAAGTCCATTATCAAATAAATCCAATATGAACCTATGTGAATATGTAGCTTCAATGTGAACCCATTTTCATGATCATATGTTGATATAACGTCAGTTTGTGTCTTGTCCCGTGTGTTTATTTACTCTGGATGGGAGTCCTTGAAGTCGTGTAGTTGTGTCCTCCTTAATAGCAAAATGTATATCCTTTATTAGGTTATGTTGCTGGAATATCGGAGGTCTTACTAGCAAAGTAATAATACAATTACTGATTAAGTCTTTCTGGAGGAGATAGCTCCATGCCGTATTGTGCTCCTTACTGAGTCCCATATGCGACAAGACATAATTCCCTGCATTCGTGTTTCATTCCATATATAGAAAGCTGTCACAGAATAACATATACTTTGGCGGGCTAGGCATTCACATTCAAGAACAGATTGCTAATCATGTCAAAATTATCATGAATTTGCACTCTGAATTTCAATGGATAGATTTGGATAAAACCGTGTTTGCTATATCCAAGGATTTGCTTAGTGTACTGTCCCCCACAACAACAGAGTAACAAGACCTTTGAAGATTAGATTGGCCGTTTTTCTATAGCCGCTAAGATTCAAATACCCGACAAGGAAGAGAAAGAAAAATAGTCAGTCTTTGTTTGATCATTTTGATGGAGATAGTGGGGGAGGAGACAACAACGCATACATTGAGGTAATGCTTACTCTAACAATCCTTCAGACCTGTCTTTCTGATGCCACTATTAGAAAAATATTTAGGAAATACACTAAGCTGTGTATGTTTAAACGGAAAACTGGTAAATGGTGAAAACAATTTCGAAATAAAGTTAATAATTTAACTGATACTGTTGACCATGGCACATGGCTCAGTCACTTCCAGAACATGGGTTCACCGAATATGTCATATGCAGAACGAATCGCTGAATTGGAAAACCAGTTACAAAGTTGTAAATTAACAAAATGTTTTAATGAACTTGAATCATTAGAAGGAATCAGCGATGCCATTGAGAGTTAAAGAAACATAAAGCTACAGGCTTTGACTTTATTTCAAATAATATGCTGATATCAGGGTAATTTTTTCTCGTGTCATGTTTACATAACTTATTTAATGAATACCTCTGCGTGGAACATATCCAGAATTGTTATCCAAGGTTATATGAATGGAAGTATGTCGGCGACCATAATAATTACAGAGGAATTTCAATAACTAGCGATGTTGGCAAACTATTTAATTGTATAATGAACAAAAGACTAGACTATTTCCTTCTTGATCGCAACATAATTGATGAATGAATGTCATTTGCTTTTCCAAGAAGCCCAGAAGAGCTGATCACCTGTTTGTTATTCAATTGCTTGTGGATGCAAGTTGCAATGAAAAATTTGGTAGATTGTATGCCTGCTTTGTTGACTATCAGAAAACATTTATGTGAGCGTACTTCGAAACCTTTTTTAGACTAAAGGCTGATTTTTGTCTTCCAGCAGAAGTAATAGCTTACATCTTATTTATCACAATGTAGCTCATATCTTGCTGTATGGGGTGAAGTGTGGGGAGTCCCCAACCCAGCTCTACCACGAGTGAGAAATGCCTCTACGACTGATGATTTATATAAAGCTCTATTTTCTGGAAAAATGCACATACGGTTCTGTAAATCACTCCTATGTCTAATTTGCTCCTGTTGTGGAGTCAGGAAACTCGCATATGGTCTCATCTACTAAGTGCTAGTACAAGCTAGAAAACGTCCTTTCCTCTACTTAGTGGTGCATTCATTCACGCAAAACAAATATACAAGCAAAATGTGAATTCATAGATTAGCACTGTGTAAATACTATTGAAAATATTGGGAAATCTTGATGTTGCGTTAATAAATGCTTGTCTGAAAAAGTAGTTAAGATATTGCTATGTTATTTTTTGGTACACCCGTAAACCTGTGGTTTAGTAGGTAAATGGGGTCACGATTAAGTGTCAGTATGCTTGGTCTTTGTACAGTTCCTCCCGTTGGTGCTTGTATTTTGGTTTGAATTGGGTGTTGGAATACGTTCGTGACATCCCACCGTGTTACACTCTACTGTCCATAACAATGTCAGCGGAATCAGAAACTAGTAAAACATCAAGAATACAGGTACAGACCCAACTATTGATACAGGATAGAATATTGCTTCAAATTGAATAGGATACAGACCCCCAAATAATAGTATACGTTAGTTTACAGGTTGTCCCACAATCATCGTCATATTGACTAATATATAATCCTGGTTTATCATCGTTCTATTTAACACTAATAGAATATATTGCAGTACATTAGTATTACAGTGACTAGTAAGGGTCACCATATTACAAGCAATATATTCGGCAGAAGGTTTTGCATCTTATTAAAGATAGTCATCTTGGCGAGAACAATTAAATAAACAGAGACCCAAAATAAGGATAATACAATGTCGTTGTTTTCCTGAAATTTAATAATCATTGGATCCCGAAAGTAAAATAACGCTAGTATGTATGTACATGTAAATCTCAGAGAGCGGTTACCATATTTTATTCGTTTTGAGCCATAAAAAGGTTCGCATAAATGTTGAACGCACAGACATAACATAAAACTAAAACAAATTGTTGATATTTTATACCGACTTAAGGTATAGTTTTGCATACATCCAGGAAAAACTCTTGATTTACATATGCCATCATCTTCATTTGCATATGGAATACGAACATTTATTAAGACCAAAATAATGGATTTAATATATTTGAAAGGTTAGGTTATTGTCTTGGTTGTCTCTCCATGTGCCAATAACTGTTTGAAAAAATAATAAATTAAACAAGAGGTAAACGTCAAAATAGCTTAGTTTGAGTCTATGATAGGGAGTTTCAGTTGTGTCATACTGTTGAGTAAAATTTGTATTATATTATATAACATAATATATTACATATAATTATTACAATTAAGAATAAAGCCATAACTATTACAGTCCTCTAAACAGGAAGTAGTATGCAACCTGGTCCATCTAATCAGACAATCAACTTGGAAATATGACAACATATCAGATACATGGTAGTCAATGGGGACTTGACTATGGACCTATGGCATAAAACTCATCTAAGCCAAATTTTCAATGCACATTCTGAAATTATGGATGGTTGTCTTCATAAATGACATAATGTCCCTCTCATAATATGCAGCTATAACATCAATATACAGTTACCCATAATTCTGCTGTGGTTAAGAGGTCGATTACTTAGGGCATTACTGTATACACTGCATTCGTGAGAAAGGTTTTTGCAGAAATCCTTGGCAACAGTAATAGTGACTTTTAGTGACTTTAAAGTATAAATATTGGTTTTATTTTAAAATATATTTTATTGCATTCAAAACAAATCATGTATACTGCAATAATACATATACTATTGTGTTCACTCATCTGTGTGTTAATGACTAAAATAATTTTAGGGCTGATTAAAATAAACGTATGGTGAGTAAAGGTTGTTTTCAAAATTGATACTACAGAAGACAGCGAGAGATAATTTCCAAGATGTACCTCGAAAATAGGTAGTTGTGTATAATATCATGCCGTCTTCTAACAAGAATTCATCATACAAAATCACCCGCGTGCCTTCACGGCCATTGTGACAAAACAACTTAGGTAGGATATCTGATACCGACATCTAATCCTTTCGAATATCTGCATATATCACACCAGTGATGTTTGTTTCGAAGCGTTTTTGATGATACGAAGTCTGCCATATATTTTTAGTTTATTTGTACTGAGTTGGAACATTTTTTTGTGTTACTCTGTGTAAATGACATGTCAACAATATTACAGTTAGTGTGTCAATAAAGAGACGCCAGCATGTGACTCACCAGATATGAAAATTCCAGTAAACCAGTGGTATTTTAAACCAGGAAGTAGAAGCTTCGAGAATGTAAGGTTATTTATAGACCCGGAAAACCCCGTCTATATTCTGTTTAAACTATTTCTTGGAAATTGAACTATGAATAACAATGAATGGCTATTTGATCGAACTTTCCAACCCCGATCAATACTCTACCCAGTCGGTCCGAAATGACTTTGCGTTTTATGAGCATAATTGATTGTTAAAATGGCAGGCTCAATTTAAAATGTCATTAAAAATAATGTAATTAAGGCGGGATAACTCTCTGGGTTAGGGATATACCTTGTTGACGAGAGTGGGTTAGGACCGGAGGATCGTTCTCGACGAAAACTGCGAGTTCAGACTAAAATTATATGTCAAATTGTAGGCATTGTAGTGGCATTTTCTGGGAAAATGTTAGTTAAGTGGTAGAAATTTGTCTTCGAAAGTAGCCTTTGGCATTCGTACGCAAACAACACAAAACCCAATTTTCCCCTAAAACATAACTTTGTGACATGTGGCCACGTGTCCCTACTACAATTCCATTTGAAAATATTTAACGTTTTCCACATGGACTACCCACAGAAACGAATTTACCAAGCCCACTAAACTAGTCTAAATACGTGGTTTCGGAATCCATTTTGTCGATTTATTTTCACCTGCACGCGGTTACAGAGGTCAATCTCGTATCACTACATGTATGGAAGCCCATAATTTCACTTAACGTTTGTCTTTCCGTGCACGGAAACTGTGTCGTGATATATATAAATTTCAAATATTGCGTTCGTCGTGTGGTTGCGTATATATACATGGCAGTGAACGTATTATCGCAGACTTGTTAAAGATGAATTCAGGGTTCCAAACCTCCAGTTATACAACAACAGCATACACATATTAACCACTTTCGCGTGTCACTGCAGTCAATTTTGAAGAAGTGTGGTTCCCCAAGTGAAATGTGTTATACATTTAGCGTTACTCCAGACCATTTGACCTACATGTGCGATATCCAATTACGGCATAATGGTTTTTTAATTTATTTTCATTTATTATTATTTGGGGAGGGATAGTTGTGCTGTGAGGTCCGTAAATTGTCTTTCTTTCGGATAGGCATCGTGTGGTCGCTTTTATTTTTCTCGACATATACAGACATATATGGAAGTTACATGTATATTTGTGGACGAGTCCCGTGTCCATAACATATAATTGGGATGGGTACCATGCAGTGTTTAAGTATTATTATCACAGGGGTCTGTAACGCGCTACGCTGCACACACCCACTTTGCGCTGCCCATGTATATACGCCTCTATATACGCGCCTGCTTCACGTTAATGGTAGTATTATTATACTACCATTAACGTGAAGCAGGCGCGTATATAGAGGCGGCGTATACGGGTAGCGCAAAAGGGGGCGGCAGCGGAGCGCGTTACAGGCCCTTGTGGTTATTATCTTAGATGTTGATATTATGATGTCTAATAATAAATATATCAGAATATATTATTTATCATTGACATTCATGGCCATTCGTGTTTCGATCGGAATGATATATTGATATGTTTCTCAACGCAGATAAAGCTATTCCGGAGAATAACAAGAGTTCAAAGGTCAGTGTATGGATGCGGACGGGTAAGGTGGTGGTGCATACACTATAGTACGAAATGCCATATTATACAAAATGACATCCAATTTACATACTGTGTCCAGAACCCACACTCCATGCATGCTAAACGTGATAAATTCCAATTAAAAATTTCAGACAAAGTATATAGTTATATAGGTAAGATTAATTGTTTTTATTATTATTTCGACACATTCGAATATGCATTATTTGATCTTATATTCTATACTAAGTATGTATAAGATTCAAATAATTTTGCAAATTTATGTATAAGCTGTATTAAACACAATATCCTACAAGTATATCCGAGAAATGAACCCATTCTATATGACATTGACAATAATCTACATAATGCCTATATAAAGGGGTTGATACAGGGTCGGTACGGAAATCCCAACCACAAATATATACAGTTGGCCTGAATCGATGGACATCCAATTTAACTGCCATTCCGACATTACAAATTCGAAAAAAATTTAACAATGATCGAATTATAAAGAGCATGGTACCTATTCTGATATATAAGTCACAGGGCAGCGAATAAATTGACGGATGGGAAATTATGTCACAATATATACACCAGTGATTAAATTATTTAACTACATATATATATATGCAGTCTTGGTGTGCATGCATGCAGTTCTGAGAGTGTAGATCCGTACCACGCATACAATGTGTGAGTCTGTGTCGCATTTCGCGAGTAAACGCGTTATAACACAGCTCAACACCAGTTTCTCTCTATACCATGCAGGGCAGTTACTTATACATATAGGCACTTATAATACGTATGTTACATATACCTAGACACTTATAATAAAGTATGTTACCTCCCATAACCAGAAGGTATATATCAGCCGAAAACCATGCAATAAAAGGAAAAATCAGCCCAATCTGATAAAAGTGTCGCAACTCTTAAAAGTGAACGGTCGGTTTCCAATATTGAAGTTGACCTGTATTTTGTGGTATTGAATTTCCATTTAGTTCATTAAAGTTATCATCCTCGTAAATCGCATATGAATAGAGATGATGCAGACGGGCTCATTATGTGTACGGCGCATTATGTATACGGACTGATCAAAAATGTAATAAAATGCATCAATTGAGGGTACCAGGCTATATTTTGAGAAGTTATTTAAATTTTTATTTAGGTTCAAGTGTATACAAGTAATATGTTAATAACAATACTATCTTATTAGTTATTTTTAGGTTTACTTTATATACATGTAATATTTCACGAGTATATTTCAAAAAAAAAATTCAACAGAACAAGGCAGCTAGAAAACTGGTAAATCACATTTGGTTCACATTGTTGTTGTTGTAACTGGAGGTCTGGCACCCTGAATACATTGTTTAAATGGGCGCATAAAATTAGATATGTTTAGGTTTAGTTTATAAGTAATATTTCGTTCTCAAATTTTTTCTTCTTCAACACTATACGAAGCATGCAGAAGAAAACGGCGTTAAACCACATTCTTTATGTTGTTATTGTAACTGGAGGTCTGCAACCCTGGACACATTGTTTAAATGGGCCATATAATGAGATTGCGGTCACGCACATTGCGAATAAAAGGCCCACACTAATGTATTTGATGCCTGATTCATACTTAATGTACCGGTAAGATATACATATTTTTCATAGAATTCCACACCTCAATTGCGAAATTACTACATGATCTTCATGAATTTATATAGTTATAAGAGTCAGTCTTTTGTGGATTATCTAATCTTTGTATTATAAAGTAAGCTTTTGGATTGACGTGGTATATCACTGATTTATTTCGCTCAAACGAAATATCACAAGGACGTGTTGGTGTCGCTGCTTCAGATACAGTCATGTGTATGATTGCTAGATCTGCCTTCCATAGAAAGTCACGTGTGTAATCTTCGTGACAACGATCGACCTCGTGTTCGTAAAAATGGCGACCCCCGAAACCACGTGTTTGGTACTATTTTTTTAGAGATATGATGATCATACCTCACTAATATGAGACTTGTATTCGATTCTGTTGATATAATCGGACACACACATTATATATAAAACAGTTTTATATAATTAAAACTTTAGAATCGGTATAGTATAAAAACTGTAAGTTTGGAGAAATTGTCCTAAAACTCCATTGAAATGCCGAAATAAGTGGAATGGTCTTGTCCTATGATATTTATCTAATATATTTAACCCATTCGGGTCGGTAAAATAGTCAGTAATATATTATGAAGACTTTGACTTAAAAATATATAGGTGTGAATTACATAATTTAGGGCAATCACCCCTTAACGTCGTGGTCACTGATGTGTATGGTAGGAACTGTTACATCGGAAGTCGTTCTAGCGTCGGTATTTTATGGTTCAGGAATGGTTTGTGGCGGTTCTTTATTAAAAATACTCACAAAATCATGCATAATTAAATATTAGATATCTTAAATAATTAAACATTCCCGAACGAGCAGAGGCTGCATAAGTGCCGTTTTACCGAAAACTGAACTTTATATCACAATTAACTCGGAAATAGCAAGTTGACGTGTAATTATCAACATGCTATCAGTGAAAATCAAGCTAGGTAAACGTAATTCCTTTGTTTTCAGTGGAATATCGAGTGAGATGCTCATTCTTAAGACGAACCCTGAGTATAAAGTATACCTGTGTTATTCTTAATTAAAATAGCTGAGAAAATATCCCGATATTGATGGATAATTTAGAGTATTAGCTCCGTAATCACAAATTATGAATGTTACGGTTCTATTTCAAGGCAATCGCGACTGTTACGGTTCTTTATATGATATTTATTCGAATTCGAACAATTTATAACCTTTGGTCCGAATATAGTTTTGTGTTTCAAACGTTTTATACCGGTTAATGAGACTGTAGCATACGTTATCTACATAAACCAACAGTTATAAGAGTATAGATATCTATGTTAACAGACGATTAAGTGACATTTCCTTCACTTCGAGTCGCAGAGACAACATATTGAAAGTCATGATGGGTACATGATCATATATAATCATGCTCGCCCATATAATTGCCCCAATGAAATTAGACAATCTACTTTCATGAGTGTCTGTTCATTTTAATTAAACAGGCATGGCTCATTCGAACTTTCAGCTGTTGACAATGTTACGCACATAAGTGAAACAAACACTTTTTTTTCTATCAGATCAAGAACAGACCAACACGGAAGGCTATTTTCTGTTCCATGCCGTGTAAATGGCTGTTTTTTTTGGGACCCAAACATCGGGTTCAAAGTTGTACTTTCCATGACTCTCATGCGTCTTTCTGAGACATAATTATACTCGTAAAAAGGTAGTTCAAGTGTTTATCGACCTAATTCTATATCGGGAAAACTTAAAAAGCGAATATTATTACGTGTATTATGGAGCGCAAACCACCAAGTGGCTTTAATTGATACATGTCCGTTGTTGAAAGTTTCAAGTGAGATATTGTTCATGCTGCCTACAGGTGCAAAGGACAACTGTGGGCAAAATTAAATTAAAACATGTGTTTTGGAAAAAATTTCATTAATAAAAATTAACTATAGACTACAATAGGCTGCAAAGAAGGGACGTGTTCTCAAGTAAAGAGAGTGTGTTTTCGTGGCCCACAGGACACCATAAACATACACACCCGATCCAATTTGACCACCGACAAGAGGGCTCATACTCAGTCAAGTGGCCGAGAAATGGCCGCTAGGCGGCGGTCGTTTTGGGATCGGGATAGGGTGTGTTGAAAATGATATGAGTCCCCCTAATGGGGTTTGTGGTGATTATTTAGGGTTCCGATAAATGGCATGGTCACCTAATTCGGGAGAGAACCGATCGAGATATCATGCACAATTCACGGTTTTCGTCATTGTTATGCCTCGCACAATGTGATTTTTATTATGTTCGCGTTATTTGGGACCATAGATTGTGAAGGGAATGAAAAAAGGACCAATTCGACACATCCTTGTTAAAGTGAGCATATACCTAAATAGACATAACAGTTGGCGGAGAATCACGAACTGAGTCACGTTTTAAGCTAACATAACGATGGAATTAATACCAGCAAATTTGAGCATGTTGCAGACATTAAATCTGGAGTGGAGCATTTGCGAGTTTATTTGATCCAGTCGAGGTAACTCTATTCCGAAAAGTAAAAACGTTCCTTCGATTCAGGAGAAATCACTCTGGACGATTAATATGCAATTAAAACCGCGCCAGTGTATATATAATTCTATCCAACAGG
Organism: Siphonodentalium dalli; assembly: GCA_032622095.1. Classification (NCBI taxonomy): domain Eukaryota; kingdom Metazoa; phylum Mollusca; class Scaphopoda; order Gadilida; family Siphonodentaliidae; genus Siphonodentalium; species Siphonodentalium dalli. The sequence goes on from CP136063.1 coordinate 216,880,077, forward strand.
CCTCGTTTGTCGCACGCCTCTCTCGAATTACACCAATCCCGTGGCGATCAGTTGGGGGAATTTAAATATATAGTGCATGTCATATAAAATTGAAAAGAATCAAAGGGCTCTTTTACTGTATGACTTAATATGATATGAGTGGTGTTTTCTCAACTGCATGAACGTATAAGTTAATCAGCATGTTATGGGCTGATAACATGATTTGTTTTAGGTTAATAATCGGCGTAGAATCCCATCATGTTGGGTCCATAATGAACGGACAATAGAGTGTTTAGTGCCATTATTAACTCATAATGACTTATTATAAGTTTATTATGGGCGAAACATAACACGAATTAACCAACTCACGACTTATCATATGTATGCCTTTTAAAATTTGTGTTCACTGTGACCCGCGCCATAAAACGGAATAACGGATATACGTCCATTACGGGCTTATTTCATAATCAAATAATACAGTATGACCGTATGTGAATATTATCGTTCGATGATGAACCTATTTGCGCGAGCATATGTTGCACATAGTTGCCACCTTTCGGATAATGAACTACGACATATATGTTGATTAATGAGATCTTTATTTCATCGAGTGCATGCATGCCAAGGAGCTCGGGTTTCCAAGGAATTAACCCATGAAATGATCCACATTTCAGGTGATACCATATTCCCAAAAGTGAACAACAACATTTGGGGCTGGGTTAGTCAGCATCATCCATGGCATCCATAGTGATTGCTATAATCATCATTACATACACGAAAAGGGTTAGTTTCCTATAGACAGATGACATAACACCTATATAAACTGGTAACATATAATCCATGTATGATCATAGTAATCTATATATATATACCAAACTTTAATTCTACAGCACAAATAGTTTCTCGTGTACACGATTGGGTGGGGAGTGTCAAATTACCTATCGCGGTCCAGTTTGATCCAATATACAAGTATCACCAATGATCCAATGACCTAGAGATCAATTTGTCCAGTTAAATAAATTCACCTGGATAATTGGTGGTTAACAAAACACCTGTGGAACTGTTTGTTTATTCAAATGTTCAATTCAATTCTTTATTCTCATCACCTTGTAAATAAAGGTAAGGAGAAAACAATTTACAATATGTACATTATTTACAATAGCATATGGACTTCAAGTGAAAAGTTTTCATTACTACATATAAGTGTTATAACATCAAATACAATCAATATAAACACACATGCATCCACAGATGTGTAAAAATAATTTAACAAAAGTATGTATATAGCTTCTTGTATACTGTCATGAGTCTATATATACAAGACCCCACAATATTATACAACTGTCCAATCATTATTTTCCGAGTGTCCGGGCCCAAGTCATGCGACCCAACGTTGCATTGAGTGCTTCTAAGTCACTGGCCTTTCCTAACCTGGAGGTAGATTTTTTGGCAATCCGTGCGATAGACTCCTAGACAACCACCTCTCGTGCGGTCTGCGGATGGGGGTTCGCAATTTCCATGTGTTGAATTATGAGTTAGCATGTCGGGTGGCCTGAATATGTTTCTCCGGTAAGATAACGTTTGCCCCCCCCCCCCCCCATTTTTTTCCATGGGTACCGCTAGCTCCTATTCTATACCTTGGGTTTCGTTTGAGAGAGGAATCGAGATGACTGATGCACTTGCCGATTGCGACCAAGTTCCACCCCGTATTGAGAGACCAAATGTGAAGTTTGTTGGTAGTGAGAGACTCAGTTTTGCGGAGATGGCCACATTTTTTATTCTTAAAATTATTACAGAGGCCGAATGAGCCCTGCTGGTCCGGTTTGCTCCCCATGCAGTGTGTGGCTCGAAGGGATTCGGCTCGAGCAGCAGATGCCGGTGGTGTGTCGATCCTGACATCTGGGGTGCGCGGATGTGATGAGCTCGATGGGATACGTCTCGAGTGACAGATGCTGGTGGTATGTCTGAAATAATAATTGTCAGGACGTGTACTTGAGAAAATATAGTCTAAATTTGCTGAAGACGGTATCAAATACTGGCTCCATGATTTTAAATTGTCTTAAAGTTTTATTCGGCATCCATGGTAGGCTACGTATAAAACACACACCAAGCTGGGGTCTGAATAGAAGTCAATATTTTGCTTAATTCGTCGATCCACGTGCACACAAATCTGACTCGTCTCTGGTAATATGTATAAAAACCAAGAGTGGTATGGAGACAGACAAACAATCTCCGAGCTAAAAGTTGTCAATATAATCTATACATTGAATATAATTCGAGGAATATTTCCGCTAGTTGATGGCACTGAGTACTTTTGGTGGTGAAATTAAGATAATGTTTACAATCTGATAACGACATTTAAAACTACGATATGATAAGTGGCAATATTTTGAAGCAACACACTGAATTCACGACAATGATCCAATCAATATATTTTTGATAATGGCCATCAAAATAGCTCAAAACATCTACAAAGATTAATTATTAAATTAAATATGTGACAGAAATTAATGTGTGGAAATTTTCCACTGCTTGATGATACTAACTATTTCATTGTAGGGGAATGGATATAATATTTACAAATTGATGACACCACTTCCAGACAAAACGTTAACGATATTTCGAGTGTAATTGATTGAACACAAATGTTTACATAACAATGGGTTTGAAATGAGAAACCTTGTTATTGAAGAATTGTTGATAACGAGATACCAGTTTATCCTTTTTACATGTACTTGTTGATGATTGTTGTTTAACATATGTTCACGATTTTTCAAATGTAACTACCCATATAGAATCTTTACAAAATGATTACACCAACATATATCAACCCTGTAATATAACAAAACAACTAGATGTGATGCATTTATCGTGTATACAGGTCCTATGTCGATAGACAAGTTATTATGTCAGGAGCGGATATTGTGATACCGATGGAACATTGCCACTAATCTCATCGAATCGTTAGCCGGGTGCCATATTTCGTGGGAAGATTATGATTGATTACATTCCCATCCACAATGGTCCGGCGATAGAGCGGACACTAATCGCAATTGCATCATAATTGCGTGATAATTAGGTTAATCATAATCCAACATTCATAATGTAAACAAACCAAGGATCCACCACGTCGCAGTTTTAAAACACAAGAAATCGAAATTTATTAGAGAAATGTTTTGAAAATTTAGAGATCAGGATCACTACTAGATGGGAGATATCAAATTTGAATGGCAATCGATCAAAACATGGCTGCATGCCGGCAGCCATCTTGGATTTTACTCTTTGCTAAGTATCACTAAAATGTTTGAGTCCCCAAATATCAAACGAAACAGGGTACGTTTATCTAGGTATACGTTTATCTCCATTGTAATTAAATCCACCAAAAATTGAAAGAAACGTCTAAATGCGCCTTTTAACGGCTTCACGCGCCATGAAGTGAGATATAATTTTATGGTTATCAAATCTCTGAGTACGTTACATGGGCTTACTCGGAATAGCACCCGAACAACTTCCTGTCAATGATATCTATAGTAAACATTTATGAGCGGTTGACTCGATTACGCGATTCCTGGCTGTGCGGTGACGTATTCTACGCTCACTGTCACAACGTGATGCTCCATTCAAAACCGATCACCGGCCGATACTGGTGAATCGGCAACTAAAGTTAGCAACTCTCGGCCAGAATGCGTGTTTCAGAGTCAAATATTCAACATGAATTACAACTAGAGGTCAGATTCCATGGAATCAGATATACTTCCATGGTATTCCATCCCATCCCATGTGAGTGTTATGCGTATATGTGTGTTCCTCTTCATGTGAATGCATATTGGTGCATTACGATCCAATGGTGGACTTGCATTGACATTTCTTAATTTAATATATATTTTGGTACTTCTGTCTGTCTGTTTGTTTGTCTGTCAGCTATGGCCGGGATAACTGCTGGACGGATTTTGACGAAATCTGATAAATGTGGGTACTTTTGTCCAGGGAGTGTTTTGGACGGGTCGAATCGTGACCCTCGGCCTGACATTTGTCTTCAAAAAGGACAATCGAAGATCAAATCGGGTAAAACACGGATTTCCACGAAATTCGATACCTATGGGTACTTTTGTTCGGGGAGTCTTTTTGGCGGGTCAAGTCGTGACCCCGACCTGGCATTGACCTTCGAAATGGTCAGTTCAAGGTCAAATCGAGTAAAACGATCGGATTTCGACGAATTTTGATACCTAGGAAAACTTTTGTCCGGGGAGTGTTTTGGACAGGTCAAATCGTGACAATAGGTTACTTTTACAGTAGAGCGGACATACCTATATAGTATATCGGTGAGAATATTCATGCATTTGCCTTGCTTCTTGCTAAGTCCGTTTGAATTTGCGTCATGAAAAGAGGGTTTGAATTTGAGTAATATATATCACCCGTCACAACGTTATACGCTACCAGGGTTAAACCGTTCAATATAAATCATTAAAAAGTGTACTAATCTTGCGTTTAGATACTACTTATCACATCCACTCATCGAAAAGTTTTTATCTCAATATATGATTTTCGGAGTAATTTTCCCCATTTGATCTTCGGTGGAATTTTCCAAATCTGAACCCACCCGACACAAACACTCCCTTGAGCAGGTTGCGTTTATATTAGAGAGGTCAAATTTTAGAGGCATACCTACAGTATACCGGCTTATGTACCACCGCATTAAACTCGCTCCTACATCAGCCCGTTTGGATTTGGGGCTAAAAACCGGCTAGTGATAGACTACATAAGTATACATATTTATTATATATAGCGTTGTCACGAGTAAACCGTTCCATCTGAAAATTAGAAAAACGCCCTCTGGATGCGTACCGTACTACATGTATGTGGATATACGATAAAACCTTTATCACAGTTACTGCCATAATTTAAAGTACCAAAAAGAAGGTTTTAATTTATAAACCTGTATCCTAATATAAAGACTCGAGTTATAAAATAATTACCAAATGGCCGACAAACATATCTCAAATAAAAGCACTAAACACAAATACATAGTCATATATACACGTATTTAGACGGATAATGCTATTGAAAAGTGTCACAAATTTACCGAAATTACATATATCGGGATGGATGAACCTGACTTATTCGAATGTAGTTTAGGTAGAGTTACACGTTATAATTATGTTCTCCTTGTGGTATGCATATACGACAGTCCATTTCTGAGCCTGAAGCTGAATAAAGTTTTTACACTTGAGGTAGTCTGTCCATGGTGACTGGTGAGCAACGGCTCTACAATCTAAATTTTTATTTTTACGAATATTTTGATCACCAAAATGGGACATAGGCGAATGTATTTTATTTGAAGTTCTATCATGCTCGCGAACGTTCTAGAAAGATCACAAAAACGTCGCTATACATGTGTATCAGGCGTCAAGAATTAAATATAATTCAGAAACATATTCATTGAGGATAAACAATTAATGCTGTGAATGCACGATATGTCGATACAAACGTTTATACCGATTGTACGGATTATCTATTATCGCGAACCTTTTCACTGCTCGTATGAGATTGTATAAATTTTGGGTTCAAAGTGACTTAGTCGGACAGGTGCGTAACACCCTGTACCATCAGAAGTAGGCCAGCCATGGCGAAGGCAATTCTATTTTAAAGAGCGCGGATTTGGGATAACTGCATTGTGTGAGAACGTAATTGATTCGCGTACATCTATATGCATTTCAGTATGTTGCTTTCCCGAGTAATGGTGCCTTTTCTGTGCACATATATAGCACCAAAGTGAACATACGCCTTCTCACCAGCAAAATGATAAATAGCCGATGTGTTGAAATGGTAGTATACCATAAACATATATAGCATGTCGAGCTTGTAAACTAGACGGATATTCTTCTGAATATACGGGTATGAATGCGCGTATTTTACCATTTAATATGTTATTGCATGTCTTCGCAGTCATGCATAAGTTCGTAATACCAAGTTAACAATCGTTATTCACACACAAACATATATATGTCGTATAACGTAATTATGGTACGTTGAACGATCACCCATTTCGCAACAGCGAAATAGCGTATGATGACATTAAGCTCTCTTTGCTCGCGGGCCTATATCGCGATTTCCCCAACAGTTTAAGGTGTTTTATTTCACTAATAGATATGGTAGCATTCTGGGAATGATATATACATGGCAGCTTATACCTACACATTCCATATACAATTCGCTTAATTTTGGTGTGATTCATATTCTTGAATACACGCAGGTGGTGAATTAGTCGGCGCTTTAAGACATGTTTGTGTATATTTTCCGATTAGCGGACGTACGTACGACGTCGTTGTCGGACTCTTCCTAAGTTATAACACTTTGCATTACGTCTCGTCCAATTAATGCGAAATATGCAATCAACGATCTTAACAAACGGGCAATAAAGTCATACATTTTCACTCGTGCCACATACAGATGATACAGAGACAGTTTTTAATTGGTCAGATCTAAATTCAACAAACGTATGCTATATACCAGATGGGAATTTAATACCAAACCTTAGATAGTTACGTTCGGAAATTATGATACCAAAATTAGCGACTTAGGGGCGGCAAGGTTGGGGTGTCGGACGGGACACGCTGACTCCCATTCATTTAATTGGAATATATCTTATATTAAAATGGTTTACGGGCGCGTGAACGGATAGAAAATAGTTTCAATTCAATTGAGAACTGCAAGCGAAAGTCCGCGCATCAGACGGATTGTGCTTTCTGAAAACGTGGTCCATGCGGAGAAGTGTTATAACATTATACGACGGACACCACAGTTCTGTTAATTCTCAAGTGTCAAAGTCGAGAATTTTTTTGTAAAAAATGGGCGTTTTAAAAAAAGTGAAAACAAAACGAACTACTATTCTAAAACTAATGAAATTTGACCGTTTTTTGGACTCAAAATATGTCAATTTTAAGCCGCATCGTGATAAAACTGCAGAATTATGGCCGATTGACAAGACAGACAGCCGACATTGTTTTGAGTGATTACCCATTAGCCAATATAACAATTAACGCAGTGCGCCGAACAGGAAAGGCTGTTGAAATATATCATCAGTGGTCATTGGTGTAAAAATATATGTCCAACCCTGTCAAATTTTCTTCCTTGGACTAAGCTGACAACGGTCAATACGACTACAAAAACCAAATGCAGTTATCTGGAATAATACGGGAGGACAACAGAGTACAATAAAATAGAGGTTTGCCAACTATGGGCGGTAACTCTTCAGGGAAAGCGCGGACACAAGTTTTTATGCCCGTGGGCAGTAGTGCATATCGAGATGTGCATACGGTCTAATTTTCGATGCTCTGCTTCTTATAATTTCCGAGATAATAAAATGACATTTTTTCAAATAAAGGGAGATAACTCCTCGGTGAAAGCGCGGACAAAATCGTTATGGGCCATATGGTTAGAACTCATGTACCACAACCTACTTACCAAGTTTTGGTGTCCTACTTCTTGTACTTTTCGAGTAATAGTGATTACAAAAGTGTCAAGTATAATAATAATAACAATGAAAAATAATCGCAAAAGGGCCATAACTCCGACAAGAAACATTGGGCGGAAATCCTGATACCATTATATTTAGTAAACCTTCGATGCCTACATTCGCTAGAGATTTCGCGTTCCTACTGCAATCAGTTTCTGAGTATTTCGAAATAAACGGAAAACGTCCTCAGTAGAAAAACAATATACTTCCTTGGTTACACCATGGAAGTATAATAATAGGGCGAATCTTGAGCTGAAAACATCGTAGTTTAGAGACGGAAAATAGGAAGTAGGATGATTATATCACGTCCTTACCATGTTTATGTTGATCTCAAGTGATTGCAAGTGACCCCACCCCAGCCTCGAAATTGGGTGACGGGATTGGGAAATTGTCAACCCAGGCTCAAAATGCGAATTTTGAAGACCCGTAACTCCGTTATTTTCCAATGGATTTAAAAATTGTTTTCAGTTTTGTGATCTGCTGCTCACATATATTGTATGGAATGCATTTCATCTGAATCGGAGACGAAAAACATTTCGGTTATTGGAAAGCATATGGGCCCAAGTTCAAACTTTGAGGGTCCAAATCTCCGCCATTTTCCAACGGATCTGAGATCTGTTTTCAGCGTCGTGATAAGTTTGTAGGGTAGATGTTATATTCCAAGTTTCATCTGATTCTGAGACTAAATAAAATATTGAACCATAAACCACCCCTCCCCAGAACCACAATACTGAACCGACACTGGCAAAATTTGGCTCACACCGAGCACTAGATAGTCTGGATACTTAGAAGTGTGTCACTATTTGCAATGATTGTCCGTTTTAAAGGAGATAGGGCGACAACCCGATTGTCCCCCCAAAAAAAAATTTGAGGGCCCACAACTCTGGTATTTCTACTCAGATTTCAAATTTTTTTTCGCGGTATTTGATCAGCTTTACACAGTCAAGCCATACACCGAAATAGACGAGATTCGTAACGAATTTTTTTTTTTTAATTTGGCACCCCCATCCTATTGTCAAAATATATGTCCAACCCTGTCAAATTTTCTTCCTTGGACTAAGCTGACAACGGTCAATACGACTACAAAAACCAAATGCAGTTATCTGGAATAATACGGGAGGACAACAGAATACAATAAAATAGAGGTTTGCCAACTATGGGCGGTAACTCTTCAGGGAAAGCGCGGACACAAGTTTTTATGCCCGTGGGCAGTAGTGCATATCGAGATGTGCATACGGTCTAATTTTCGATGCTCTGCTTCTTATAATTTCCGAGATAATAAAATGACATTTTTTCAAATAAAGGGAGATAACTCCTCGGTGAAAGCGCGGACAAAATCGTTATGGGCCATATGGTTAGAACTCATGTACCTCAACCTACTTACCAAGTTTTGGTGTCCTACTTCTTGTACTTTTCGAGTAATAGTGATTACAAAAGTGTCAAGTATAATAATAATAACAATGAAAAATAATCGCAAAAGGGCCATAACTCCGACAAGAAACATTGGGCGGAAATCCTGATACCATTATATTTAGTAAACCTTCGATGCCTACATTCGCTAGAGATTTCGCGTTCCTACTGCAATCAGTTTCTGAGTATTTCGAAATAAACGGAAAACGTCCTCAGTAGAAAAACAATATACTTCCTTGGTTACACCATGGAAGTATAATTATATTGATCTTATATCCATTAAATAAGGCCTCTGTGGAAGTCCTTGGTAGGATTTGCGCATCGAATGGTTTAAACATATTTATTACCAATAAGTATATAACAATACAGATTGGCATTGGGATTGGATGACAAGTGCGATCCACTTATACGTAACCCCCTCTCCCAATTCCCGTTATAACACTGATACATAATAATTTGGGTTGTCAGCACAATAGGTATAACATATTTACAAGTGTATACATACAGTATATCATTGTATATTATTTGAAGTATGGTTTGTATAGTCTCACCACCCCATCAATTCTAAATAATTTCAATGATTTCAAGTAGCTGTTTTAAATGTGATACATGTACCTCATGGTACCTCATGGTGCATTGTTAACATTTTCACAATTTGCATTCAAATGATGCGAGCGTCATAATAGAACTTTGTCGGATTTTCCTCTTGAGTTGTATCTCGTAAGTAATTTTGCACAGCTTTAAAGATATGTTCATTTTCTAATTGTTTTAAGTTCGGGTCCCCAAATATTAATGTCTTAACTGAATGTATATTAAAGCGCAGAAGATTATTACGAAGTGTAATTCTTTCTTCGAAGTGTAGGTGGCATTCAAAAAAATAGTGCAAAGCATTTTCAACAGAATATCCACACCTACATGTAGCAGAAATTGCTATATAATTTTGAAGTTTATCAGCTTGTAGATTACTACATTCACACCTCAGTTTACAATGAAGGATGTTTAATAGCCGTTTACCATATGAAAAATATGTTGGTGGTTTTAATGGCTTAGTTACTAGTGCTTTCTTGAACCTATCGAGTGGAATGTTTCTTTCGTTTTTTTCATCCAATTTGTTCCAATCCATAACGCATGTGGGGAAGAAAGTTTTATCCGTTCTTGTGCTATTTGAAATGGGACGATTTAAATTTGATGCATTTATCAGTTCGTAATCACATTTATCCTTAACCTTTGACGGAAGAAGCTGAGTTAAGTAGGCGGGGGCTTTGCCGTTTGCAATATTGTAAAATATACTCATTCGTTTAACATACCGCCTACTTTCCAGCTTCTCCCATCCGAGTTCAAAGAGCAACCTATCATGGGGGACCGATTTTGTACAACCTGTAACTATACGCGCAGCTTCGATCTGTATATCATCTAGTCTTTTTAATAGATAGTCAGGTGCTCCAAACCATACACAACTAGCATACTCCATTAATGGACGGACGTGAGATAAATATAATATTTCGAGAGTCTGACGGTTAAGAAGATATTTCAGTTTTCTCATTTGGGAAAGTCTTGCATAGGCTTTAGTACATATATTTTCGATATTAATATTCCATGATAAATCTTCTGAGATGTCAATACCCAGGTGTGTGTGACTGTGCGTATAATCAAGGGTAGCTCCATTGAAAACTATTTCTGGTTTTATAATATTTTCTATACTTGTAAACATCAGTACTTTAGTTTTGGCACTATTAAATTTGACTATCCACTTTTCAGCCCATTCATTGATTTTCCGCATGTCATTATTTATCGACGATTCTAAAGTTTGTAGATCAGAGTTTGCATTCATGAGACATGTATCATCGGCAAATAGTCTAGCTCGGGATTCTAAATTGTCCGAAATGTCATTTATATATATGAGAAACATAAGAGGCCCGATTACGGATCCTTGAGGGACTCCTGTTGTTATAGGTTCGTATTTGGAAAAACTGGAGTTAATTCGTACGCGTTGTTTGCGATTTTCAAGGTAGTTCACAGACCATTTAAGAATATCTCCTTTAATACCATATTTATCGAGCTTATGTATCAGACCACGATGCCACAGTTTGTCAAAGGCTTTGGAAATATCACATAATACTGCACATGTCGCATCACCTTTATCAAGCGCTTCTACTATATTATGAATAATTTCTATCAGTTGTAGTTCCGTTCCATGACCGGGGATAAAACCAGACTGGTGCTAATATAGCAGATCTCTGGATTGCAAATGTGTAAACATTTTATTGTGAACGATTCTTTCGAGATCTTTTCCAACACAACTGAGAAGTGAAATGGGTCTGTAATTATTTGGATCTTGTGATTTTCCTTTTTTTGAACAATGGTATGACATCAGCATGTTTCCATGGTGTCCGGAAAACAACAGCTCTTAAGCGATTTATTAAAAATTATTTTGAGTGGTTTGCATACTGAGCTGTAGTTTTCCTTTAACATTGTGTTACTGATACCACCCGGACCATTGGCTTTATTTGTGGATAAAGATTTGAGAATAGTTGAAATTTCATTTTCGGATGTTTCTATCGAGCTTATATTTGATGCTGTTCTATTTGCGAAATTGGGAATGTCAGATTCCGAATTGTCTATGGTGCTATTCATTATAAACATTTTCTTCATCAGAATTATAAAATGAGTTGTCAAACTCTAGAGTTGGGATTTTACTCTTATTAGAAAAATTGTTAAGCAGCTGTTTCATGACATGCCAGAATTGCTTTGGACCTGTGTTGAGTTTCAAATTTTCATCCAGATTTAACAAATATTTCTCTTTTGCAAATTTTTTCATGCTGTTTATCTTATTTCGAATTTGTTTATACTTGTCCCAGTGCATTTGTGTATTTGATTTTAAAGCTTTCTTTCTTAAGCGATCTCTTTTTCTTATATTTAATCTAATAGAGCTATCAAACCATGGTTTATCATTTGTCCTAATTGTAATTGTTTGAAATGGTATATATTTTTTTGCAATATTAAGGAACATGTCTGTGAAAATGGTTACCATTGTATTTACATTTATGTTTGTGTCTCTTTCAGATAAAACATCTGTCCAATTTATTGCATCGATCTCTGCATTCATATTTAATGAATCACCTTTGGTATAATTCCATACCTGACGAATGCATGTCTCTGATTTACGATTGGGTGTAAGTAGTTCTATGGTGGTCGCATAATGGTCCGAGTGGCCCAGATCAATAGTGGATGCGTTAACGAATGATAGAGTATCACTTAACAAAATTGGGTCGATCAAGGCCGAGGAGCTTCCAGTCACACGAGTTGGGTTGGTGATATCGTTCGTTAGATCCCATCTACTTTTTATATCGTGCAATGGTCCTGATTGTTTCAAAAGGTCACAATTTAAGTCACCGACAATAATCAGGGAGGGATTTATCGAAAGAGCGCTTTCAACAGAGGATTCTAGGTCTTTCCAATATGATTCTATACATTCTTTCTCAGATTGATAAGTCACACATAGCAGAATTTTTTGTTTCGAACCAATTTCGAACCAGAGTATTTCATCATCAAAGTCGAGGGATATGTTTAAATACGAGACCGTCAGCAAAGTAAATTGCTAGACCACCTCCTCGTTCGTTTCTATCCAATCTAATTGGCCCCTGATAATTAGGAAGCAATATTTTTTCGCTTGGAAAACCAACATTTAAATGGGTTTCTGTAAAACAAACAATATCATATTCATCAATATGCTCAGTTAGTTTTGACAATTTGTGTCTTAGACTTCGGACATTATAATGGAAAATTGATAATGTCTCCTTCTCACGCGGACCTGGATTTTTATGCACGTCATTTCTCAAAATAATCAAAAGCATACTTATTAGAACTGTACGAACAAGTAATTTTTGCATGTGCCCGAATTTAGGTAATTTAATGTTTGAAGTATTACCACGCCCAGTTTTGGAAAATTTATCCACATTGCACATACTGGTACGTAAGTTGAAAAGCCCTATCGCCTGCCTATATTGCACTAGATTTTATGTCATGGCGGATTAAATTGGAAATAACTCACGTTGCTGTTTACAGGCAGGCAATGGGGTATTGTGTACGAAATCATATTCGTGACAGCGTTCGCTACAAGTGTGTTCGTTGGAAGAGTGTGATGAGTGGTGAGACAAACAATCATAAATTCGAAATACAAACAAAAAACAAGATACATGTATATATAAATAAACATATATAAGTACATATTTTGCGTGATCATGAAAATGACACGCTTGTTCCCGGGTTGATTAATCACTATAAATTATGAAGCAAGCCGATTATAAAGAATTCAGTATGTTAGAATTTATTTTGTGTTCGTTAGTCTTAGTGCCAATCGTGGTGGAATATATTGTATTATTACCTTTAGTCCCTCTACGATTTAACTGGCATTTCAATTTCGATGAGAATGTCAAGTCGCATTATTTTAATTTCACATTATTTTGAAATACTTAATGTCTTTGAACTGGTCACAAAATGTACCCGTTTGGGACATTTGTACAGGCATACTAATTTGTGTGGGTTTTTTTGAGCAAATAGAGTTACCTCCTTCCTCTCGGCAAATAGGGTTTCCACCTTGATCTATTCATTTGGGCCATAACACTCATATATTCGTTTATTATAAATGGTCATCGTTATGAGACTTCCCCAGTCATTTTGTAATACAGGGGAGGATGGGATATTAATATAATAATATATTGGTAAACCAAATCCGGACATTTACGGGACCACCCCTACACACCCAACATACTCAAAGCCAGACCTAATGTACAGTCTCCCTTTAAATTCATATACGGTACATTTATAAAGCAAACACACATAATAATAGATATAATAATGAACATAATGAAAATGGCTGTGTCTGAAACTATTTTGGTATCTGATTGTCGCATATAACTCCGATGTGTGCGGCCATGACCTTTAGTAGACGATGGTAAAATATGAGGAGGGATTGCATGTGAGTTGCTTATTTGTTATTTAGGTCAGGACACCTTTTGGTGGGACACGATATTTCAGGTCCATGCTTTGTCAATAAAGTGTCTGGAGCTGAGACTTGAGTAGAATATTCAAGTTTCTTTTTATTCTCCGGTTTTGTGCGTGCGTTCTAAATGTGTGATACTGGATGTATTACTGCACAGTCAGTAGACTGGGTGTATGACTGCATGGTGCAGTTTATACCAAATATGGACACTGAGATGGTATCCACATTTAATTTCGGACTTGTCTCGTGGTAGTGATTTCGTGAGTATGTCGGCACAAGTACAGGGGTTTGACAAGATGATAGTAAATAAAAATATAATTTGTAATTTAATTTGAAATATAATTAAAACAATTAAAATAATTAAATAATTAAGTAATTAAATAATTTAATTTAATTATTTAATAAAATAACTAAATAATTAAGTAATTTAAAATATATTTTGTACATTTGTATAATTTGTACATTTATTATTAATAGTATTTATTATCATTCTGACAAACTCCTGTGGCACAAGCTGATGTGATTAGTACTTTGTGCGACCCACTGTAGATGCTTTTGACTGAGGGAAAGTATACCATATCACAGTAGCCATGGAACCCGACCAACAACTTCCCCCAATGAATCAATCAAAAATAACAACCACTGATTAATCAATTAAGGAAGCCATCGATCAAGTTTCACAATTCTACGACGGTTAGTGTTAGCCATATCCAATGATGCCGATACAAGTTTGCACACATGATTATATAATTTTGCTGCCCGTTACAGTTCTTTCATTGGTAATAGTAAGACTCACATATAACTGCATAAGAACCATAATATTACACACATTGTACATACTAAGTTATGCATATAGATCTGTGTAATCAAGTAATTGCTTAAATTTGTGTGGGGGTGGGGTGATGGTCCCTAAATTTCTTTTATTTATTAAAGATGTAGTTGTTTTGGCTTCCAGTCACAACATTAGTATAAGGAGAATTAAAATAATTTATAAGCATTTAGATATGTTGAACGTATGAAGGAGAATTAAAATAATTTATAACCATTTAGATATGTTGAACGTATGACATCTGTATCTTTTGGAATAATATATAAAATATAAATGTTGATAATAGGATCGTAGATATGTAGTGTTAGGGATTTTGTTCCTAACTGGACTATTATTTATTTAAATATCTATTTGTTATTGATTTATGTATTTTTTTTAATTCTTATTATTATTATTTTTTTTTTTAACAATTACAATTCACAGACTGACACAGCTCATGTTAACCTATATATATATATATATATATATATATATATATATATATATATATATATATATATATATATATAATTTATATTATATTTATTTATTATTTAAATTATTATTATTTTTTTTATTATACAATTCATGATGTCATGAATGTCCGCTTAATTCTGACTTGAAAACAGATTTAATAAGAAGTGACTGGAAACCTAAATACACCCTTAGATGCTACATAATATTTTAATGTGATGGAACTTGTAATGGACAGCAAAAACACTAACATTTTATGCATAAAATTTATGTGAATCCGTATAATATGGTGGGGTGATGTTTACTAATTTTAATATGTAATCTATATGCGACTTACATGATTTTGTATTCATACATACACATGTATGCATATGTACACATGCATACACACATCTGCATACACATTTGTACTCACACATCCATCAAGTTGGGGGTTTAACCCAAACAGACTTAGTACAGTGTATAGCTTTATGGATTATGTGATGTATAGTAAATTCCATAAATAATTCTCAGAATTGCTTACATTAAATTGGGGGTTTTACTCAAAACATGATGCATAATAAAATTCCACAATTAATTCTCAGAATTTATGGCACCAAGTTAGGGGGTTTTCCCAAACAGACTTAGTATAGTATAACTTTATGGATTATGTGATGTATAGTAAATTCCACAATTAATTCTCAGAATTTCTTACAATAAGTTGGGGGTTTTACTTAAACAGACTTAGTACAGTATAGCTTTATGGATTAGATGATGTATAGTAAATTCCTCAAATAAATCTCAGAATTTCTTTCAATAAGTTGGGGGTTTTACTCAAACAGACTCAGTACAGTATATCTTTATGGATTATGATGTATAGTAAGTTCCACAAATAATTCTCCGAATTTCTTACAATAAGTTGGGGGTTTTACTCAAACAGACTCAGTACAGTATAGCTTTATGGATTATACGATGTATAGTAAATTCCACAAATAATTCTCAGAGTTGCTTACATCAAATTGGGGGTTTTACTCAAACATGGTTTATAATAAAATTCCACAAATAATTCTCAGAATTTATGACACCAAGTTGGGGTTTTTACCCAAACAGACTTAGTATAGTATAACTTTATGGATTATGTGATGTATAGTAAATTCTACAATTAATTCTCAGAATTTCTTACAATAAGTTGGGGGTTTTCCCCAAACTGACTTAGTACCCAAACAGACTCAGTACAGTATAGCTTTATGGATTATGTGATGTATAGTAAATTCCACATATAATTATCATAATTTCTTACAATAAGTTGGGGGTTTTACTCAAACAGACTTAGTACAGTATAGCTTTATGGATTATGTGGTGTATGATAAATTCCACAAATAATTCTCATCTGAAGTTTATGACATCAAGTTGGCAGATTTTGCTCAGACATAAGTATTGTATTATATCTTTATGAATTCTGTGATTGAGGTATGTGCCATAGCAACTTATTTGAGTCAACATATTTTGTATGGTACATATTTAGATTTTTGTAATGAGATGGGGTTCGTTAATTATTACCATATGTTATTATTGTACATAAAGTGATGAAATAGACATTATTCTGCCTAAGATATGACAGTTATTACAAAAACAATGTAAACATAACATTGGTGTATACAATATGATGAAATGAATATTATATAATAGATTTATCTACATTTCTAATCAAATTATGCATAAAATTTGACAATATATATGCATACACTACAGTAGAATATTAGTGTTAGCAATATGTTCAGATATATTTCCTTATTGTATATGGACTATGACAGAGAGTTATCAAATGTTTTTTTTCTTCTTTTTTTCTCAGTTTTTGAGGAGTAAAGAAAATTTAATATCTTAATACATTCAGCAGTATTGCTAGTTTGAAAATTTTTAATATAGTAAAGACATAAATGTTATTAATTGTCAAAAAATTACTATTTTTTATTGGATAATTGAGTGTTATCAATTATTCACTCAAAAAGAAAAAATAAAGAGCTTGCTAGCACATTTCCACTGTTTTAAATTTTATAACACTAGTATAGTATTTTGAGAAGCAATATATTGTCATTCTCAGGTTTAGCTGAAAGTGTTTATGCATAGTATAGTACGTTAGATAATTACTAAATTATTTGTTCCGTCTTGTATCTATGGCTACACTCTGATGGGGCTGTCATACAAATGTCAGTTTCTATGGCCTAATAAGTGCCAGACTCATCACCAGAGTATTCTGGAGGACCATCAGGGAGCTGCAAATCAATGTCTTTTGACATGTCAATCATTATTTTGGGCAGATCATCACCAAGTTTATAGAATATCTTTCCATCCCATGACCAGAAGGAATGCACAGCTCTTGTTTTTCTCAATCCCATCATCACTGTTGATATGTTTTTCAGTTTTTTTCTGGAAAGCAGAATATGCTCTTTCACATCGTGATCGACAAATCTGCATATTAAGTTTACTACTTTGATGTGTGTAGTATTATTTGAACGATTATTGTGTTTTATAGCTGATACAGGATGAGCCCTAACAATGTCTCTTTTCTCTATATTTATATCCAGTTTTGTTTTGAGACAATCTATTATTTCTTCTTTTGATTTGATTTTTCTTGGATCAGTTGTACCCTGTGGCACTGGGAAATTTAGAAATCTTAAGCTGTTTCTTCTGCCATACATCTCTGAGTCTTCGAATTTCATCTCCATTTTCTTTTCAAGTTCATCAATTTTGTTTGTTAGTTTAGTTTTTATGTTTTTTTGTTGTTTTAACTGGTCCTCCATATCTTTCATTTTCTTTTCACGGGTCAGCATAGAACTATTTACATTTTTAACAATAATATCTGCCATGTCCTTCATTATTTTCTCAACTGCACTGCATACTCCTTCTGCAACCATAGCTTTTATTTCTTTTCCCAAACATTCCATAGACATTCCAGATGCTGTATGCATTATATCACGACTGAAATCATCTGAGTTTTCTCTTCGTCTCTGTTGTCTAATTTCAAATGGGGAGGTATCATCTTTTGTTTTCCTTTTATTTGGCTTTTCAACATTTGGAAAAGTTGTATTTATCTGAGAAGAATCATGAGCATCTGGCACCGTTTCTAGTATTTCATGCCTTATAGGAGCGCCATCATTGTTTTCAATAGCAGAAGAAATATTTGGGGTTGATGCTGCCTCTGACATATTTACATCGAAATTTGGTGACGTGTTTTCTTCTGACATTTTTTTCCGGCGAAACAACTAATTTTTTATTTTACTTTCACCTTGGAATAATCTCATCGCTTCTTGTGTTGATTGTTCATGTATGTATACTCTTTGATCAGCTTGTTGTTTTCATGTTTTAACCCGGGAACTTCGCCTGCCTTTGTTTACACGATTTTACCCATTGGCGCCAACCGGAAGCATCGAATGATTCCACGGGCTTACGTGTGACATCCTTCTGAGATTCAGGCCTTCAGATCCTTCCTGAAATAATATGCAATGGAGTATCATAGGGTTGTTTTGGGATAAATTATGTTTTGTTGTACATTAATGATATCCCCGATAATAAGTGTACATCGTTCCCGGACCGCCGCTCAAAGCATGCAGATCTCAAGAGTGACATCACCAAAGTATATAAATGTAGATATAGCTTGGCAGGTCTTGGTAAAAATCCATGTTATCCATTTCCGTTCCCGAACGACAAAAACTAACATATTACTGACAGAAGACCCGAACCATCCAGCAATATTACGATCGGAGTTCAAAACAGATTTAGTACTCCATATAAATACGATTAGATTTCACAATGAAACGAATGGGGCAGTCGCCAAAGTAAACTAGATGTGTGACTGTCCCAATGGGACTAAGGATACCCCCTGTGTTTTAAAAATATTAAGATGTTTCACATGTCAGTAAATATTTAGTTAAAATAATAAAATAACAGTTCCCATTGCAGGTGCACAAACCTAACCGTAATTTTAAACCTATTGACCGAAAAATGTAGGAATAAAAGCTCGGACAAAATTATGCATTTTGCAAAAATGTTCCAAGTCGAAAAAGGGGAATAACTACACAAGAAAAGTCGGACAGACATCATAATCGCAGGTGGTACTAAATGGTACTAAATATCAGTGCCAAGACTTAAAAATGTAGAAATACAATTTCGGACAAAATTAGGCATGTTGCAAAAAAAAATTTAAGTCGAAAAAGGAGGATAACTCCACCAAAAAATGCCGGACAGACGTCATTATCGCAGGTGCACAGGTTCCCATGGTACTAAATGTCTGTGCCAAGTTAAAACAAAATTGACCGAAAAATGTAGGAATAAAAGCTCGGATAAAATTATACATGTTGCAAAAATGTTCCAAGTCGAAAAAGGGGAATAACTCCACAAGAAAAGTCGGACAGACATCATAATCGCAGGTGGTACTAAATGGTACTAAATATCAGTGCCAAGACCTAAAAATGTAGAAATACAATTTCGGACAAAATTAGGCATGTTGCAAAAAAAAAATTAAGTCGAAAAAGGAGGATAACTCCACCAAAAAATGCCGGACAGACGTCATAATCGCAGGTGCACAGGTTCCCATGGTACTAAATGTCTGTGCCAAGTTAAAACAAAATTGACCGAAAAATGTAGGAATAAAAGCTCGGATAAAATTATACATGTTGCAAAAAAAGGGGGAATAACTCCACCAAAAAAAGTCCGAAAGACGTCATAATCGCAGGTGCACAGGCTCCCATGGTGGTAGATGCCTGTGCCAAGTTTCACGGAAATTGATCAAACATCGACTGAGAAAAACTCCGGACAAATTTGTGTCCACGGACGGACGACGGACGGACGGACAAGCTGACTCCAGTATACCCCCTAACTTCGTTGCGGGGGTATAATAACATGCTGCATGTATATACATCCAACCGTGTCGCATGTATCATAATTGTCCGATTGCTGTGCTTAGTTGAGAGTTTTATTGGGTAATTTGCGATGTTCTACAAGTCGCCAGGAGCGCGAGTAGTCGATTAACTGCTCGTTGGTGTTTCTTTTTTTGCATATGCATGTATCAATGGTTTAATTGTCTCGAGTAGTGTCCCATATCCATATTGCTTTTGGGAGTTCGCATTCATTTCATAATTATTTATGTTTATAAATAAAAGTAGAACAATGCATATGCGAAACGCCATTAGCATCTACTTCGGGGTGTTACACTGAGAGAAGAGAGAATAAGTTAACGATAATCTGATGAAGGATATCCAAGTCATTGGATGCACGTGGAGGCAATTGTTGCAGAAATACGAGCCAACACCGAGACATACGTGATAATTTTGCTATAAAATAGTTTTCTTTGATCACATCAGTTAATGGAGCTTTCCACAGATGTCAACCAAATAATTAGCAGATATATTCTACCAATCGCTTGCTTCGTTGAGAATTAATTGCTCGTCCTGATTTTGATATCCACGCATTCTTTCAGTGTTCAATTGCTTAAATAAGGTATGAACTTGGACGTATCATTGTATATCGATAGCACTGTAAAATTAATTAAACTGTCTCTGCAGACGCCTTGTCGCCTAGCAACCGTAAGCTACCACTAAGGACTGCGTGAGAAGCTCCGTTGTATAGCAAGCGTACGTTCGTACCGTGCGGTATTGGCCGCATGTCTTGGTAGCATATACTAAAGTGGTATTGTTCTTAATATTTTTCTTACGATACAATGTAAAAGACTGTCGAATCAGGCGAACATATAGGATTGTTAATATCTACTCACATGACAGCACTGTAGACCTCGGAGCCAGGTTCCGTTATAGAATCTGTCTCAAGATCTCCGCTGAAAAATATTTTTATTGGATTATTGACAATATTCAGCTTTTCGTGACCTTATTAAATTGATTACAATGTCTACTTTGACCACTTGACCACAGACAATGCCAAGGGATATATACACATATATTTGGCTATTTTCATTAGCTAATATTCAGTACATGCGGAGACAAGAAGTGAACATATTAGGATGAAGGCCATGCATTGTTACTCATAATATTATAGCCTCAAATTTGGCATAGCAAGTCAGTATCGTAGAAAGGGTCAGGCTACTACGAATCGGGCGGGTGGTTCGATCTTGTCAAGGACGCGGGATATTAGGCAACAACTAAGCCCCTTCTTCATTGATGTAAAAGCCTATTTTGATAACAGATTTTCGTCCCAAAGTTGATATAATTGCTGCTTAGTGAATGAAAATTGCTATCTCGCTGTCGGCTGTCATTGTTTCTGAGACTCTTGTGTATGTTTAAAATGTGCATACACTGATTGTTAAGTCAGTATAAAAGTAGTTCACGTAATCCATACCTATTATCACGTTTGCTATAATCAGGCAGACATCAGCACTTAATACTAATTCATCTTTGCATACGTTATGTTGTTTTATGGTAATAGTCCCTCCAAAATAGCATGCACTAGTTGGGTTAATGCGTTATATAATGCAACGTGTTTTTGCAAATATTATCTGTCAAACAGAGCCATGATTTCGGTTAGTAGACAGAGTATAGACCATATAGTAGGATTCCTAAGCAAAATACTGCAGTGCGTTTTTATTATGTCAAGCTCTCAGATAACCGCGGCAAAAATCGTGTTTTAAAGGTACTTGGCGGTGGTGGCCTTGGCGGTGGGTAACCTGTGAAAATATTTCCACCCGTCAAAAACCGCCACAAACAGAAAGAACAACAAAATGTAGACATACTTTATCCGTATACAAATAAGAAATATCGCATAAACAGTATGTTATTGTCATATATTTGACCATTGTTATGTAAACAAAAGCATAAAAAGTAACTTTTCTGGTGTTTGTTTACATTATGATGGTAAACATAAAGAGTGTTTATGCCATTTGTGTGTGATTAGCCAGCAGCATTGTGCTGTCTTCTGTAACACAATCAGGCTCTTGCTTAGGTAAAATAACTAAGGCCTCACGTGCCTTTAAACAACTAATGTCTATATAATTAAAACATATCCACATTGTTAAGATAAACAGATGCTGTTATAGTACTATAACATACATTGGTTATAAAGGATAATGGTTTTGACCTTCAAACTGATAGTTTGACATTCACGAATGGGGCGCCTCTTTAACAATGTTGTAGTACATGGAGTTATATTATTGCAAAGGAGCAGCATGACCTTTTGACCGTTTCCCTGTCGCCCCTGAATAAATGGTGAAATAAGAACATTTGATGGCAGGTTTGCTGGTTTCTGTATAATTTTAAATATACTATTTTGACATTTTAAATGACAATGGTATATATTATAAACCTAATAGTAGAGGCCCTACATCATTTCGGGATTAATAGACATGTTAGAAACATTGTTCGAAATAATATCGGGATTGTTGCGACATGCCTGTTTTCGAAAGAAAAAAGTTTCCCTGCCACGCCCTTCCTGTTCAACATACCGCGGCGGACGTTTCTGGTATTGACACCGATGTAGTAAAAGAACATTTTAGAGCACATCTATTCCAGTTATACATACGTGCATGGTATATATTTCTTTAAACATTAAAACAATCTCGTGTTTGAAGTGGGGTTCGATGTGGCTTCTAAAGTTAGAGTCGCATAAAATACAAAATGCCCTTTTTTGTAAGGTTGACCGCAAATTAAAATGACTTTAATTTCCCTATATTGGGAGACCATACAGAAGATGGCCGTGGACTAATCATGGAAATAGGGATTTACGTGATTCTTTTGTTAACGAATTTAACATTGTTCAGGGAATAGAGGGTGTGGTTCAGCTTTCTTTGTATCATTGAAAATCTGCTCTTTTTTTATTCAAGTTTTCATCCGAGTCCATCTAGGAATTTGATGGATTGCATTTGCATTTGATTCCAAACCATAACTAATTATGTTCCATTCATCATTTTAACAATTTATCCACATTTCTTCATTGCTTTTATGGTGAATATACTTTCAGCTATATTGTGTGAGTTTGTTGCAACCACACCATTCGAATATGATTTTTAGTTCTGTATTTGATTTTTTTAATTCTTATCGTTTTCAGATGAATATCGAGTGACAACGTTAGCAAATGAGAGCAAATCCATGAATATACATTGGGGCATATCGCTGACATAGAGAAAATTGCCGGATCTAGAACTGACCCTTGAGGCACGACACATGTTATCCTCGTAAAGGCAGAAAGTTGGATTTGAAGTCAACGTATTAATTGCCAGTTAGATAACTTATAGTCCCTCCTTTAGAAACTCCTCGAATTCCGTAATGTTATAATTGTCTCGATAAAAGTTCTTGACTGATTGCGTCAAACGCTTTCGAGAAGTCTATGACTAATACGGAGTCCTTAGTTGGTTTATTATTCTTTTCTGCTACATGATATATACAATGCAACAACGGGTGTATAGCCCAGTGATTATTGTGGAAGCCATATTGCTTGTTTTCTTTCAAGGAACAAGAAAACCTTCTCTCCATAAGCTTCTGTAATAACCTTGAAACATGGACCCGTTGACAGGGAGTTGTGGTGACTTCTTTTGGTCAAAATTTTCAACAGTTGGAAATATTCCCGGCACAACCTTAGTTGGAAATTTTACACCACATATAGGTTTAAATCGTTCCCATTGTTTGATCTTTCAGCCTGTAATTAGTACTTTTTAGATGAACAGTAGCATATTTTTCTACTTTTGGTCAAAAGTTTTGTCTGAAATGGCCATCAGTTTCAAACATGTCCAACATCAGGGGATGCCAGGTTGGAAATTTCAACTTGATAGTTGATAGTGGTACAAATGGAATTCCGCGAGCCTGGAGTTTTGTCTGGTACAAGGGGATCGCAGTTGGAAATATCAAGGTGGACCCCCCCCCCAATGGGGACCCTCAATCCACGCCACTGATTCGAAAAGACGGGTAAAATGCTAATAGACCTGTAATTTGTAATTATGCGCTAGTTATTACTTTAGAAATTTGCATCCTGTCGGGGGAATATTCCTCGTTTGAATGATAAACTGAATATGTGCTACAGTGCTGTTGAACTTTCGAGGATGGTCTGTTTAATCAATTTCGAAGAAAAATTATATATGCCCGTTGTTCCCTTTACGTAATTCATATGAGCAGTTAATGCGCAGGTTTCAGAATTACCATAAGTCCACATAAATCATGTGGAACATGGTGCATAAAGTAAAAATGGGCACATGATCCTTGGAGGGGTGTTGGACAAGTGTTCAATGCTTGAAATAGTTTAAATATATTATGTTCTGCTTTTGTGTCAAAATGACACAGGTTAGGAACACATTATATATACACAAAGTCACACCTATACATATTCAGTTACATGATACTTACATATCCATATTATCAGCACCGAAAGGCTTTAAACGTATACATATCTACACATGAATACAACTCAATAGTCAGTAAAGTTAATTAATTTTTGGTTGCTCAAGGTTTAAATTCGAGTGTCCAAAAATATGCCCATAAACAATTTGTGCAACTGAGACTCATGAGGGAATATCGGATTGAACTATAGATATTTTATTATTGATAGTCATCTTGAAATTTATGCCAGAATATTGTATATCGATCATGGCATGGTCATACATGAATATCTACTTGAAATGTAAGTTGGATGTCTTTTTTAATATATTCAAGGTAACTTAAGGGAATTCGTGGAAATGTAGTGTGGTATATATAATGTACATTCTGCAATAATTCATATTAATTTTACATTGTAGACTATTACATACATATTAGATATGTTAATATATCATTGAATTAACTTTAAAATAAATGACTCAAAATATAATAAACTAGCTGAGATGAGAGGGTGTTTCAGTGTCCGAGTCTACGTTCAGTAACACATGGGGGCAGAATATATGCACCTGTAACATGGCAATAGGCTCAGTGTGTATGAGATATGTCTGATAATAAGTTCGAGAGAATCAAAGTTTGATACTTGTAAAATTTGCAGCAATGTTATACGTAGGGTGATGCGATATTATGGTCATACAAATCAATTAATACTTAGATTCGACTGAGAGCCAGTGAAAGGGACGAATACTTGTCAATTGTGTAATAATATTACACAATTCTAAATTGTTAAGTATCATAATATATATTCTGCAATAATTCATATTAATTTTACATTTTAGACTATTACATACATATTAGATATGTATCTAGATATATCAATCAGCACAGATATAATTAAACTTGATTCGTTATTCAATATACAAATATGTCCAAGTTGGGGTGGCAGTAGTGAAAATTGATTGAGGGTTTAACGTCCACAAACTTAGCCAGTTATCATCCATACGTTTGTGTTTCCATATGAAAAGCAAATGAACGACTACTAGCCCAGCAGCAGCCTCGGACTATCCTTCGATAGTCGGACCAAAGACTGGTACATAGTTCAAACGGTGACCCGTTTACCCATGGCATATAGCAACCTACCCGTACCTCATCTAATAATAACTAGAGATGGGCTTGTCCCAGATGGGACTACGTAATACCCCCCGTATTCAAAATGTTGTTCGAACGAAGTAGCCATTACCTTATATTTGGCACTGAAATTATGTCAACAGGTAACCCTAACCCTAAACACCCTAACCCTAACCCATAACTCTAATGAGTCTAATCCTAAATTTATTGACTGAATAAAAGCTCGGACAAAATTATGCATGTTGCAAAACAATTTCTAAGTAGAAAAAGGGGGATAACTCCACCATAAAATGTCGGACAGACTTCATAAACGCAGGTGCACAGGTTCCCATGGTACTAAATATCTGTGCCAAGTTAAACAAAAATTGACCTAAAAATGAAGGAATAAAAGCTCGGACAAAATTATGCATGTTGCAAAAACATTCCAAGTCGAACAAGGGGGATAACTCCACCAAAAAAATGTCGGACAGACGTCATAATCGCAGGTGCACAGGTTTCCACGGTACTAAATATCTGTGCCAAGTTTTTAAAAAATTGACTTAAAAATGTAGGAATAAAAGCTCGGACAAAATTATACATATTGCGAAAATGTTCTAAGTCGAAAAAGGGGGATGACTCCGCCAACAAAAGTATAACAGACGTCATAATCGCAGGTGCACAGGTTCCCATGGTGGTTGATGTCTGTGCTAAGTTTCACGGAAAATCATTATAAAACGATTGAGAAAAACTCCGGACAAAATTGTGTCCACGGACGGACAGACAGACGGACGGACAAGCTGATACCAGTATACCCCCGCAACTCGTTGCGGGGGTGTATAATAATGTAAATACAGTTATGACTGGATACTCGTTACCCATAAATCACACACGAATGTGAAAATGTTATCACCAAAAAATTCTCTAGAAAAATCTTCTTAAATTGGACATGCTGTCATCTCCATTACACAAAATTGTTATACGAAACCAAAAAAAATTAATGTCATGACATTTGAAAGATGCACATCTGAAATACTTTTATTGTATACCAGCGGCGTTTTATGTGCATTCAAATGCACGCAATGTCCATGAGAACTGTTTAATTTATTTGCAGAGATATCCTGGGAAGAAGTACAAACATTTGAGGTTTTGAGACATCAATTCAGGGGAAAGGGATGCTACAAATTTCAAACTAAGGGAATTTCTTCAGATTTGACACTCTGAATGATGGAAGCAGGCCCAAGGAATCCACTAATTGCATGTCTTTAACATGTATAAGGTCATATATTAGAAGAATGCATGTTTATGATGATAAAATCAGTAAAATGTCCATAGTTGAATTTCAGTTGGTTATACATAGATGCAAACAGTATGGATTGAACTCTGACTGAACTCAATTTTTTTAGGTAGTTTCCCGACTTATTTTAAGTAAAATATCAATCAAATTATGTAATCTACCTTGCCCTGTGCATTAAAATGCATGCACTGACCACCATAAATGTTTTATATTATTGGCAGAGATGTCCGTCTGATAAAAAGTACTACAATTTGAGGTTTGAGACGTCCGTTCAGGGGGACAGGGATGCTATAAGTTTCAAACTAAAGGAATTTCTTCAGACAGCCAAACGCTGTTTGTTGAACTTATTACCCGACAATCCATGCAAATAAAGTAACGGGAATCCGTGTATATATATCAGGGGTGTTTCTGTCACAACATCCCTTCAAATGGAATGCCCTTATAACTGCATAATTGGATATGCACACGTATGAACGGAGAAACTCACGACTGGGTACCTGTGGGTGATATCTATTGTTCGGACGACATGTGCGCTGCACCCCACAAGCCAATTCTTGAAGAATTCCAATATTAAAAAGCATCTAGTTTAACCCTTTGATAACTAGATTTTAGCTGACAAGTTATTACGTGATTCAATTATTCATTTATAGGGATGTTAAGATCATAAGTTAAGCAGACAATATACTTTTCCTGGAAGGGGCTTCCCTTCCACGGGAATACCGAATAATAAATAACAGATCATGGAATATGGCACGCAATTGCATTGCAAATATGCTGATTTAGTGAGCTATTTATAGCATCACGAAATCGGTTATCCTCTCCAGAATTCAATATTTTGAACTCGAAAGATTGATACCAATGTATGTAAGGCAACTGCAAAATATAGTGCCCCCCACGAGATATACAAGTACCACGCGGTTGTACCACCAAGTGAACTTATGCACAAGTCCACATCACCTCAGAAAGGTGTCCAATTGAACCCACACATTATGGACGAATGTGCTACCCACGAGTACCATTTGTACCCCGTAAGAGAAAATATGTAAAACTCCGATGAATGAGTCTGGGACGGACGGACGCACACATGAACACGGGCCATTATAGTCTGGGGCCCTGCTAATAGGAAACTTGGCAGCCGAATCGAATCGAATCGGGTGTCCGATGTCGACATCGGATCCGAATCGAATCTGGACAAGCACTTGACGGAGAAAAATCATAGCTAACCATTGGATAATTATCCTTCTAATTATTGTTTGCTTATTTGTCATGAAAGCGGATACCGTTTTTGAATATGAAGCAAATAATCAAGACAGAGTTCACAGACAAACGTTTTGCGACTGACACGCTCTCAACTTTAGTTTTGAACGTAAATCAAAACTGTACATCACTTAGTATAACATGTGATATACATGTACGCCATGACCTTGAAGACTATAAAATGAATAATTACTACTGAAGAAACACTACTGGTCTACTATGGTAGTGTATAAATATAATGGTGTTTATTAAATTGATAGTCGCCCATGACTTTGACTGCATCATAATTGCAGGAGTGGTGTGTGCTGTATCATAAACAAACGCATGCATATGATGCGCATGACCCGCCGCATCAATACCCGAGTAGCTGCTTGTCATAAGGCATTCCGTTTGACGAGAGGTACAGGTAACTCGGTATAATCATCATGTGCGTTTTATCACTGAATTTAATAAAAGACGGCATTACCCGGCTTTCTTGTCGACCGGAATGCATTTGTGTGAGGTACCATCGTAGTCATTCATAAAATGTTAATATAGGTTGATCGTTAAAGGTACGGTTGGCCTTGGCGGTGGGTATCCTGTGAAAATATTTCCACCCGTCAAAAACCGCCACAAACAGAAAGAACAACAAAATGTAGACACACTTTGTCCGTATACAAATAAGAAATATCTCATAAACAGTATGTTATTGTCATATATTTGACCATTGTTATGTAAACAAAAGCATAAAAAGTAACTTTTCTGGTGTTTGTTTATATTGTGATGGTAAACATAAAGAGCGTTCTTTGTTGGTGAATTCCTGATATGGAACGAATAAAGAGCGTTTATGCCATTTGTGTGTGATTAGCCAGCAGCATTGTGCTGTCTTCTGTAACACAATCAGGCTCTTGCTTAGGTAAAGTATAGTAAATCTTTATGATAACATGCTGTTTACGCGATGGTCATGGTAGATATGAACGAAACTGTATGCATTTTAATGTTTTTCTGTTTACGGTGATTGGAACAAATATGAATATTTTCGACAACTAAGGCCTCACGTGCCTTTAAAGGCACGTGAGGCCTTAGTTGTCGAAAATATTCATATTTCTTCCAATCACCGTAAACAGAAAAACATTAAAACGCATACTGTATCGTTCATATATACCATCACCATCGCGTAAACAGCATGTTATCATAAAGATTTACGATATTTTACCTAAGCAAGAGCCTGATTGTGTTACAGAAGACAGCACAATGATGCTGGCTAATCACAAACAAATGGCATAAACGCTCTTTATTCGTTCCATATCAGGAATTCACCAACAAAGAACGCTCTTTATGTTTACCATCATAATATAAACAAACACCAGAAAAGTAACTTTTTATGCGTTTGTTTACATAACAATGGTCAAATATATGACAATAACATACTGCTTATGCGATATTTCTTATTTGTATACGGATAAAGTCTGTCTACATTTTGTTGTTCTTTCTGTTTGTGGCGGTTTTTGACGGGTGGAAATATTTTCACAGGATACCCACCGCCAAGGCCAACCGTACCTTTAATATATTAAGTGTATGTGTGAATGCACTTTCATCGATTAGAAGAGACTAACAATATTAACTATATACAATTATATAGACCGTAGATGTCTTGACTTTCGACTTGTGTATAGTGCATATATTTTACCCCAGAATTACAAGAACCACCAGTGTTAAAACGTATTTGCGAAATGGCGACTAGTGTAAACTCTAAATTACCTCATACACGAGACCCCAGACGGGACATCACACTACAAAGCGGCAATTGCGCAATAAATTGGGCTACATAGATACAAAAATTAGTTGTCCCCATTAACTGGAACCAATAAGCAGATTCGAAAATATTCGGGAGCCGATTACTAGTCCTCCGGCGGAATATCGGGGGACAATAAACACGTTGCTTGAATTTGAGAAAATTAAACAACATTTGACCATTTTCACAAGCGATATGATACAAAACGTCACATGTACAAACGTTAAGCTATGAGGTTCATGTAGAGACGCTTCGTTTGCGGTCTAGAATCATAAGCAAGGGAACAATGCAACTATCGGCATGATCAAGTACCTTGGGTTATTCACCGTAAGACCAAGTGCTTCGGGGGTTGGTATTTCATCTGGTGGCGAAATTATTCGGCCATCTGACCCTGTAATACGAAAATTATGAGTAAGTTACTTACATCATCACATAATCTATATATAAAGTATAACTACAATCTGGTGGGTTTAAATAAAATTTTGTATTGAATAATAGTTTTTTACTTATATCGCAGGAAAACATATATTATATTAACAAGTTATTATAGCATGGAGTCAACTTCACTGACTATACAAAAAACCACGACCCTAAACTATTAAAATACAATTTTGAAAATAATGTTATAAACTTGTACTTTGTTGTCTCGTTTGGTTTTTGGCAAACTCTAAGTCAGAATGAGACGGACCATATCGGTACTTCATTTTGCCGCGGTCGCAAAATTGTACGAACTGTTATACAAAGTCATATTTTCTGTTAACCAAATATTAGAGCTTTAAAGTCTAACACATCAACATATAAGCCATGTACAGCAGTACTATATGATTACTGAAACACAAGTAGTTATTATATAATATGTACATGGATTTTCGTTTTATTGTTTTGCGTTCGTGAGAGTGGATAGCGAAATGTGTCACGGTCACGACCGAGATAATTTTCTAATGTTCTATATCAACTAAAATGAAAATGTTTCAGTAAATGGATTTTATTGTGTAAATGAAATTAATTTCATTTCAAACAGTTCTCCACTAAATGTGGGCTGCAGGGTGTGCCGATAAATTCAAATGTGAAATACAAGATAGCTCCATGCGCCTATGTTTAAAAAAAAAATCGGAAGAATTGGACAGCTTCCATCTAGATGTCACACCAAAGGCCATATGAAGTTTGGATGACGGATGTGGCATGAAGGGTGTTGCAAAGGATGTTAGTCGGGAAAAGATTAAAATCCAAGATGGCCGGTGGCGACCATGGTTTTTTAACGAAATTCGAACAAATATCGTTGGCTCCCATCTAGAGAGGACCCGGAAAATCCTTATGAAGTAGTTTGGAGACGATCGGATGAGGGATGAGGCCTGTAGGTTGTGCCGAAGGTTTTAGTAATGCACAGAGTAAAATCCAAGATGGCCGCCTGCAGTCATG
Organism: Siphonodentalium dalli; assembly: GCA_032622095.1. Taxonomy (NCBI): domain Eukaryota; kingdom Metazoa; phylum Mollusca; class Scaphopoda; order Gadilida; family Siphonodentaliidae; genus Siphonodentalium; species Siphonodentalium dalli. The sequence goes on from CP136063.1 coordinate 216,911,401, forward strand.
TTTTTCAACGAATTTCGGAAAAAAATTGATCGCTATCTAGAGATCACCCCGAGGATGCATACACAGTATGTAGCGTGTGTCAAAGGATTTTGTCATGCAAAGAGTAAATTACAAAATGGCTGCCGGCGGCAACCATGTTTTTAATCTAAAATCGTTCAAATTCGATAGCTGGAGGTGATCCTAATCATACCTGTAAATTTACAAAACATTTCTTAGATAGATGTGGGCTGAAGAGTGCCGATGGATTCAAATTATGGCTGCTGGTGGCCATGTGTTTTAACGAATTTCATAAATAATCGATGGCTCCCAACTAGAGGTAACCCCGAAAATCCAAATGACGATCGGATGAGGGATGTAGCCTGTAAGGTGTGCCAAAGGATTTACGTAGTCATGCAAAGAGTAAAATGCAAGATGGCTGCTGGCGGCCGACTGTTTTAACGAATTTCGGAAATAATCGATGGCTCCCATCTAGAGCTTACCCCGAAAGTTTGGTGCCGATTAGCAGATGATGGTTTGGTCTGTAGGGTATGCGAAATGATTTAATCATGCACAGAATAAAATTCAAGATGCCGGCGGCCATGTTTTTCATCGAAAATCGCTTAAAATTCGATAGCTCTCATCTAGAGATGATTCTTAACATGCCTGTAAATTTTAAAAGCATTTCTCTAATAAATGCGGGCTGCATGGTGTACCAATGAATTCAAATTTGAAATCCAAAATAGCTGCTGGCGGCCATATTTTTTAACGATGCCTCCCATCTAGAGGTCACCCGAAGATCCATGTTTGGTGATAGTCTGACGAGGGATTCGGCCTTTAGGGTGAGCCAAAGGAAATATTTGACGGACGCACGTACGGACGGACGACACTAGCGCGAACTTTACCATGTTAATTTGAGCTAAAAAACTAGATCATGTTTCCAAAGAAATTCACCATTTATAACAATAATTTTCCTCATAACCTTCAATGAGGATGGACTAAAGACAACTGTTGATCCCTGTCCACTTACTCAGTCTTACTTCAATGTGCGCCGAAGAGAAATATAGTTCGCGTTATAAGTATGTCGAATTACAACGCAACACAATAGTGATATATAATGAGGAAAGTAGGGTTAATTCTGCAAAAACTTTCCTACCTATGGTAGGTCAACAAACACGCAGCACGGATCTACAAGTTGTATATATTCTGTAGAACCTTGCCAAATCCATAAAAATGTTCCAGCTGTTTTCAATGTTTTGCAAAAAAGTGAGAGCTTCGGCATATAATGAAATGGTTATCAAAGTGAGCCCGATTTTGGTTTTATAAATTCTATGACTTTTGTAAGTCTGTATGGGGCGTATAAAACCACTATAAGAGATGTCAACGTATCGATCTGTTTGGATCCCTGTGCAGGGACGTGGATACATAATAAGCTCAGGGTCCAAACCGCCACGTGACACCAAGAATTGACATGCAGTAGGATATAGCTGGTCTAGGATTTAACGTAGCTTGTTTGAAGAATGGAAGGTATTCAAAGATACTGCCTCGTATATGTTTCTTTACCCTTTGTAAATGAGTACATGTATACATACCGCTGTTGTGTACATGTACATACGTGTACATATACATTGTATAGCTATATATGCTAAAATTCGAATCTGATTAAACTGCCTCTTTTTAAAGTGGTGTTGAACATTGTGAAGATTGAACAGCTGCGTCTGAATTATTCCGATGTCCTTCGTTTTACCACCGCAAGGGATGCGTCAATCACTTACACAAAAGTAATTAATTACAATTAATTCACATGTTCGCAATTACACATACAATTACAATTACTTTGAAATAATTACTTTCAGAGTCTAACTAACTACATTTCAATCACTTTAACCTTTTATATACTAAAACACAATTGATGAGTAGTTATCCCATAGGAAATGTTCAGATAATAAGTTCAACAAACGACCAGTTGAACTGATTATCTAATCATTTTCTTGAATAGATATGGCTCCTTAACCCTTTACCCAACAAAACGGCCAAAACCGGCCAAATAAAGCTTCAACAGCCTAAAATATCTTCGGTCTGTCTCAATAGAACCATACAAATATGGATATCATTGGAACCGGCTCCTTGACCACATTGTGATAGTTACAGTTATGCCCTGTGCCAATGCATTCTCTTATATATGCGAGTCGACCATAGGTCGCCTCGCATATATAAGAGAATGCATTGGCCTAAACAAAATCTGTTTTTAACACTTTTTACCATTTTGTCTTACATTCTTTAATAATTTTTAATGTGTTAAGCCAATGCATTCTCTTATATATGCGAGGCGACCTATGGTCGACTCGCATATATAAGAGAATGCATTGGCACAGGGCCCTTCTGTTGGGTAAAGGGTTAACATCCCTCCAAATGGATAACAGACCATTCAGATGTACACTTTTTAACTGACTAGGAGAATCCTTTTAGTATAGAATGGGTTAATATTATTCATGTGTCATTGTGATCAGTCATGTAAACCAAAATGTGAATAGAAACCACATACATGTACCATAGGTTTAAAGTAATGAGAAGTACTATAACTACACAGCACGCATATAAAACAAAAATCAAACAAAGAACACTACCGCTATATTGATCAAATAACCTATATCGAAGTCTCTTTTTAAAACGATAATTGTTCCCATGCATGGTTGTTAATAAAACGAGTCAACAGAACACAAATATAGATAATGCAGCAGGGGGAGGGGTCTGAAACAAATTTGCAGACACGAGGCCCAAACATATTTTCCGACATCAAGCAACCCAACACCCCCTAGTTGCAAACAATAAATTTTCCTCGGCAAAAATTAAGACCCCTCCTAAGGTGTTCTTTTTCACTAATTTTGTAATCAGGAATACCATCCAAAATGTATTTTTTTTCTTGCTTCCAATCCTGTTCCACTATAAATTTTACAAGTCATCCTACCATATCATTTAGTCTTCATCATTAGTATTGACTGTTGATCAAAATAAATGGCGTGAAACAATTATACCAATCCTATACATTATTCTGTGAAAAAAACTATCCATAAATCTGCCTGAACACCAAACCTAAACCCAACATAACTTTGAGCAAGTTATCAGGTGTTATTGTTGTACAACCCATTGTTAAAATTAGGTGAATTCCATGTCCCTTCGTTGTGGTATCTTTCTCGTGGAATGGCGACTGAAGTTATGTGGGGGAAACTCCATACAACGAAACAGCTATTTTAATCCTATGTCACGTGTATATTCTAATGCATTACATACAGCCTACATAATTCGGTAGAACATGAATATAGCATGTTACACCCATTATGGAAACTTTCCACATATATAATATATTACTTTTAGATTATATCCTGGTGTATATAATCGCTGGGTTTGTCAGATCAGCTTGTTGATTCGATCTTGCTATTTGATTTATCCGTGAATACGGTGAGGTGTTAATGGCGATAGACTCTGCTGGGAAATACGAAGCAACATCACTGTCAGAGTCGCAACCGATCATTTTGCCCAGGACAAGGATCGGAGCCATTGGAAATTAAAGTCGGATCCAATGCAACACTTCTAATTTGGGGTTTTATATCACAAAAAAGTCAATACCAGCAGCTGAAACTTTACTCATCGTGGGTTAGAAAAGTCATAGATCATTTTTGATTCGATTTTGTGCCTTAGTTTTATTTTCACTCAAAAGCATTTGCTGGAGTTGGAAGTTAGATCTTTTTTCGCGAATTCTTTACTGATCAAGGCATCGATAGAGCACAATAATAGCGTCAACTTTCGTTTGGTGCTAAATCAACGACCTTGTGCTAGCTTAAAACTGATTTTCAAAATGAATTTAAAGTGCCAATTAAGAAGATCGCACAAATAATTAGCATTTTTCACGATATTGCAGTTGTTTTCTTGAAAATTGCCATTACAATCGTGTTAGAGACGGAACCGAAATATCGTTAGATCGAAGATTGCAGGAATCGTTGAATAATATTAATAAAGAATATATAATCGAAAAATGAATTCTATGAGGGCTGGTTTCCCGTGGAATAACCGCTTTCTGCCGCTGCTAGTTTTGTTATTGATTATTTACAAATAATAATTATAACATGTTTGCACAACTAATTCCACAATAATCAATCACAATATTGTAATTAACTGAGTATCAAAGAAGAACAAATAAGTCAAGATAAAACGACATAAAATACCACAGGGCACAAATTGAAGCAAACATTCTCTAAATTGATATTTGAAAGAAACTATTATAATTTTATTTCTCGTTTCATTTTCTTAGAATTTGTAACATTGTTGTCATGTCATTATTTTGTCCATATCCATTTTGTTTAGAGAAATAATAAAGATATAATCGAACACGTAATACTGTGGTTGGTTTCTCATGGAATAACAGTTTTTGTAGCTACTTGTTTTTGGTATATATTATTTACATACATTTATTATTTACATAACTAATTCCAAAATAATCAATTACTATAAGGTAATGGGTTGAAAAGAAGAACTTATATATTAGCGCCTTACGCCAAATGCTTCGTGTGTAAAAACTAGTTGCGAAAGAGGTGAAACTAAACTTGATAGGTGTACATGGAAGAATATATCCTGACATTCAAGCGTCTCATATTCTTAGGGCCTCAAACATGGTGTTGTTTCACTTTTAAGAATGTTCGGCAATCGCAATAGGCCGGTCGATTTGTTTTACATGCAGTATTATTGTTCAGATTGATTTCATGGCCAGGAATCTACGTCATCAGTCAAACACAAAGCGGTTTTTATTTTAAATTTGCTTAAATCATATATAAACGTTTGTCTGGTATAAATCAGTACACGAGCTGTTGCAATTCACAATGCACGTTCAGAAATAATTAATCTTTTTAAAAAGTCGTAAAATGCATACATCCACTTTCACTCGTTTGTACAATACGATTGCGGCAACATTTATCAAAGCTCAACCACTGCACGAGTTCCAGTTAGCAGCTATCCAAACGTCTGAAGCGACGGTTTATAGATTAATGTAGTGGTGTAGGTTCATATCCACGTTATTACACATCCAGTGCAATCGTTCGGACTGGTGTGATAATTTCAGAGATTATGTCGACCAAATACACTACAGTGATAACGATTAGATAGCCTGTGTGACGTCAACGACGTCATACACGAAACCCCAACATGTACTACAATAATAAGATCAACTTCCTATTGTGTTGGGTAGATGACTAATTAACATGGAAAACGAGCACAAATTTATTTAACACTAAAGAATACTGACTAATAGTGGTTCATATATACAGAACCGCATGCATGTGGAGGAGTTGATCTATATCGCACTCGTTGATTATGCCGCAATATTCTCTATTCAGTTTTAGGCAAGGCCATGTTGATAACGTGACTATGGACATTGATAAAAATCATGCAATTACATCAAAATATCAATCCCGTCAATGCCTAATTTTGAGAAAGTACATTTATTAATATTATAAATAACTTAATTTAACACTGTTTCCGCAACAGTGCTTGTAAAAAAAAATCCATGTGTATCATTCGAGTTTGTGGACGAAGAAAGAAATAACCCCATAGGAACGACAATTGGCTTATTATCAAAGATTGACTTGTCTCTATTTTGCCTCTATGTAATGACATAAGAGGGCGGTCCACGTACATTGGCACGAATAAGAGACAACTCGCCAGTTATCAATAACCACAGAACAATTACATGTGTAACTGGACACACCAACCCACAATAAATCTCTAATAGGGAATGCTCCAGACAGGAGACCAACCACCCACCCATAAATGTATGTTTTTTTTCATGGGTGCTGTGCAGTCTCCATACCCTTAACACCCACTAAGGAGCCCAAACTTTGTGCAAGCCATTTGTATAGATGCATACCTATCCAAAATCTTTAAAAGTGCAGGAAGTAGATACCTATAATGGGCCCAATTCAAGTTAAATATACCAACTTGACTATTAAAAAACCCAAATATTCCCCCCTGACCAAAGCCCAAAATCCCATTCAGATGCCCAAATAATTTTTTTCTCATTTCCTATATATATTCTAAAGTCAACTGTGGAGTAATTTTCAGAATGGGTTTAGTCTGAGAGATCACTGACTCAGAAATATGTGTTCATAGGCACGGGTGCTGTATAGTTTTATCATGGGTGCTATGGGTGTTGGGCTGTCTCCATACCCTTAAAACCAACTGAGGAGCCCAAACGTTGTGCAAACCATTTGTATAGATGCTTACCTATCCAAAAACACTAAGGTACCTTGATATAGATACCCATAATGGGTCACAGGACACAATTCAAGTTAAATATACAAACTTGACCATTAAAAACCAAAATATTCCCCTCCCCCTGACCAGAGCCCAAAATCCCATTCAGATGCCCAAATAATTTTCTTCTCATTTCCTATATATATTCTAAAGTCAACTGTAGAGTAATTTTCAGCATGGGTATAGTTTGAGAGATCACTGACTCAGAAATATGTTTGCATAGCCACGGTGCTGTATGTTTTTTTCATGGGTGCTGTGGGTGTTGGGCTGTCTCCATACACTTAAAACCCACCCAGGACCCCAAACTTTGTGCAAACCATTTGTATAGATGCTTACCTAGCCAAAAACACTAAGAGACCTGGAAGTAGATACCTATAATTGGTCACATGGCCCAAATCAAGTTAAATATACCAACTTGACTATTAAAAAATCCAAATATCCCCCCCCCCCACTGACCAAATCCCAAAATCCCATTCAGATGCCCAAATAAAAAAATTCTCATTGCCTATATATATTCTAAAGTCAACTGTAGAGTAATTTTCAGAATGGGTATAGTCTGAGAGATCACTGACTCAGAAATATGTTTTCATAGGCACGGGTGCTGTATGGTTTTTTCATGGGTGCTGTGGGTGTTGGGCCGTCTCCATACCCTTCAAACCCACCGATGAGCCCAAACTTTATGCAAACCATTTGTATAGATGCATACCTATCCAAAAACTATAAAAATGCTGGAAGTAGATACCTATAATGGGTCACAGGGCCCAATTCAAGTTAAATATACCAACTTGACCATTAAAAAACCCAAATATTCCCCTCCCCCTGACCAAAGCCCAAACTCCCATTCAGATGCCCACATAAATTTTTCTCATTGCCTATATATATTCTAAAGTCAACTGTGGAGTAATTTTCAGAATGAGTAGAGTCTGAGAGATCACCGACTCAGAAATATGTTGTCATAGGCATGGGTGCTGCATGGTTTTTTCATGGGTGCTGTGGGTGTTGGGCAGTCTCCATACCCTTAAAACCCACCGAGGAGCCCAAACTTTGTGCAAACCATTTGTATAGATGCTTACCTAGCCAAAAACACTACGAACTGGATATAGATAACTATAATGGGTCACGAGCACAATTAAAGTTAAATATACCAACTTGACTATTAAAAAATCCAAATATTCCCCTCCCCCTGACCAGAGCCCAAAATCCCATTCATGTCCCCAAATAATGTTTTCCCATTGCCTCTATATATTCTAAAGTCAAATTTGGAATAATTTTCAGAATGAGTACAGTCTGATAGAACAGTGACCCCAAAAGGCACTGTGCTGCAATGTGTGCTGTATGGCTTTATATGTCTCATTTTCCTCAAATCCCACTGAGGAGCCCAAACTTTTATATAGATTCATGACTATCCAAATACACTAACAGTGGTGCTGGAAAGAAACACATGTGATGGATTATAGTGCCCAATTCAAGTTAAAATAACATTAAAAGGTCTGGAAGGTATTTGTTTTGATGCAAACTGTATTCTTGATTGGTCTGTAGTACAGAGAATGGGAGAAAGGCAGTGCATTTAACTTTGAGCCGTTACGCATGCTCGTACGGATGTTTACATATTAGCAGTGTTAGTATACAATCGGTTTGTTATGGGTGGGTGGTTGGTCTCCGAGCTCGAGCTTTATGTCTCTCATAAATCCCGGATCACTATTTGTAAAAGCAACAAGTGATACAACAATATTAAAGACACGGGCGGGTTCGTTGCAGAAATATTCATATTTGTTCAAATCGCCATCAACAGAAGGGATATTAATATATATATATAGTTGTGTTCATATGCCAAACATAATCAGCGCGTAAATAGTATATTGTCGCCAAGACGTACGATGGTGTACGTAAACAAGAGCCTGCTCGTGTTACAGACGTTATGCTTCTGTTTACAGCTCAATTATATTGGTTAATCACACACAAATAATATAAACGCTCTTTCTTATTTCCATATCAGGAAAACAGTAACAAATAACGCTCTTTGTGTTTACCATATCCGGATCTAAACAAGAGCCAGGTTCTGTAACGTTTTTTGCTTTTGTTTACATAACGAAGGAAAAACATTTGACAATAACATACTGTTTATGCCATATTTCTGATTGGTATAAGAACAAGGTATGTCTACATTTTACTATTTTTTCTGTTTATGGCGGTTTTTGACGTAGATGAATATTTTAACAGCATACCACCGACAACACCGCCCTTATCTTCAATTTTGAAACTGATGCCATGTGCTGTGTTATGGATTCAACAACGTGCATGCTGGATCTGAACATCGTGACATTCACACAATAAATAAGATCGTTCAATTGACAGAAATGTATACAACATTCAGTATCTCCCAATCACACAGGAACAATCACACTGGAACATGTACCCGTGTTTATATATTATCATATAAATGTAAGCTTGTCGGTAATGATCCTACCACTGCATCGGACGCTTGCCATAAAACGCCGAGATAGGTAAATATTAAATACCAAATGCTGGGAGTCTAAAACGGAAAATGTCACAGTAATCTACAGACTAAGACTAAGGTCCGTACGTTGTTTGTGAATTATGCATGTAATTAATTTTTAATGGCGAATATGGAGGGTGCTATTTCATCTACGTCTTATTATATGTTATTAATTGGTTGTTTCCATATTGGCCGAGTTATGAGGCCGAGGTCTGTCGTATTGGCATGAGGCCGCAGGCCAAAGGCTAATACGACAGACCAAGGCCTCATAACTCGGTCAATGTGGACACAACCAATTAATAAGTATTTTATTAATTAGCAACAATGTAATAATTGTTGCACAGGATGAATATATTAACATAGATATACCATTGTGTGTTTTATTAAATTAACAATTATTCCAGCAATTTTTATTCTTGTGAACTTTGTGAACAGTACTGTTAGTTTCCACTGCATGGGGATGATATTGATACGGATACATGTAGTTCATCCACGTACATGTATATTTACTCCCAAAAACAGTGACTGCCGTAATTGATCGGAAATCAACTGCAATCTATCTTCCGTCGACCCAATATTCTTTGCCGATCGAGATAATTACGTATGACGTCATTTACGTCGCCTTGACTTATTGGCCACGTTTTCTACTTATTTGCCGACTTTTTGTTACTTATTGGTCGCGTTTTCTACTTATTGGCCGACTTTTTGTTACTTATGACATGGGCAGCGTTCTACTTATTGCGGCCGATAACCTATAGATAATTAATAATGAAAGATATTAGTCCACCATAATGGTAGGCCCTATTGCAAAGTATATCGTACTGTGACTGGTTTACGAGACGAGTCTATGAAATTCTAACCAAAATTGCAATATAGGCAAATGAATAGAATTAACCTTTGACTGACGTATTACAGCTAGTGTTGGTTCCAGTGTGATTGATATCGAGATCACCTACACCTCTATTCACCACCCATATACCTACCTCAATTACCTTCAATGTCACAGTAAACGCTGCAGAATACCATTCTCTAGCCGTGTACCTTTATGAACGGAAATGTGTACATTATATCACACACCCAATGCATGACAGTAATGCGTATGGACACCTTTCGCATAACGAAATACTACTTACATGTGTAAAAAAACAAAACAATTACGTTATTGTCCGGTCATAGTTAGTGATCGGTGATTGCATGAAAAACTCGCGAGCGTAATGTGTAATTACGGATATGGCAAAACGACAACTGGTAGAAATAACACACATTCCAGTGACGTAGAACCATATATAATTCTTACCAAAAGTAGTTCATTGTGGGAAAGGTATCCAGTATATTGCTACAACATTTACATTTTAGTCTTATGTTTATGCCAATTATGGCAAAGCGGATGGCGGATCTAATAACTTAAAACGGGATTTACAACGCCATACCGGTCCATCAGACTGACAGTTAAAAACCAATGTAAAGAGTCGACTGACAACAGAAAGGCTAACTTCTACAAAGGCTATCTACAAGTAAAAAAGGAATACAAATAGTAAAATGGCTTATTATTCTGATGTCATACATATGTTTTCACATGGTATGAGTATACAATATTCATATCGTGATTGAAGAGGAAGGTAGCTGCAAGGCATATTAAAGAGATGGGAATGTGTTTATGGTTCTGGTGCCCAATTTGTACAGGCACTGGTTTCCTCGTCCAACATGATAAAAGTGGTGAGGCAGTCTCCATGAGCGGTTTACACTAACTTGAGATAGGGGTTTGGAACGTAACTGCCAAAATAAAGTTTAAATAGACAAACTAATATTTTGCAACAGTTATTTTTGAAAAAGTCGAAATGACATCGGAAAGTGTCATCAGTTGCTAGTGCATGATTTTGACTGCCTGAGCGGTCACCACAATAACGAACACAAATTCTAGTGACGTAGTACCATATCGCTAATTCTTAGCAGAAGTTGTTAATAGTGCGAACCATGTCCAGTATATTGCTGCAACAACTAAAAGCAGAAAGCTTTGAGAAAGAACGTTATTACTTCTGAGGGGATTGCATTACCCCATAAAGATGCCTTTTTCCGATTTGACCCTGAAAAAACAATCCCTACGTTTTCTACTCCAGAAAATATTTCAACTCCGTGTTTCGGTTTTATGGCAAAACAGTTACTTCCCTTGTGATATGTTCGCTTAAATTTTCGTCAAATATCAACTGCTATTTTCTCAAATTATGGACCAGCGGCGCATCATACACTCGTTATCACAAGGATGAAGATTACAAGTAAAATCGTTAATTGATGAAATAATTTATTAGTAACGATATGACTTTGTGTAATTTGCTAAAGTTTGAATAGTTCTGAGTATGACGACTACAGATAACAGCACCACCCAAAATGATATGGTCCAGTTTAAATGGAGATTACTGCAATGTGAAAGATGTTCTAGTCTGTATGCAAACTATGATAAACAACTTCCAGAATATTGTAAATGATCTACAGGGCTTCAAAGTAGAAGTAGAACAAATGAAATCTGCAGTGAACAAGATCAGTAACGACCATGTTTCGCTCCAGTCAAATGTCACCAAGATGAAGGAGAAAATGGAAGATATAGAGTCAAATGTAATCCCCATGATCGGAAGTACAATCTGCTCGTGTATGGTGTGCCACAACTAAAAATGTGAACCCGTATGAAGTCATACATAATTTCCTTATCAAGGATCTCAACATTGACATTCAGCTTGCAATGGGTATTGTTGACCGTCTGGTGCACCGCAATAGATTGCCAACCAGAAAGATGAAGCAAAACGGTTGTGCTCCTTAACCAAACCCTATTATCATAGTTTCTGCCCGTGACAGACAAACCGGAAATTCTTGGAGCTCTTGAACAGGACAGCTGTCCAGCGCAGAAGACAAGGAGCGTTCGAACAGATCTACCACCATCTCTGAAGCGTGAGCGAGCATCATTGGCAAATTTTGCATATGAACTCAGAAAGAACAGGTAACTTAGAACCCGTATTAGAGTTGACGATACCAAAGTAGTCCTTGGAGTTCGTGAGGATTCCACCGAAGCCTGGACAAAATACCAAAAGCCAGCTTCTGCTTAGTCATGTAGACTATTATCAAGGACTCATTATATATACATGTATCACAAACATGGTGTTAACTGTTTGAAATTGACATTTGATTTTTCTGTTTAGAGTGCAACAGTATTAGAAATATGGATTTACCATGGAAACTTTGGAAAGGAAAACAATTATACAAATATAAAATTTCTAATATGAGGTATTTAAAAAAAACACAGTTGTATATTAATTATTGTTGCCTATTAAATGCTCGACCTTTTAATAGTGATATCTCGGTAACAAAAAAACACAAACACATGGACCTTGTATGTTATAAAATCTGAGTTCCTGACAGTCCGCGAGTGTTCCGGATGGCTTGAGCATGAGTATGATGCGCATATGGCGTCTCATGCTCATACCTTGGACTATGCTGGGGCTTTCTGGTGTCTGGGAGTCGTAAGAATCAAAACTGAGATAATTACAGTTGGATTATCAATCGTTACATGATACACGATCACATGGACTGTTTAAAATATTGATTACATGTTATCCTTTTGTGTTTCCAAAATGATCAACAGAGTATCAGCTGCATCATTTCTTCAGCCAGTAGATATTGTGGTACCTGACTTGTTTAACTCCAGTGTCAGTTACATGGAACGAATCGCATAATATTATGTTAATCTTGACTTCTTTTTGAAAAAAGAATTGTATTCTGGGTGTTTTGGCCATGTAGTTTACTATGCAGCCCTTTAGTACCCTGTCAACCCTCTTAATTTTACGCGAAATGGTACAACATAGGGGTGTGAATACCAATGTGGTATCGAACAAATCAAGTAAACAACTTGACATAAATTAATTAGGGCCCCTTTATGCCTTGTCTTGGAGCCAACTATCTACCTAGCAGAAGCCATGTACAATATATATTGCACTTTATTCTCACTTTATAATTGTGTGCATGTGGACATTTAATAAGCAAAGCTTGGTGTTATCTCTGAATTTAACTCACTCACTCGTTGATATTTTTAAGTTTGTGGTCTCGAAGTCCCATAACATGGTCATGGCACCCTTTCCTAAAAAGTCATCGAATCTCATTTACAATAATTATGATTACTAGTATGTTAGGAAATACAACATTGTATTCCATTTATGAAAATGCGGAAGTTTTTGGTTGTTATTTCGATGTATGCCCCGCGGGTATGATGAGCAATGGCGGAGGCTACACCATCTCATCCATCGCTTCACTTTCGTTTCGGAAGGTGATTATTATGAGAATGGTTTACCTTCCGCTTTTGGTCTGGTCACCCTCTGCTGGGCACATGGGATAGCAACAATGTAACAGAAAATAAAAAGATGTAACAGAAATAATACTGGTGCAAAAACCCATCGAGTAGTGACAATGATATCATTTATATTGGACAGAATACTCAAATCAAATTACACAATTTGTACTTATAATTTTACCAGCTGATATATGGCATATATATATGGTGTCTATGGTATATTCGTCTCATGGCTTATGACCACCATGACTTCACTGTAAACAAGTGACATCACTGACTTGATAAACATGAACCGACTCCTAATCACATTCACAAAGAATGTACACGGGGACATGTAAAATTAACTGTTCGCTCTCGGTCACACCGAGTATTAATTCCAGGCGCTCATATCACTAGTTCATGGAACAACTCGATTAAACAAAGGAAATCCCAAATATTTAAAGTGGTGGGTTATTCAAGCAACAGTTTCTATGTTAAATTCAGAATGCTTCATGTCAAAACTCAATATTTTCAAAAATATAGCTACTACTTAGTGTGACAATGAAAGTTTAGTCTCTGATCTTTGACTAGTTACACCATTATTAATAGTTGTTATGTGTATAACCAATTCGCGCACTTAGTTGCATCTTCTTAATGCCGATAAAGTAATAATCGTTACGTAAACGCGTGACTGTTTTCAATGTATTGTTGACCTGGTAATGATGCGTGTACCTAGTGATCGCATTGGCGTGGCCTATGATATGGTATTGTTTATTTCTCCACTGCGACCTTCAATGCGACCAATCAGATTACTTGCTCTGTTCGACTCTCGGTGTTCTGTCAATACTCCCGCCACGTTCGGCATTGTCCTAGCCAACCAAAATGAAGCACAGTACAATCAATATGTTTACCGCATCAGCTATTTCGATCTGTTCCACGAGTTACGTTGACTGCAAATCATGTCTCTCAACGCCAAAGAATAATAACTACTTTGAGCATTATTCAAACCTTGGCTATTTAAGTGTACCATTTACCGGGATATGTTTATTCCAGTAATTAAAGGTGCATCAGACCTTCATTTGAAACATTTAATCTTACAATTTAACACTTAATTGTATATTTCAACATGGCCAACTTCAGTGATTCTATAGACAATATAACTTACTCCAAACATTTCACATCTAAAGTATATACCATTCGAAATATTAAACAATTTCAAGTCGCAAAGAAAGCAAATGACGTGACCAGTGAGGAAATAAGCATGTTGTAGATATATAAGCGACATGCCAACATACCATCAGGGAGTTTTATTATTGTTTTGTATGAGTTATTTGAATAAGTTTTTGTTTTTTTTTGCCACGTTTTTGAATCACTATTCATAGAGATGTCCGAAGATCGTAGAAAGCCGAATATTGTCGGAGTTATATACACATAGCCAAAGGCTGACATATATAGATTTATCAAAACAATGAAGGAGATAATGACAAAAATTAATTGGCATTCGCCAATGTCATGGTTCGCTTCAGATCGAGAAAATAGTTCATCGACGATAATCGGCATTTTGGACAAACGAATGTGACATGCTAGTTATTTTCCACAATGACACAATGCTATCGATCCAATAGTTTATTTGAGGTTTTAGCTGAACACTTTGTACTTGTCATACTTTCAAAACAGCGATAACTCAATGCATTTGCAATGGGAACTTTTCCGACTAATTACAATTAATACACATCAATCGCGTTTGTTTATTTTGGGCGACGGTGAGTTTCTTATTATTCCTCTCTCAGAACACCGGTCTTGATCATAGTTCACGCCTAAGGCACAAGAGACGCCTTTTGAAATGAGTCGAAAATGTTACAGTGCTCTTCTGATTTTATGTTATCATTTGTGTTCGCGACCGATCAAATGCCAAAGATCCGAGCCGATGCATTGTCATTTAACTGCAGATTTCGCACCAGTAAACATAATCTTCGCAGGCATTTCGACACATTTCCAGTTGCTAGTTATGGTACAGTACCGGTAGCACCACATGTCAATGATTACTCGTGTTAAATTTCATTTCAATTTAGGAGTTTATTTTATTTATCCTCTTTTCAGAATGCACTCTGTGGTGGAAATATCGTCGATTTCTATGGAGTATTCAGATATATTGCTGAATATATCCTGCCATTTGCATTCAACTGAAACAAACACCTCTGGCTACCAGCACTCCCATCCGATCGAACCCATGTACTGGGCCACCAATATATGTGACCACGTCCCTGTCTACCTCCTATCAATGAATCTTCGGGACAATGGACATAAAGAGACTTGATATCACACTACCTATATATGTACCAAACATAATAAATGCATGAAGTGTATGGTATATGGTATCCGCATAGGAACAAATATGTAAGGAATATATTTTACGCAGGTAAGATACATTTTGTGGTCCCCATTACGGCTGATGGAGCTATTCAAATTGCGCACTGGGGCCTATCCAATTTTGCAGAATGCGAACCGTAGCATAAGAAATTGCGCACTGGGGCATGCTTGACTTGCAAATAAAAGACGCACATGGTGTGAATACCTTTGAAATATCTGACATTTCATATCGGATTAGGACAAGCAGGAATCGTCTCGATGAAATATAACCTAAAAGGAGCTGGGAAAGTGCATTTGAAGCGAAAATAGCATTTAAAACAGACATTGGGAATATAATCAACACATGTAACTGATCGGTTCGATATTTAGAAGTTCGATCATAGAACATTGATAAAGCAATGGCCAGTGTATTGTCATCTATAGAAACAGCTATCGATGAACGCTAACACATGCATAGTATTCCTGATAACGACAGAAACTATTACCAGTTTCTGCAATGTCTTCTCCGGTTCTCATGAAAATGCAGGAGTGCAACGTGACATTGGCGAATGAGCACCGTATCCAAAACTGAATGCGAACCAGTTATCGTGGTGCAGGCGCGACCCCGTGTTGTTGAAATTCGGATTGCACGTGGAAGCAAATGAATTTATTAACTAGTTTTTTTTCCTGATTGGTTTCTACCAACCATCCTTAGACCGACAAGAGTTACCACTTATACTGCCACATTGATAGACCAAATACTTACTAATGACTACTTGATTGATTTATTGATTGGGGTTTAACGTCGTTTTGCAACACAGCCATATCACGACGAGAAGAAACAGGTTATCAAAATCGAGCGAAGTCCTGATGGGTTTAACAGATTCAATTGTCCAGCAATGCTTTGTAGAGTTTTATCAATGACAAAGATAGAATGTCTTCACATCTGGGTCAAAGCCAATCACCAAGTACTGAGGGAATACCACACCATCTTGTTAACTTGGTAGTAATCATTCTTACGAGCAAGACGTTTCTATGTTTCAGATGCCATATGAAAAGCAAAACATAAACAACTAGCCCAGCAGCCGCCGTGAACTACCCTTCGAATTATGGTCGAAGACTGGCATATAGCTGAAGCAGTGACCCGTTTAGACACTGCATATATCAGCCTCCTTACCTCTCCACAGTGAGGTAGGCGTGAACAATGCAGGATTCAACAATCATCAGGACGAACACAAAAGAGGCTTGAGAGAACAGAAACACCATACGTGAAAACAACCAGCAAACGATACTTCAAACATAGACGAGAAATACAACATACCAAAACTTTAATCTGAAACACTGTGGAGAGGCGTGACTACCCGATTGATTAAGTCGGGTCAACTCAACCACCCGTCTTGATGAGATGTAGGACCAACGAGGACCATGAGCTAAGTCGTATCTGCAGGTCGATGCCTCGCGTGATACGACCGCCCAAGTACCTCCAGGACTCCTACCCCACACCTCATGGGATGCACCCCACGGCAAACAGGGTGCCACAATAGGGGATTTTTACCCATCGCAGTGGGGCGGTAGGCCTATTCTACCCCGGGTCCATACGGGGGCTAATTACCACTTGATGATCTTCAAATCCGGTATTGTCATAACCGATGTCAGTAAACATTTTGGTACATTTTATCGCGAAAAGGCAATTCTCCAGAGTGATCAACAGCTAGGAACACAGATAAACTTTGTGAAGACAATGTATCATGTTTTAAACGTATATTGTCTTCGACTACAACAAGAAACCACAATTCCCCCACACTTTTGCGATTGGAGGTAAAAATATCCACGACAAACAGAAGTATCTGAAGAATATAACAAATTCTAATCAACAATCGGCGCACGCGAAGCAGAAAAATATCGACTAACTCTAATTTGGATGTTTCAAGCTACCTTCAATTAGAAGTATTTTCATGCGGCCCATCAGAATAGTAGAATTGGGTTATATTCTTATCAAAATGAAGAATAAACACAGTAAAGATAACAAGGAGATTTTAGCAGCCACATTGAAACACATTATTGACGAAATTCCAATACCTCTATGCCATATAATAACTAATTCATTATAAGCAGGCGTTGTTACAAAAGAGATGAAAGTAGCTAGAGTTATTCAACATATCATCGCGCAAATACGCACGAAATCGACCTATAATGTGAAATAGGTACATAATCTGATTATTTGTTTCTAAAATAGGCAGATAATGTATCATATCCGTCATTCTGTTTTATGGCGCTGGCCACAGTTGAAAAGAGCATACACCTGAAAGGTCGTGAATTAACTAATTTCTGTCATTGTCAGCAAATAATAATCATTTTGAGTCGATAATGTGACTAAAAATCTTTTATATTCAGCACATTTTATCGACTCGAAATGAGGCAATTCTAAGCAGATTATCTACATAAAACAAGTTCTGTTATAAGCTTATAATGTGCGGATTTTTGGGAGAACAGAGTTATTCCTCTATTTTAATCAAATGCAAGTAATGATTCAAAATGATCGTCCAATTTGTATCCTCCCCACATTTTCAAAAATCCTAGAGAAAGTGGTTTGTAATATGTTAGTGGAATTTTTCTGGAGTCCGAGGCAATATAAATAATTAGTTCGAGAGTTTTTTAAAGGATAGAGCGCAATATGTAGATTTGGACGGTTGTGTCTCAAGTGAAATTCCGATAACAACTGGTGTCCCTCAGGGACATATCTTAGTCCCGTTACTTTTTCTTTGCTATGTGAATTATATGTACTGGAGTACATCACTATCCCTTCTATAATTTGCAGATGATACCACTGAATATGCATCTCATCATAATCTAAATATACTTTTAAGCGAAAAAATACTCATCTTGAATTACTCAACAAATGGTTCAAGGCAAACAAACTAATTAAATGCCACGAAAACCAAACATATATCTATTCCAACCGCCGGGTGGAAACTATAAGTGCACGAAACATACTCTACAGATAAATGGTCAAATAATTGAAAGAATATGAAGCAGCGGCGAAGAAAAATCGTTCAAATTACTTGGTATTCATCTAGACGAAAACTTCACACGACTTGTATTGCAACAAGAATGACTAGAGCTATACGCGCAATTAACAGAATAAGAGTTAAACATATTCTACCAGAAAGGAATTTACGACAGTTGAATTACAGTCTAATTCATAGTAACCTAATATATGGCATTGGAATTTCTGGAAACTCGAATACGTTCAATGAATTAACAGTATTGCAGAAAAAGGAAATTCGCGTTATACATAATGATAGATATATATTAGCCAAAACCGATCCACTCTTTAAAAAATTTAAATACTGAAAGCTTACGATCTTAATAAAATACGTGCTTATCAATTCATGAACGATTGGTTCTGCAACCAACTACACTCTCATTTCAAAACACTTATCGCATATACCACAACCTGACAATGGTAACAAGACATAGTGACAAATAAGGTGGAACAAAAGAACTTGATACATCTTTACAGTCAGTTTTACCACGTTCCAAATTTAAACGAGACGTATTAGAATATATTATAAGCAGCTACCTTTATATTGTTCTTTGTAAATAAAACGTTCATGGATGAAAACTACTGGTGTAAGAAGTGTTAAATGAATCCAATGCATTCAAGAATACAACTATATCACATGAAAGCCCTATAATATCATTGAAAAATCCATTACATATTTTCTAATCTGTCACTAGTGGCTAATAGCTAATAGTCGAAGCGGTAATCACTTTCATTGTATACCTGCGCGCGTGACGTCATTTTGCTTCCGTACCAAAAGATAAACAAATTATATTATATTATTGACAAAATAATGTTATTGACAAATGTTACCAATAAATAACCCAATAGACGTCAAATAAAGACGAAACTAAAAGGGACTATATTTCGTTGCGCGTGTAGTGCAGTACTGAAGTATATTGGTGAAGCGTCTGAGCCAACAAAAGACTTGTATACAGTTTGCGTGTTCTCTACAGAGCTGATGTTGTCAAAAGGGCATAAGGCTTTAGTTTTTTTCATGTGATATACAAGATCTTCAACTCTTTATGTTGGGATATAAGATTTTATCAAACTCGTTTCATAAATTTGATTCACAACTCGTCTACGACTCGTTGTGAATCAAATTTATCAAATTTCATAAAATCTTATATCCCAACATAAGTCGTTGGAGATCCTCTATATATCATCAGTCTTATATTATAGCAACATTAATATCATATACCATAACTAACGATTCTTTACTTTATTGCCACTTAACCCACAAAAGTATCGTTGTCTACAATATTACAGATACAAACTGGTTACTCTGTCACATGGGCTCACCAGAGTCAGAATATTATTATCTAAGATTTGAAGTGTGCAGGAACACGACCAGTAGGTCATGTCATCTCTGGTCATCTCCCAGTAATATATACTATATTTTGTTTGAGTTTTTATTATACGTTATCATGTTTGTTATCTATTACTAAATAAAATTGAAATGAATTGAAAACATTTTAAAGAGCGTTATCTGGTAAGTCGTGAGTTTGGTTATTCATGTTAGTGTCCGCCCATAATGAACTTATAGTAAGTTATTGGGTCGATAATACACCCGATCCGCATAGCATGCTCAGATATAGATACTTCATGACGGTAATTTTTTACCATATTTTGATACTTAATTGTGCACCGTATACCCCCATCGAGCCCACAATTACGTTATATACAACTTAATAATAGACATATTACGACCAGCACAAGTATCGGAAGGGCGATAACTCAATAATGCCAACAACACGTATTTTCGACGACAAGACGGAGTTCTTTCCAATACCACACATGAAAAACTTTGGCCGTATGTAAGTCAAATTCTACTATTCTTTAAAATAACTTCTTCGAGAAAAAACGCTCTTCATTTGTTTTTTTCAGTTCGAAATTTCTCCGTTATTTAAGTCAATTTAAATTTCTTCGTAAAATGCTCTTTAAAAGAATCACTTTTTAAATTTGTTTTTTATTTTGTGTTTAATTTCTGAATATCTCAGTTATGTCGTCAAATTACTCATGTTGAGTCCGTGGTCAGTTCAGTACTAAGATTTATATAACATACTGGTGGGTTCGATGGGCGAATACGGTACACAATTAATGGTCTATATATAGATGGTAAATACTATCCGCAATTAAGTATCTATATCTGATAATGCTATTCGAATCGGGTGACTAAAATACTCTCATTTTAAGTTCGTTATTCAGATTCTACGCCGATTATGACCCCAAAACAAATCGCCGATAGGGTGCTGATTTTCGGGAGAACAGGCTGAATAATTAGATCGAACACTTTGGTCCATTATTGGGCTGTTTTGATGACCAGATATCGACTTTTAAAAGAGGAAGTTTTAACGTGTTTTTATTTTCTGTCAGACTTGCAGAAGATAGGTTGACAAAAAAGCGAAATATTGTTATTAGTCGGCGTCATGTGGTCTGATAAATTACACGTTGTGTGGTTTAGATGTTGACGTTGTATTTTGCGAAATTGAGCAACCGATTTCGTTGGACCCTTGTGTTTTGTGTTGGAGTGGATTTATAATCATTCTATACAAAGAGAAGGCATTTCAGGAAGTACTGTTTACAACCTTTGTATTGTTATTTAAATATGCTGACAATCCAGATAAGCCACACGATAAGCAACGTAGGTTTATCGCACAGTAATTCATTCCTATGAAGATAGATATTCACCCCGGGTCAGGTGGTACTTCTGATTTAACTATGATGTTGGTGGGGCAAAGTTATGCTTTTAAGAAAAAGTACCGTTATTTTTCATAAATGGTTTATCAGAACGATTGGATGAAAAGCAATTATCTATAAAAAGATTCCAAAACATATCTATTTTAAATTAATAATCTCCGCGTTGATTGTTGCAAAGCGAGCATAATCAAGTTGGCCCTCCAATCGTTTTGCAAATACCAGAGAAACGCCATTATTAAAATATGATTCGAATATCTATGTTGTTGAATGTTGGATTTTCATCGAATCGCTCGAGTTAGCCTCGAAAACAGTTTTCTTCATTAACGGCAGCACTATGCATCACTGACACCACAGCTATATATATCAGTGGGGCCACCTAACATGAAAGAACATCAGCAGGACCTTTAACCAGGGGCGACATTCTTGAATTCTTAATTGTAGTAGGACATTATATCATTATCAATATGAGCATTGAAATGCCTATCGTGCATCAATCTGCATCCATTCGGTCACTGAGTGGGAAATAACTAGTAATAATGCCTGATTGATATCAACAACTTCTGACAGAATTTCAATTTTATACATTAAACGGACATGGCTCATTCGAGCTTCTAAATTATATCTACGTAATTTGGAAGGAGATGTGAGATATGTGGGCAAATACACGAGATATTGATATACTGCGCTTTACTGGCTTCATATGCTCTGCTAAATATTGTCCATGGTAACAACCATTTTTCAGCTGTTTTCCATTTTTGGCACAGAAGTGAAATAAACGCCCATTTTACTATCATATCATGCACATACCAACACGGAACGCTCTTTTCTGTTCCATGCCCCGCAAATGGCTGGTTTTTTTTAAACCCAAAACATCGTGTCAGAGTTGCATTTTTTATCACTTCTATCGACTTCAGTGCGAAATATTGATACCCACCGGCTTCATATGTGAAAGAAATGCTCTTGATTCATCCATATCAAGAATATGCTAACACGTGACGCTCGTTCTGTTCCATGATGTGCAAATGGCTGTTTTTTTGTTTGGGACCCAAAACATAGTGTTCATGGTTGTATTTTGTATGACTTCAATGCGTCTTTCTGGGACATCTATTGCTCGGTTAAAATTCAAAAGCGAATACTATTGGTGTATTTTGGAACGAAAACCGCCAAGTGTGCTGTGTTGTGGTTAAATATACATATATGTTGTTTAGTACAGTTGTAGTTTTATACATTGAGATAATAAATTGTGTTGCTAATTTTCGTTTCCACGATGGCACATCCTACACGTGACTGGTTCAATCGAAGGATAAATAGCATATGCATATATCAAATGACCTTGGTAATATTTGGTTTATAATCTTACCTGCCCGGGGGTCATCTATGAACCCGACTGCCATCCCGATTCTTTCACCTGCATGGAGACGGGTGACACTTTAAAACAAACAACACTGTATAAATGGCCGATCAATTCTGCAGCATTCGAGAACCTTTCTGTTGGCGCTATTCTCTCCCATTTCTGACGAAGGTTTATAGTTTTTCAGGGACGTGGCTAGACCAATATTTATTACACGCTCGTTCCTACAGATACAGATTTATTCACTCATGTAGTAAAAATATGACATTGGAGCATTGACATATTATAAGTTTACAAATAGTAATACATAAATTGTACGCATGCGTTATAAGTATTCAATACTCAATAGTGTTGGGGTGGGGTCATGTGGGTGGGGGTCTTTTCGTTATTATTAATTTCATTTTTGGTTCTTCGTTGTCGATGACAGGTATTATTCATGGGGGGGGGTCTTCAGTACATTTGTTGTGGTGGTGGTGAATAAGGGGTATGTATATATAGTGTCAATCATGAGCCTCAGGGTGTTCCTTGTCTGACAAGGGCATATGTTATGAAGGCAGCTAGGTTTATCAAGATCTTGTTATTCCGTGCGTTGAAAAGAGCATTTAGTTTGAGCGCATTCGGTCTTTTGCAGTAGAATTGTTTGATGTATTTCTTTCGGAGGTCGTCAAGATTCATACATTCAAGAATGAGGTGGTATTCATCACCCAGTTTCTCGTTACAGAAATTGCATTTCCGTACCTCATATGAGGTGCCTATCCATGATTCAGTTTCCACGGGCAGTCTTTGTAATGTAATGGTTGCGTGTACGGAATTTCATCAGGCATGCCACTGTTTTCTGATTTTTAAGTGATATATAATAATCTTTGCCGAAATTTGGCTTGGTACAGAGTTATTGCTGTTCCATATTTACAAATCGGTATGGAACGGAAGGACGGAAATAAAACATTTTCAGATAAGAAAGAGGGAGAACTCTTAAACGGAAAATGTTAACAACGTCAATAAACTGATTTAGCACTTCCAGTCAACCCCTAAGCCAACAGAACTCCGTTTAGTGATGGATTATATATTTTAGTTAGCATTTTCACCGAAGATAAAACTAAGATAACGCATTAATATGGTTCCAATTGCCAGTTAAATACATTCTTGGCAGTTACATCCACGAAAGAGCACGAATATTAGCTCTATATTCGGCTTAGGAAAGTATAACAATATTAGTAATACTTCATACCTACATTTCACGCGGTAGAAAATACCCTGACGATTTGCATTGCAAACACTATAGCATGTCTCCTTTAGAAAAATGCACATGCATTGAATTTGACACAGTATATTTCGTTAATATACTTGACACAGTATATTTCGTTAATATACTTTACTGTTTTCCAATCAAAGTTGCTCTCTCTTCGTCAGTACAATGTATTTCTCACTTAAAGTAACGCGTAAATGGTTTAAAATACCAACCCAGCCAGCAATGGGATTTTCGTCGAAATGAACGTTATCAGATATCGGCAAGCGGCTTCGACGAGGGTGACGAGTGCACATCCATCGGCAGCCATAGCTGAATATCCGGTTGCAAAGAGTACGGCAGCACGTAGGATTGCGACAGGCAAATTGGATTTGATTAACCGTTTCTAGGGCTTAGCGAATGTGCCTTTTCCTTGTCGATTAAACCCGCGTATTCGTGTGCTCGACAAATCATTTGAGTCGTTTACATGACGCATGGGTGAATTTTCGGGTAAATCCGTGCGTTTGGTATCACTTCTATTATTTCTGCCGGCCACACCATCTTCTGCTTCTTGTAGATTCGACTGAGTCTATGGGCAACGATGCTGATGCGGCGCATGTCAAATGGCTTTGGTCTGCTTATAGTGGATTCGTGTGTTTGCCTGGCCTAAACTGACGCGAACTCGAAGTGAATTACGATTACCAGAGTATTGAGTATTCATGTTGTATTCACAGAAATCTGTGACACCACAATTCACACATTTATGTACACATATCTACACAAATGATCACAAATGTAAATGTACCCTAACGCAGTGTTTTGGCGAGCAACTTTAATAGTCACACGCATATGCTGACCTCTGGTTGTTAATTGCTTTCAAAGATTGCATTACGCTACATTACGTCGGATACCGGTCCTAATAAAAGCCGACCGCACCTCCCCCAGGGGCCCGAGCGAGATGGGGCATGCACTATCGTGCATAATAGTAGACCTGTATGTACCAAAGGTCCAATCACCAAGTCGACAGCTTGAGCGGAAACGACACTGTTAACCCATAACTTGCGGCTGGTTCCGTCAGGTACGCAAAATCCAAAAAGGCACCGACCGCACCTCCCCTGGCTGCTGACCACGGACAATCGGACATGGACATCATATCATGCAGCGAATAACACTGTGCGTCCATGGAAGTCCGGAAGTGAATAAATTAACCCATAACTGCTGTAGAGTTCGCTATGAATGTACGCAAAAAATACACTAATTATTATGCAGAACACCTGTATGTACCAAAGTTACTAATCCCCAAGTCGATAGCTTGAGTGGAAACGGGACTTTTAACCCCTAACGTGCGGCCGGTTCCGTCAGGTACGCAAAATAAAAAAGGCTCCGGCCGCACCTCCCCTAACTGTCTGACCACGGGGAGGGACATATCATGCAACGAATACCCTTCTTTGTTCATTGGCGAACGGGAAGTCGCTACCTGTAGAGGAAGTGAATATATTAACCCATTTGCTGCTGTCGAATTCGCTTTTTATGAATGTACACAAACACGCCGAAAATAACACCCACCGACCGCACCTCCTCCAGTGGTCCGATGCAGATTGGGCATGCACTATCGAGCAGAATATACCCGTATATACCAAAGTTCCAATCCCCAAGTAGATAGCTTGAGCGGAAGTGAATATATTAACACCGACGGTGCTGGTGTTGTCACTACCCATTAGACTGTAATAGTGGCTTGAAGCATGTTGTTGTATAATATATGTTTGCATGCATGATAAGGAAAAGTCTCCGTGGAACACTTTTCGACACAATACAGTTATGTGCTTTTTAATTATATACCTTGGAACGTACATGCCTCATCCCTCTATGTTTTCATTGAAATTTATGACTCAACTCATGTAAGTTGTAGAATGTCGGTGTTGATCTAGCAGAACGAGAATACACTCTTCGCCAGTATGTAATTCCGACTTCTGTAAACTAAGTCGTCGTTGTCAGCATAAGATGGGTTAAATTTCGGATTACATACAAAACACGAACGAGGCATTTCCACGATATAAGTTCGGTACGCATGCACGAGTGAATATTCCAGGACAACAAAACACAATCCCAGGGTGTAGGGCAAGTTTTGTCTGTGAATTTTTTTTTCATCCAGACACTTGTTTTTTGCGTACATTCATAGCGAATTCGATGCAGCGTAATAGGTTAATTCAGTCTATTCCGTACGATGTGTATGGTATAATAAGGCGTTTGGATATATAAGCGTCTGTAAAAAGAATGTCTTAACGTACGATCATGTTATCATGTAATACAATGCAACCCACTGCCCACCGGGAAGTGTCGATAATAACTTAATTCCAACTCAAGTGATTAATTTTCTGCTCTGGATTTGTATATGTATAACAAATTATCAATATGAGCACAGTGCTCATGTTTCCATGACATGTTGCACAACCCGGTAGTAATAGTTACATGCTTGTTGACCTAGATACTAGCTTTAGCAGGTAACATAATTATGTCTCCACGTGATCTTCACTTATTTGTATCTCAGATGTGTCTACCGTGCTCGTTGAAAGCTGATTATGCTACCCATGGTTACCGAATACTGACTGCAGAGATATCTCAAATACAGCTGTTCTCTAGTGATGGGTCTTTCAGTCCCGTGTATCTACCTATGGTACTCCTTGCAGAAACGTATTTGTGTTGCTACTTTCAAGTCTAATCCATTGTAAGTCACTCATAACAACCCCTAGCTGTGATGTACTTTTGGGGCATGGACATCTCTATGTACCACTCCTAATGCATATTCAATTGGATTGTCTATAAATGCTTGCCCTATTAGGATTTTTAACAGTCCGTTCTGCTTCGGGTGTGCTGGACATCCGTTATGACCCGGTGGTTTAAATTAGATGCCACGTAGTATACACTAACTTAACATCTATAGTTAGTAGGGGATAAACATCTACTGGTATGTGATGTGAAACACTCGGGTAGGGCGATCAGATATAGAATGGAATATTGTATCCAATTTGTCAACACACACCGTCATTCTTATATATTAATTAAATGCAAAGACTCTTGATGACGAAATCGTTTTCGTTAGTTTATCGCCGATACTTGCGTCCCGAATCTACAAGTAAATATTTACAATAGAGCGTAGTTCAGGCAATGTTTTCTATGGAGTGGTTAGATCGATTGGCTTGAGATTTTCAGAGATGTTAGTAAAATGCTACATTCCACCATTTGGTATAGCGCATGAATACCAACTTATCAGTTACACTCACTCGCGCAAGTCCTTAATAATTCTTTACGAATCATTTGCGCTCATGTAGCATACTACTGCACCACTGACATAATGTGCTTAGTAGAAAATGTGTTGATGCAACTGGAGACCCGGCGATATGCTGTTTGTTATTTAGTTATTTGTCCTCGTGCAATGTCATATAAAATGTGATGCATCAATAGTCCATTATTTTGGTTAATAAATTATTGGTTTGCCTTTTCGTGGCATGATTATGAAAACTATTTTCGTTTAACCAGCCCCGCCACAAATTCAGGTTAATTTATGATATTTCTAACTACGATAATGCATTGTCGAAGTCAATTGGGCTGATATGGATCCTAATGAAACCAACTCCGCTTTCAACAATTTATTAAGTTGATACTTCACGCGAAAACTTTCAGAAGAAATTCTTTACCGACATACATGTATACATATGTATTACATTTGGTAAATTATTATAAAAATTCCATGACACCCACCGTCTTATTATGCTACTATGGGATATGAAAGGTCTAATAACAAGTGTGGTCTTGGCTTTTTTTCAATGAAATATAAATTTATTAGTTAAATGGGGGCCCTGATTAAGTTCCAGTATGCTTGGTCTTTCCTCCCGTCGGTGCTCGTATATTTGTTTGAATTAGGTGTTGTAATACGTTCGTGACATCCCTTAGTGTTACGTTTTATTGTCCAAAACAGTGTCAGCAGTATATAACAGTAGCCAAACACCAACTGTACAGGTACAGGCCCAACTATTGATACAGGATATATGTCCCCAAATTTAATATGTTTCAGACCCCAAATAATAGTACACGTTAATTTTGTATAGCTTGTCTCACAATCATCGTCATATTGACTAACTCAAAATCAATATATAATCCTGGTTTATCATCGTTCTATTTAACACTAATAGAATAAAGTTGCAGTACATTAGTATTAAAATAACTAGTAAGTGTTACAAGCACGATATTTGGCAGAAGGTTTTGCCTCTTAGTACACATAGCCATACTGGCGAGAAAAATGAAATAAACAGAGACTCAAAACAAGGATAATATAAGGTCCTTGTTTTCCAGAATTTTAATAATCATTGGACCCTGAGAGTAAAATAACGCTAGTGTGCATGTACATGTAAATCTCAGAGAGCTGTTACAATATTGTATTCGTTTTGGCCATAAAATGGTGTGCATAAATGTTGAATAAACAGACATACATAAAACTAAAACCAAGTGTTGATTTTAAGGCATCGACGCGAGTTTTGCATACATCAAGGAAAACTCTTGATTTCTTATCCATAATCTTCATTGCATATTGAATCTGAACAGTTATGAAAAGAGAAGACCAAAATAGTGGATTTAATATATTTCAAAGGTTAAAATATTGTCTTGGTTGTCTCTTCTTGTGCCAATAACTGTTTGAAAAATTAATAGATCAAACAAGAGGCTAATGTCCAAATAGCTTATTGTCTTGCGTCCATGATATGCAATTTCAGTTGTGTCATACTATTTAGTTAAATTTCAATGACATTATATAACATCATACCCCATATATTACATATATTATAATAAAGAATAAAGAAGCCATAAATAATACAGTTAAATAATAAAAAAGTAGCATGCAACCTGGTCCATCTAATAAGAGAACAATCCACTTGAAAATATTACTTGATTGTGGACATATAACTTATCTAAGCCCAACTTGCCATGCACATTCTATCAAACAGAACATAGTTATGGATCGTTGTCTTTATAAATGAAAAAAATATTATATTCAGAGATAGCATCAATATATACTCTGCATTCGTGAATTTTTTTTTTGCAGAAATCCTTGGCAACAGTAAATAGTGACGTTTCGGGTCTTTAAAGTATAGACATTGGTTTAATATTTTATTCCGTTCAAAACACATCATGTATAATGCAATAGCATTGATACTACTGTGTTCCTCCATCTATGTGTTAAATTGTTAATGAATAACAACCATTGTAGGGCTGATTAAAATAAACGTATAGCGAGTTGATGTTATTTTCGGCATTGATACTTGACGAGAGATAGTGTTCAAGAGTACCTCGAAAATAGGTAGTTGTGTATAATATCATTTCGTCTTCTGACAATAATTCATCATATAAAATTACCTGCGTGCCTTCCCGGCCATTGTGACAAAACAAATTAGGCAGGATATATGATACCGACATCTAATCCTTTCGAATATCTGCATATATCAAACCAGTGATTTTTGTCTCGAAGTGTGTTTGATGATACGAAGCCTGCCATATATTTGTAGACTGTATTTTTAGTTGATTTGTACTGAGTTGGAACATTTTTTGTGTTAATGTGTGTAAACGACATGTCAACAAGATTAGTTAGTATGTGAATAAAGCAGAGGCGCCAGCATGTGACTCACCAGATACGAAACTGAAAGAAAACAAACTTCAGCTGGTTTGGTTTAAACCAGGAAGTAGAATTAGCTTCGAGAATAGTAGTCTCGTATCTGACTCAATCCTACCAAATGCGTGTGCTGGCCTGGGTACTAGGCTACGAGAATAGAAGCATTAATTATAGACCAGGAAAAACCCTCGTCTATTTTCAGTTTAAGCTACTTCTTGGAAATTGAACAATGAATAACAATGAATGACTATTTGATCGAACGTATTCCCTTTCCAACCCCGAAAAATACTCTACCCGGTCGGTCTGAAATTACTTTCCGTTTTATGAGGCTATGATCATATTTGATTGTTAAAATGACTTGCTAAATTTCAAATGGCATTCAAAATAATTATATATATATCTTAAAGCCACATTGCGGTTTCCACTCCAAAATAGCCCGAATAATATTCTCTTGAATTTTCCCGGTATCGAAATAGGTCGATAAATACTTGAACTACCCTTCTACTGGCATTATAATTATATGTCCCTGAAAGACGCACTGAGGTCATTAATGAAAGTGTCAATGACACTGTTGCTCAAATTGGGAAGGGGTTTACTTTTTGCTGAGCAATGAATAGAATGATAACGAAAGGGTGTGCCCATCTAGAGGTGATCCTATTCAAAATATTTCTCCAATAAATGTGGGCTGATGGATTTAAATTTGAAATTCAAAATGGCTGCTGGTGGCCATCTTTTTAACTAATTTTGGGGGGGAAACCCGATGGCTCCCATCTAGAGGTCACCCCGAAGATCCATATGAAGTTTGGTGATGAGCGGATGAGGGATTCGGCCTGTAGGGAGAACCAAAGGGAAATATTGACGGACGGCGGACACCAACCCACGGCAATAGCTCAAACTTTATTAAAATAGCAAGCAATAAACCGCCATATGTACGTCATGGAACACAAAAGAGCGTTCCGTGTTAGTCGATTCCTGATATGGTATATATAAAGAGCGTTTGTTTCACTAATGTGCGAAAAAATTAAAACAGGCGAAAAATGACTGTGTCCTTGGCAAGTATTTCTCCGACCATATGGAGCCGGTATATCAATATATCGTGTATTTATCAACCTATCTTATACCTCCTCCAAATTACGTAGACAAAATTTGGAAGCTCAAATGAGCCATGTCCGTTTAAATACATTAAACATTCCTGAACGAACAGAGGATGCATAAGTGTCGTTTTATCGAAAACTGAACTTTAGATCACACTTAACTCGGAAATTGCCAACATGTAATCACCGAAAATCAAGCCATGTAAACGGAATTCTTTGTTTTCTGTGGGATATAGAGTGTGAAACGCATTCTGAGTATAAAGTACACAAGTTTTATTCTTCTGTAAAATAGCTGAGAAAATATCCGGATATTGGTGCCTAACTTAGAGTATTAGCCTCATAATCACACCTTAGGAGTGTAACAGTTCTATTTCAAGGCAATCAAGGCAGTTACGGTTCTTTGCAGGATATTTATACGAACTATTTATGCCCTTTGTCCAAATATAACGTTGTGTATCAAACTTGTTTAACCCTTTACCCAACAGAATGGCCCTGTGCCAATGCATTCTCTTATATATGCGAGTCGACCATATGTCGCCTCGCATATATAAGAGAATGCATTGGCTTAACACATATTAAAAATGATAAAATTGTCAAAGAATGTAGAAAAATATTATAAAAAGTGTTAAAAAATGTAAGAAAAATTTATAAAATTGTTAAAGAATGTAAGAAAAAATGGTAAAAAAAAATATTTTTTTAGACCAATGCATTCTCTTATATATGCGAGGCGACCTATGGTCGAATCGCATATATAAGAGAATGCATTGGCACAGGGCATAACTGTAACCATCAAATGTGGTCAATGAACCGGTTCCAATGATATCCATATTTGTATGGTGTTAGTGAGACAGACCGAAGATATTTTAGGCTGTTGAAGCTTTATTTGGGCGTTTTTGGCCGTTTTGTTGGGTAAAGGGTTAACCGGTTAATAACTAGAGTATGTTATCTACATAAACCAACAGTTATAAGAGTATAGCTCTCTAGTATAACAGAAGATTAAGTGACATTACCTTCACTTCGAGTGCCAGAGACAACATATTGAAAGTCATCTTGTGTATAGGATCATATATAATCATGCTCGCCCATATATTTGCCCCAATAATTTAGACATCTACTGCCAAGAGATACTGTTCATTTTAAACAGACATGGCTCATTCGAGCTTTCAAATGTTGTCTATACGTAATTTAGGAGGATGTATAAGATTGGTTGCAAAACACACGAAATATGCATCTAGTTGTGATTGCAGTAACACATTTGAGACCTATTAAATCTTTAATTCACCAGCTTTCGATTAATATGTAGTCTTCATCTGTGGCAGATCTAGTGATATATAACCGGCCTTATATGCCCTGAGAATTGCAAATGAAATTAAAACATGTCTTTTGGAAATTAGTTCATTAAAATAAATATATAAATATATACATGTACATGTAGGGGTCCCTGATGGATCAGTCAGTGAGGAAGATGATGCAATAGACTACAATAAGCTGACATGGGCGGCGGCCATTTGGGGATCGTGATGGGGTTTTTGGAATATGACATGGGTCCCCTTATTGGTCATTTTTGATCTGGTGAGGTTTGTGGTGCTTATTTTGGGAATCTTGGGGGGCTGGGACAGCTTACAACACCATTTTTTACATAAATATATAAAGGGCATGGTTCACCTATTGGAACCCTCTGGGCGGCGGCCATTTTCGAATACGAAATGTAAGTCACGTTCGTCGTATACGCTGAGTACAAGCTGAAAACGGTGACCTTTTTGAATCAGTGGATCATTATGATTGGTTTGTTGGAAAAAATCAGTCTTTACATATAGGAAGGCAGTGTAACTCACTGAAATTGATCATAAGTTGTGTAAAATCAACTTAATGCACATTTCGTTGTGTTTACTTGGTTATTTTCATGTATGCCCTGGCGTCCTTCCAAATAATAGTCATCGTATTTCCCATAAAGAACCAACTAAATCGGGAGAGAACGGACTCGACCGAGAGAGAACTGATCGATATATCACAATTTACGGTTTTCGTCGCACAAAATGATTTATATTATTTTCACGTTATTTTGGGACCATATATTGTGAGGGGAATGGGAACAGTTATCTAATTATCACCTAGATGGCTCAAAAATTGAGTTTTAACTGTAAAAAAGTCGAGAAGATGTATAATTTGTATCATAAGGAACGGTAGCAATCATTATTCATGTTCTACTGTACGGGGTTTCATAACAATTTGTATTTCATATCTGTCAATATATGTTGGCGTATTTTTGTCAGTTCCCATTTAATTATCAGTAATTAATCTATTTCCAAAATTCTTATAAATGACGCACTCGTTTTTATTGCTATTAACTGCAAGCCAGGCAATTGTTTCAATATAGCGCCGTCTAAAAAAAAAACTAAAGCCACGAGCTTACTTTGTCGACGTCTAGAATCATATGCCACAATAACGCCAATTTATATTGTTAATTATTTTTGCTTTGTTCGATATCGTCGATAGTATAAATATATGTTATGAATGTTTCGAGGAGAAAAGGAGAGACCATTAGAAAGATCAGGGATTCGTCGTGCGGAAGTCGCTGTGTATTGTATGTCTGTTGTGTAAACTCGGAAGCTTGATATATAATTATTGAAGAACTAATTCGACACATCGTTATTAAAGTGAGCTAATGCCCAAGTAGACAAAACAGTTGGTGGAGAATCACGGACTGGGTTATTTTTATGCAAACATTATATAACGATGGACATAATACCAGAATTTGAACAACATGTTGCAGACATTAAATCTGGAATGGTGCATTTGCGAGTTTATTTGATCCAGCCGATGTAACTCTATTTCGAAGAGTAAAATAGTTTCTTCGATTCAGGAAAGATCACCCTGGATGATTTATATGAAATTACAACCACGCCAGTTTATGTACAATTCTATCCAACAGGCCTCTTTTTTCGCACGTCTCTCAATTACTGATTCACATATTGTGAGGGTGGAGGTAACACGTCATGGGATTGCTCGCCGTTCGCTGATTCTATGTTATGACAAGTACATGTACATGGTCAAAATGTTTTGCGGTTCATAGTTTTTGTTATATTGCTCTCTTACCGACTGGCTTCATATGATGTGCATGATGCTATCTCAACTGCACGACCGTATAAGATAATTCAGCCTTTTTCACGAAAATCAACACGTTATGGGCTTATAATAGGATTTGTTTTTGGTTCATAATTGGCGTAGAATTGCCTCATTTTGAGTCCATAACGAACGGAAAATGAGAGTGTTTTAGTGCAATTATGGACCCATAATGATTTATAAGTTCATAATATGCGGAACACAACACAAATAAACCAAATCTTGACTTACCATATATACGCTCTTTAAAATGTGTTTTCACTGTGGCCCGCGCCATAAAACGGATATAAGTCCACTATGGGCCTATTTCAGAATCAATGCGAACCTATGTGAATATTTTCGTTCGAATGTGATGAACATACATTACTAGACACCTTTTGCACAATGAACTACGATATATATGTTGGTTAGATAGATTTTTTTACAGTTTGTGTCGAGGAGCTCGTGTTCCAAGGAATTAACCCTGGAAATTATCCACACATTTCTTGTCAATACGTTGATGAATTACGATCTTCATCAAGGTAAATCAACAATAAACTGAATGTTTAACAAAATTTAGAGTAAACATTATGCATGTAGCCAACACTTGCATAGCATTGCATAGCAACAGTTGAGGTCACATGTTTCCGAATATCTGAGTTTTCCACTGCCCATCCGTGACGTGGCATAAATCGCCTGCTTTGTTTTGTTATGATTTATGTGAAATAAGCAAGTATATCAGTATTCCATTCCACGTATAAGCTATTTTGGGATTACAAAGATTATAAACAAGCATAAGGCATGCACCAATCTGCATCCCAACAGAGTGGAGCATATCTAGTTTTCTCACGACAACTGAGATCATATTCATTCCATATTAACATGATATGATACAAATTATATTTGATATAGTAGGAAAATATATTTTGTTGCTAAATATTTATCCAGTTAATTATAAATTATTCCCTCAAAACCTGTCAAAACTGATGTTATTGTCCATGTTAGGGGAATGCACCAAACATACTGGAATATACTTAAGACCTCAGTTTAATCGAAAGCAAATTAAAGTAATTAGTAATGCAACTTACATGTATGTATTCAACCTCCTACCAAAATGTTGTTATTTAGGCTGATGAACAATGGAACAATCTGAGCGTTTGTAAATAATTGGGAGAAAACCCACCAGGAAACAATTTGCAAACACCGGGGGAAATGGGCTTTTCTGGGCTCCAGCCCATGTGTACCCACCCCAGCCCTATGTACGGAATGTTTCGTCAGACACCTCCTACATACTCTAGTTTAAATATTACTATACAACACTGAAAAAGCTCTTCAGTTTTTTCTACGTTTTAAACTACTTGACCATAAAATGGAAAATGGAAATGAGACAGTCAATCTTATGTGCGACTGGAATGTTTATAAATAACTCGCTGGATAACCACACCCAAACTAGTATATACTTTAGTGTCAGTGACAGCCGATGTACATTCGGAACAAACGAAAAAAAACAATATAGATCATGTGGCAGACATGGACTACGTATCTATGTCGTGCTTATTTTTTCAACGACATTTGGCCGATTTGTCAAATATCTAACATCCAATGCGACTTGATTTCCAATGCGACTTGATTTTAGAGTTATCCATCTTCATCCGGAATATGGTCCGAGACCGTCGGGTTGGCGAATATATGCCAGGCGGCAAACATTACATAACAAATTTCGACAATCGATATATGATCACTCTGGTCTTTGATTGGTGCGGTGCGGTCCTCGACTCGATTCAAATATGTTTTTAACCCCCGAAGCCAAAGAAATAGTAATTTAGGAGCGTTAATTCGGATTTTGCATCTTTTTCAGAAACAAACGTGAAACCATTTTGTTGGATATCGGTACTTTTGGCGGAGTGATACACATTAAGAGGCCAGTGCACATGGGTGCGTCGTTGCGTGAAGTTTATTGCAGCACGAGTTTCAAAAATACCATGTATTCATTGTATTGCATCGCCAGTTTTGCAGAAATAGAACTTTGTGATTCGACTGTACATCACAGTCAATATTGGGAGCAATTTTCAGATACAACTTCACAGTGGAAAGTGTTGTAAGTGTTTTGAAAAGGGATGTTCTCATTTCGACACGTCGTGTTGGCTATTCGTATCGCCAGTGGTTTCGTTTGACCTCGTTATATTTTATATATAGAATCGTTTGTTTCATGCTCGGTTTATCTGGATATACATTTTGAGGCAAATTAAAATACGTTATGAAACTTCGTGGAATCTTCGGATGATGAATCATTTTCTAAAAAGTGATTCCATTCCAAGTCTCTGTTGTGGGCTGTCTTGTGTCATTTTATAAAATGGATAGACAGAGAACCGTCTTCCCCCACAGACATCTAAATGCTCACTGAGGGGAATTTGTCGCAGTTCTCTTTCACGGAATTGCTGACGATGAACTCTCATTCGTTCTGTCAGCTGATTTCCGGTTTGACCTGTGTAAGATTCACGGCATGTAGAGCACTGGATTAAATATATCAAATTGCGAGATTTGCAGTTCATATCAGCATTTGATTTAACAATCGTTCTATTTTTCAGTCTGATGTGTTTCCCGCGCATGTCCCACAATGAGTGTCTCCACATTTAGTAACCATGTAATCGGCAGGTTTTCCCATGACGAATCGTGCCTTTGTGAGGAATTTCAGAATATTTTTCGGTTGCCGTTTGCTCATCAAAATATCGTCACACTTGACTAAATCCCTCATCTTGGGACTCTTGTGTAGTATTGGTATTAGCGAACGAGCTGTTTGTACGATATTCGGATGTAAATCCAGTGGTCTATAATATATATACTCATCGTGTGGGCCCGGGTTAGAACAGGCCAACGCCCCACGGCCAGGGGTACAAATCCCCTAATGTGGCACCCTATTTGCCGTGGGGTCACCGCTTCAGCTATGTACCTGTCTTTGGCCCGACCAGAATTGGAAGGGCAGTCCACGGCGGCTGCTGGGTTAGTTTTTTTGCTTTCGTATTGCAGCTCAAATTAAGAAAAACAATGTATTGCTATTAAGGATGATGACTCATCAAGTTCCATTATGCTGTGGTATTCCCTTAGTACTTGGTTATCAGATTTAACCCAAATGTGAAAAGACCTGTCTTTGATAAAACGCTACAAAGCATCGCTGGACAATTGAAATCCAACATATCCCAGCACAAATACGCACATAATCGACCTATAATGTGAGTATGTACATAATATGATTATTTGAGTTTGAAATGTGCAGATAATGGACTCATCGCCGCAGTGAAAACATGTTAAAGAGTGTACATCTTAAAAGTGGTGAGTTGGCTTATTTGTGTAATTGGTCGCACATAATCTGCTTAGAATCGCCACGTTGTGAGTCGATAATTTGACTATAAAGCTCACATTATCGACTCAAAATGAATGATTCTAAGCAGATTATTAACCTAAATCAGGTTCTATTATAAGCAGATACTGTGCGGATTTTCGGGAGAACACGATGTGAAATCTGTTAAACCAATGAGGGCTGGGCCAATCTGTGGCTCTCTTTTGATTGAATGTTCAAAGAAAGGTCAATTTGGTGCTCCGCTGCAGTTAACAACTATTGCACAGACACCAGTGTTTGTTACTCCTCACAAGATAGTGAATGGTAGCAGAACTGTGTTGTGAACCCGCGATATAGCTGATTATTCGTAATCATAAATATTGGCAGTTATACATCCGCAGATTTACAAAGACTGTTGGTGGAATAGTTCCTCCGAATAGTTATCTTCTGACCTTCAACCGGTGAGAACATCCACCGACATTGAAGGTTGGGTCTATGAACATGGATTTAAGCACATTTTTTCCAAACCCATTGCATGTCAGGGGTATGGCAATGGCCAGGAATATTGTAAACGTAAAGAAACCATAAGCACGATGTTCTTTTCTGGTCATGATCATAAGGATTGTACGAATCTTAAATAAAATTCAAACTGTCATGGTTCTCATGCTGTAATGGATCGCTCATGCTCATGATTCAACTATGTAAAGCTGCGAAGCATTTGTCATATATAGATGCTAAGAAAATAGTCCCCCCCCCCCCCCGACCATCCATTCCATATCTCACATACTCAGCAATTGTGCCTACAAAAAAGTGTGTTGATGCCAGCACTCAGACACAGAGTCAACCCAGTATACCACTAGCAACACAAGTTGAGGCGACTTTTATCATTCCCGTTTCAGAAGCTGAAGCGCAGGTTATTGATACAATCTATGCAAGTTGGTCATATTGTTCCAACAGTAAAATCACCTGCTGCTTCGAAACAAAGATCGCCAAAGTCACTCAAAAAAGAGGTATATCTTTGAGCTTTCAAAATTCGACCACATGATTGATGAGAAACGGTTAACTCTCAAAGACAAGAAACAGTATTTGTGGATCGAGGCTGTCGGTTGGGTGAAGGATGACATGCTGTCTCACCCACCCGACCATCAGCTTGACGCATTGATAAAGGTTCATGCGCGATTCATCAAATATTATAAATACCTTACAACTGCGAAATCTGATTTTAAAAACTACTTTACATATTTCGATGTGGCTCCTTGATAATTTCGTGTTATTTATTTGCTATTTATTATCTATTCTTGTACTACTTTTATACGTTTTATAATATGATTGCACACTAGTCTGTTCTTGAATTTATATTCCTGACTCCAAGAGGAAACATTCCTCTCGTGTGCTTTTATTTGTACATAGCTCGTTGCATTGTTTTAATCTAAAACGCTGTCTGACTTATCTACACAGTTGCTTCGCTATGATATTTGTTGATACCTGACTCTATTCTTGGTCGTGATATGACATAGCTGCTAAAATGACGCTAAATCCTCAAGCAATCATATATATACCAATTTCATCAACCTAACGTATACAGACAGGCAAGGCTAAATATATTACTGGGGCCACATGTCGGATACATTTGGCCCATGTTTGACCACACCTTCCTTTAATTTGTGTATGTCATTTGTTTCATTTTTGTACACTAGCTCACAATATTAAGGGATCACGTTTTATTTGTAATAAGTCATTGTATTTTCATTCAAATAATCAGTGTACAGCCTATATGCCTGCTGTTTCACAGCTAGAGAACTAACGCAATTCAAGACCAATGTATATTGCTACGAGTACGAGTTATCGACCGGGGTGGTCACCGGTCGATTAGACAACTGCACAGAGAACTTCGTATATTTCTCGAAACAGCCAGGTTTTAAATGTTTATGGCATATTAATAGACTTGAATGTGCGGACACTCTTTGGCCACTTGAAGAGAAGATTCTTTTTTGGCTGACCCACCTCGCTGGCATCTCAGATAACAATAAAAATATCACATTTAAAAAATATAAACTTGGAAACAAGCGGACCAAGCATTCGGCCGAATGTTTACATCCCCATTACATTAAAGCCACATGGCGGTTTACGCTCCAAAATACGCATACTATTATTAGCTTTGGATTTGTTCTCAGTATCGAAATAGGTTGATAAATATCTGAATTACCTTTCTACGAACATTATGTAGCCCAAAAAGACGCATTGAAGTCATGAAAATATGCCTGTGAACAATGTGTGTGGGTCCCATTGGGGTCCCAAACACAAAACAGCCATTTGCACGACATGCAAAACAGAAAAGAGCGTTCCATGGTAGTCCATTCCTGATATGGTTTGCTGACTTCTGGCGATAAGTTGAAAATGGCTGACTTTGGCAAGTGTTTTCAGAGCATATGAAACCAGTATACCAATAGTTCGTTTATTTATCCACATATCGTATCTATCGCTCCAAACTACGAAGAAAAAAATTCGAGGTTCGAATGACCCTTGTCCGTTTAAATAATATGGGTTGTTAAATTGAGTAGGAGTTCAACTTGACACAATCTTTTTTTTATGAGTTATGTCACTTGCTCCGCCCATATTTTGACAGGTGACCCCAATTGAACAAATTTGAATCCCAATCTCACAAGGAACCTCCATACCAAATATCAGCTAAATCGGCCTGATGGTTTCTGAGAAGTCGTTTTAAGAATTACTATGGAGGGAAAGAATTATGTCCCATATTTGACGTGGGGACCTCATTTGAAAAATATGCATGTGAGTCACTTAGGGAACTTTCATGCCAAACATGAATCTATTTGGTGAGCTAATAAAAGGTTGGCAATGTATTTGAGCTGTTGAGAAACAATTATTGAGTCCAGTCGTTTCATTAATTGCTTATGTAAGGTTATACGCTTGTTTCAATATAGCGCCGTCTAAAAAAACTAAAGCCACGAGCTTACTTTGTCGACGTCTAGAATCAGATATGCCACAATAACGCCAATTTATATTGTTAATTAGTTTTGCTTTG
This sequence comes from Siphonodentalium dalli, assembly GCA_032622095.1. NCBI lineage: Eukaryota > Metazoa > Mollusca > Scaphopoda > Gadilida > Siphonodentaliidae > Siphonodentalium > Siphonodentalium dalli. The sequence continues at coordinate 216,951,416 of CP136063.1, forward strand.
TTCGATATCGTAGATAGTATAAATATATGTTATGAATGTTTCGAGGAGAAAAAGAGAGACCATTAGAAAGATCAGGGATTCGTCGTGCGGAAGTCGCTGTGTATTGTATGTCTGTTGTGTAAACTCGGAAGCTTGGTATATAATTATCGAAGAACTAATTCGACACATCGTTATTAAAGTGAGCTAATGCCCAATTAGACAAAACAGTTGGCGGAGAATCACGGACTGGGTTATTTTTATGCAAACATAATATACCGATGGACACAATACCAGAATTTGAACAACATGTTGCAGACATTAAATCTGGAATGGTGCATTTGCGAGTTTATTTGATCCAGCCGATGTAACTCTATTTCGAAGAGTAAAACAGTTTCTTCGATTCAGGAAAGATCACCTTGGATGATTTATATGAAATTACAACCACGCCAGTTTATGTACAATTCTATCCAACAGGCCTCTTTTTTCGCACGTCTCTCAATTACTGATTCACAAATTGTGAGGGGTGGAGGTAACACGTCATGGGATTGCTTGCCGTTCGCTGAATCTATGTTATGACAAGTACAGGTACATGGCCAAAATGTTTTGCGGTTCATAGTTTTTGTTATATTGCTCTCTTACCGATTGGCTTCATATGATGTGCATGATGCTATCTCAACTGCACGACCGTATAAGATAATTCAGCCTTTTTCACGAAAATCAACACGTTATGGGCTTATAATAGGATTTGTTTTTGGTTCATAATTGGTGTAGAATTGCCTCATGTTGAGTCCATAACGAACGGAAAATGAGTGTGTTAGTGCCATTATGGACCCATAATGATTTATAAGTTCATAATATGTGGAACACAACACAAATAAACCAACTCTTGGCTTACCATATATACGCTCTTTAAAATGCGTTTTCACAGTGGCCCGCGCCATAAAACGGATATAAGTCCACTATGGGCCTATTTCAGAATCAAGTAATCCAATGAGAACCTATGTGAATATTTTCGTTCGATTATGAACCTATTTGCGCGAGCACATGATGAACATACATTACTAGACACCTTTTGCATAATGAACTACGATATATATCTTGGTTAAAGGCACGTGAGGCCTTAGTTGTGGAAAATATTCATATTTGTTCCAATCACCAAAAACAGAAAAACATTAAAATGCATAGAGTTTCGTTCATATATACCATGACTATCGCGTAAACAGCATGTTATCATAAAGACATACTATATTTTACCCAAGCAAGAGCCTGATTGTGTTACAGAAGACAGCACAATGCTACTGGCTAATCACACACAAATGGCATAAACGCTCTTTATTTGTTCCATATCAGGAATTCACCAACAAAGAACGCTCTTTATGTTTACCATCATAATATAAACAAACACCAGAAAAGTTACTTTTTATGCTTTTGTTTACATAACAATGGTCAAACAAATGACAATAACATATTGTTTATGCGATATTTCTTATTTGTATACGGACAAAGTCGGTCTACATTTTGATGTTCTTTCTGTTTGTGGCTGTTTTTGACGGGTGGAAATATTTTTACAGGATACCCACCGCCAAGGCCAACCGTACCTTTAATTAGATTTTTTTTAGAGTTTGTATGTCGAGGAGCTCTGGTTTCCAAGGAATTAACCCTGGAAATGATCCACACATTTCTTGTCTATATGTTGATGAATGACGATCTTCATCAAGGTAAATCAACAATAAACTGAATGTTTGAACAAAATTTAGAGTAAACATTATGCATGTGGCCAACACTTTCATAGCAACAGTTGAGGTCACATGTTTCCGAATATCTGAGTTTTCCACTGCCCATCCGTGACGTGGCATAAATCGCCTGCTTTGTTTTGTTATGATTTATGTGAAATAAGCAAGTATATCAGTATTCCATTCCACGTATAAGCTATTTTGGGATTACAAAGATTATAAACAAGAGTCGCTCGCCAGACTATCGGGACTGAGAATACTGGGACTGTGAATTATATTGCAGTCTGTACAACTAAGAATAACTTTAACCCTTTGAGAGCCAGGTCCGATTTTTGTATCAACCCATATACCCCGTGCCAATGCATTCTCTTATATATGCGAGTCGACCATAGGTCGCCTCGCATATATAAGAGAATGCATTGGCCTAACATTTATTTATTTATTTTTTACAATTTATTACAATTTTAATAATTTATTCTTATATTCTTTAACAGACTTATTTTGTAGGTTTAGGGACGATGAGATCGGCCCCTGGCACTCAAAGGGTTAAAACATCTTATCGTCTTCTCAGTCACTCTCACCTATTCTAAGATGAACATTTTACAAGAACTGCATTTTCTTTTCTTTGGACCCATTATGATTCCATAATTATTTAAACCATCTCAAGTTATACCATGTCCCAAAAGTGAAAGGTAACAACATTTAGATCAGGTTCAGTCAGCATCATTCATGGCACCCTAGATATATCATACCGTATCGAGATATGATATCGACATATTAGTGATTGCTATAATCCTCATTACATACACGAGAAGGGTTAGTATCATATATACAGATGACATTATAACACCTATATAAACTGGTAACATATCATAACCCATGTATTATCATAGTAATCTATATATACCAAACCTTACTTCTACATCACAAATAGTTTCTCGTGTACAGAAGTGGGTGGGGAGTGTTAAATTTCCTATCTCGGTCCATTTTGGTCCAATATACAAGTATCACCAATCATCAAAGGACCTGGATATCCATTTGTCCAGGTAAATATATTCACCTGGATAAGTGGTAGTTAACACAACGTGACCCCATTTGAACAAATCTGAATCCCAGTCACCCAAATGAATCTCCATACCAAAATATTAAATATCCCCGATGGTTCTTGAGAGGAAGTCGTTTTACGAATTACTACGGAGAGAAAGAGTTGTTGCCATGGCACATATTTGACCCGGTGACCCCCATTTGAACAAATCTGAATGTGAGTCACCTAGGAAAATCCATTCTAATTGTGAACCGATTTGGTCTTGTGGATCTGGAGAAGAAAATTGTTGATGGACGGACGAAAGGACACACCGATAGACGGATACGCCGACAGACGAACAGACAAACAAATCAATTCAGTACTCTCCCCATTTTTGTCTTTGAAAAATCAAGAGTATACTGAGTTCACCTGGTTGAGTAGTGTTAACACAATAATATTGGAAAAGCAGAATTGACCTTGAATTGACCATTTTGAAGGTCAGGTCGGATTCACGATTTGACCCGTCCAAAACACTCCCCGGACAAAATTACCCGTAGGTATCAAATTTCGTCGAAATCCGTCCAGCAGTTTTCCCGGCCATAGCTAACAGACAAACAAACAGAAGTCCCAAAATATATATTAGATCATTTGTGGGTACCCGTTTCAAGGTGAAGGTCACATCGGGCGGAAAAACTGACCCGATGGAAATCTTCCCCATCCCCAGGAACCCCTAAGTACGAACACAGAATCATACAACACGCTCATGTCTGTACACAGACACAACACGCTCTTTATCAACGACACTGCGGATACGAACGCTCTTTAACTATCACGCGATTAATTTTCCCATGAACTACCCATTGCTGTGGCGGGGGATTGGAGAATGAGTGCTCTGACGTTCTCAGAAGCGGTGCGATGACATTCCAGCTTGGATTTTACCCTTAGATAGGAAGTTTGGGCTCAATCCGTCCATAGCTAACAGACAAACAAACAGAAGTCCCAAAATATACAGTAAACTGTTTTTATGGAGATGTAACCGTGAGGTAAGTGGTCATAACTTGTATGTAAAACCCTTCGGTTTTTACACAAGGTATGACCACTTACCTCACGGTTACATCTCCATCAAAACAATCCACATGACAGTTAATCCTTATATTCCTTGCTGAATAATCGAGGGATATTTCTTCTCGACAGATCTTACACGTCTTCACAAACAATGTCATTTTTCTGGGTTAAATGTAAAAATAACGAATCACCGGCCGGGAATGGCGAATCTTGAATGAAAATTGATTATATTGCAAGTGTGGGGAAGCCGATCGCTCAGAATCGTAGAACTGTATATAGTTATAACTTTAATAACCTGATTACGAGAATAAATCAACCAAACTTGTAATTATACGGAAAATATATGTGCATTTTTAGGAATACCGATTGCTCATCAAATATCATAATTTGTTTTAATCTAATATAATTAAAAGGCCACCATAAAAGCAGGGAGTAGTTCTATCAATTTGTTATATGACCTCAAATATGGAATTTCATCACGTGAGTTGTTTCACCGGAAAATTTGGTTAAGTCAATATATATACACTGGAAAACACATTTTGTTTGAGAATAGTTTTGTCTTCTTAAAGGTACGGTTGGCCTTGGCGGTGGGTATCCTGTAAAAATATTTCCACCCGTCAAAAACAGCCACAAACAGAAAGAACATCAAAATGTAGACCGACTTTGTCCGTATACAAATAAGAAATATCGCATAAACAATATGTTATTGTCATTTGTTTGACCATTGTTATGTAAACAAAAGCATAAAAAGTTACTTTTCTGGTGTTTGTTTATATTATGATGGTAAACATAAAGAGCGTTCTTTGTTGGTGAATTCCTGATATGGAACACATAAAGAGCGTTTATGCCATTTGTGTGTGATTAGCCAGTAGCATTGTGTTGTCTTCTGTAACACAATCAGGCTCTCGCTTGGGTAAAATATAGTATGTCTTTATGATAACATGCTGTTTACGCGATAGTCATGGTATATATGAACGAAACTCTATGCATTTTAATGTTTTTCTGTTTTTGGTGATTGGAACAAATATGAATATTTTCGACAACTAAGGCCTCGCGTGCCTTTAAACAAAGAGGAATAAAGTTATAATGTTGTTTGCATAATCCAACGGGGTGGGGTCTGCAAAAAAAATGACGTACACATGGTGAACAAAAAATCCGCCCAACCGGGTACCCACCACCCCATATGTGCACACAAAAAAATGTTTGTCTTCCAAATTGGTGGCCCACCATAATTTTATATTTTTAGCTGGGTTTTTTTCGATGACTCGAGTCAAAATCATTTTCATTATAATTACCATGTTTGCATCCTTCATAGAGAACATAGGTGTATTTTGCACTAATCCATGGATCAAAATCATTTTTAGCATATATTTTGTTGAGAATAAAAGGAGATGGTCCCTTAAATGGCCGGATTTAATGTACAATCCCCATTTAATGCTGATAGATTTATAACAAGAATCTCAGTGATCACTGCAGTGAGACTATTTGATGCAGCTATAAAGTTAGTTCTGTTATCAACGGATACGATATTCCTCAGTGTAAAAGATATCTGCATGTCTTTGGTGACTGCTAATTTGCATCTAAAAATCATTCAAATTGAATGGTACACCTTTGATAATTTCGAACAATATATAGTAACACTTATTTACGTGAAACCCATGGTGCCCACCAATGTGATTATTCTATGTTAAGTTTGTTTTATATAATTTCAAAGTGGAATAGAATATGTATAGTGTTTGCATCTGTATGCATTTGGCCACCCCCCAATTTGATACCCAATGGTCGCATATTTAGAGAGAATATGCTACCTTGTTTTATTCTGCTAAAGATAATTTCTTGATTATACCTGGCTTTGCGTCACTAATGGCATAATGCATTGAACATATGAATCGATCTGCATCAATTGGATCATTACAGAGCGGAGCATATCTTAGTTTTCTCAGGACAACTGAGACCATTTTCAATCCATATTAACAGGATATGATAAAATGTAAGTTTTATATATCAGGAAATTATATTTTATTGCTAAATATTTATCCGGTTAACTATAAATTATTCCATCAGAACCTGACAAAACTTAGCCAACTGTACCGAACATACTGGAATATACTTAAGACCTCAGTTTAATCTAAAGCAAATTGAAGCGCATCAGTATTGCAACATACTTATATGTATTCACATTCCTATCAAAATGGTTGTATGTAGGCCGCTGAACAATAGAACAGTATCAGTGTTTGTAAAAATATTAAAACATTTTGCAATTTTTCTGGGCTCCAGACCATGTGTACCCATCCCCGGCCCTGTGTACGGAATGTTTCGTTAGACCCACTCCCTGCATAATCTAGGGACAAAAATTCTACAGAACAGTGAAAAAGCTCTTCAGTTCTCTACTTTTTAAATTACTTGACCGCACTGTACGGAAATGACACAGGCGATCTTATGTGCGACTGGAATATTTATAAATAACTCGGTAGATAACCACACCCAAAATATTATATAGTTCAGTATCAGTGACAGCCGATGTCATTCCCAACAAACGCAAAACAATATATATCATGTGTCAGGGCTTATATTTGCCCCACACACAGCACCACGAATAAGTAAAACTACAACACACAAATGTTCATAATATAAAATATTATCCATTGTTAAATATACTCAATCCGATTGAATGGTCCCCGTATCATCAGATTCCAACAACATTTTTTGAAATGCCGCTTCAGTTATCAGAATTGATTAATTGCCTAAAAATAATGCTAACCATTATTATAGTATAAAACTACCCAAGACGTTATTTGTAAACATTTTGTTCAACGAAGTTTGGCCGGTTTGTCAAATATCTGAATCCAATGCCACTTGATTTTATAGTTATCCATCGTCATTCGCAATTTGGTCCGAGACTGTCGACTTGGCGAATATTTGCCAGACGGCAAAAATTACATATCTCGAAAAATAAAAAATTTGAAAAATCGATATCTGATCAACCGAGCTTTGACGGTTCGGTTCATCGACTCGAATCAGATATTTAGTTTGCCCCCGAAGCCAAAGAAAAAGTAATATGGGAGCGTTAATTCGGATTATGCATCTTTAAAAAAGACAAACATGAAACCATTTTGTTGGATATCGGCGGAGTGATACAAATAACAAGGCCAGTACACGTGGATATGTCGTTGAGTGAAGTTTATTGCAGCACGAGTTTCAAAAATATCATGTATTCATTGTATTGTTTCGCCCTCGTGTTGACTATTCATATCGCCAGTGGTTTCGTGTGACCTCATATTTTATATATAGAATCGTTTGTTTCATGCTCGGTTTATCTGGATATACATTTTGTGGCAAAGAATCACACTACATTATGAAAGTTCGTGGAATCTTCGGATGGTGATAAGAAATATTTGGATCAGCCACGCAGTTTGTGTGAAACACATTTGCGATTTGTGCACAAGCAGATAACATATGCTGTCGATGTGAGTGCAACACATTTCTATTTTGTATTCCACCTCGTACATTTCTAATTTTAAGTCAGTTGTCTATAATGAACAGTATAACCACCCGATAATGTATGCACAATATTAGAGTGAGACTGATTTGGTAGTTATAGATAAATTATTACAAATTGACACAATTTAATACTAATAGGGCAAGGCTAAATATCTTGCTTGGTGTGGACGCGGGTATACATTTGGCCCATGTTTTACCACATCCTCCTTTATTTTGTGCATGTCATTTGTTACATTTTTGCACATTCGCTCACAATATTATGGGATCACGTTTTATTTGGAATACATCATTGTATTTTCATTCCACGCGCCTACTATTTCACAGCTAAAGAATTAACGCACTTAAAACACCAATGTATATTGCTACGACTAGGATTTATCGACCGGGTGGTCACTGGTCGATCAGAGTATCAGAGTCACCAGTCGATCAGAAAATCACATAGAGCTCTTCGTATATTTCTCGAAACAGCCAGGTTCTAAATAGTTATGGTATATTAATAGGCTTGACTGTGTGGCCAGTTTAAAATGATTGATTGAGGGTTTAACGTCGTTTTAGCCGCCAGGCCATATCACGACCAGGAACAGAATCAGATATCAAAAAGGATTTTAGCAACTTTGTAGATAAATCAGACAGTGGATTAGATTAAAACAATGCAATGAGGAGCTTTGTACAAATAAAAGCACCCAAGAGGTATCTGTCCACTTGGAGTCAAGATTATAACTTCAAGAATTGACTAGTGTACAATCATACTATAAAACGTATAAAAGTGGTACAAGAATAGATAATAAATAGCAAATAAATAACACGAAATTACAAAGGAGCCACATCGAAATATGTAAAGTAGCATTTAAAATCAGAGTTTGCAGTAATAAGGTATTTATAATATTTTTGAATCGCACACGAACCGTTATCAGTGCGCCAAGTTGATTGTCTGGTGGGTGAGACAGAACGCCATCCTTCACCCAACCGACAGCCTCGATCCACAAATACTGTTTCTTGTCTTTGAGGGTTAACCGTTTCTCATCAATCATGCGGTAAACTTTTGAAAGCTCAAAGATGTACCTATATTTTGAGAGTCGAAACGTTTGATTGACTTTGGTGATCTTTGTTTCGAATCAACATGCGATTTTTCTTTCGGAAAAATATGATCAACTTGCATAGATTGTTTCTGAAGAAATGTCTCAAGAGCAGAAGCTGTATCTATAACCTGCTCTTCAGGTTCTGAAACAGGAATAATATCAGTCGCCTCAACTTGTGTGGCGATTGATATACATGTACTGACGAGTTTAGTTTGACTGTGTCTGAGTGCTGGTATCAACACAATGTTTCGTAGACACGATTTCTGAGTATGTGGAATGGATCGTCGAGGACCAACTATTTTCTTAGCATCTATATGCGATATATGGTTATCATTGTATATTTAATTCATAGCCCCAAATAGGACATAAGCGATCCATTGCAGAATGAGAAACTTGCCAGTTTGATTTTTTTTTAAAGATTGTTACAAATCTTATGATCATGACCAGAAATAGAACATCGTGCACATATGGTTTCTTTACTTTTACAATGTTCCTGGCATGGCCACACCCATGGATAACCAAAACTGGTGTCTGTACAATGGTTGCTAATTGCAGCAGAGCATCAGATTGAACTTTCTTGAAACAATTAATGAAGACAGAGCCACAAATTGGCCCAGTTCTGATTGGTTTAACATATTCCAATTGTCCAGCAATTTTTTTATCAATAACAAAGACAGAAGGTCTTTTCACATTTGGGTCAAAGCCAAGAACCAAGTACTGAGGGAATATCCCAGCATCAATGGAACTTGGTGAGTCACCATTCTTACGAGCAATACGTTCTTTATTTATTTGAATTGCCATACGAACAGCAAAACATCGAAAACTAGCCAATCAGCCGCCGTGGACTGCCCTCCGAATTCTGGTCGGGCCAAAGACTGGTACATAGCTGAAGCGGTGACCCGTTTAGTCGCTGCCTATAGCAGCCTCCCGGTACCTCTCCACAGTGAGACATGTGTGAAAAATACAGGGATCAACAATCATCAGGGCGAACATACAAGAGACAGGAGATAACAGAAACATCATAAGTGAAACAAAATAATAGAAACATGAGCTAAGCCGTACTCGCAAGTCGATGCCTCTCGTGATACGGCCGCCCCAAACAGGGCCACATTTGGGGATTTTTACCACTCGCAGTGGGGCGGTAAGTCTAATCTACCCCGTGGCCACACGGGATGACAGTTTAAAATACTTTCGTTTTGTGTACACAAATCGTGTCCAATATGGGGCAATGCTTGGTCTCTTTGGCCACTTGAAGAGAAGAGTCTACTCTTGCCCACAATTTCGGCCAACCCACCTCGCTAGCATCTCACAGATAACAATAAAAACAACAAATTTACAAAATGGAAACTTCGAAACAAGTGCGCCAAGCTCTCGGCCGATTTATTTACATCCACATTCTCTGCCTATAATGTTGTGTCACGTGAGCGAAGAGTTAGGTCTCAATTAAATTGGAAAAAATAATTTTAATAATATATAATATATTTCTTTTTTGTTTGTTATTTATTTAATGTTTTCTTTTTGGTTAAATTGAGCAGGAGTTAAACTTAAAACCATCTTTGTTTCCACGAATTATGTCACTTACCCCGCCCATATTTGGCCAGGTGACCCCAATTGAACAACTTGGAATCAGAGTCACACAAGGAAACTCCATGACAAATATCAGCTAAATCAGACTGATGGTTCTTGAGAATAAGTCGTTTTAAGAATTACTATGGTGGGAAAAAGTTAAGTCTCTGGCTCCCCCCATATTTGACTTGGACACCTCATTGAAACATATGCATGTGAGTCACTCAGGGAACGTCCACATCGAATGTGGACACATAATGGTCTTATGGTGCTGGAGAAGAATACGATTGACTATATCTCCACCGGAGACTTCATCTGAGCTAATAAAAGGTTGGTAATGTATTGGAGTTGTTTAGTAACAATGAGTCCAGTAGTTTAATTGCGTTCAATGTGATATGCATGCTGCTAAAAGGCTATACAACATATACTATTATACAAATAATGATCCAATGATATGTCCTCAATAAGAATGAAAAATATGAGTGTATTGCCCAGGCGAAAACAGAACATCGTCATCAGGAACTGGTTTTGTGCTTTCTATCAAGATAGAGCCAGAATTGGTTTACTTTTTTCCAGAAAATCCCCGAAAAGATTTGCCGGGGACAAATACGCAAGTTCTTGCAACAGCTGAGTGAATCCAAGTACATTAAATGGGTACTGTACGCCATTTTTCACTAAATTCCCAGTGATAACAATGATCTAATATCGATAATATATAGAAAACTGAGTAATTTGAGTCGAAGATGTATTCTGTAAACGTTCAGGTTAATAGTTATCTTAAAATCAAGGTTAATAATTTGATATAAATTTAATTTATGGCTGGAGCCATAAATTAAATTGCGAATTTCCGTGTACAAGACATAATGTAATAATTCACGGATAGTGGATTGGGCAACGCGTGGCACACATGATCGTGAAACAAATTATGTTGATTCGGGGCGTAAACTCAAGCCACACAATATAGCCTAGTGACTACAATGACATAAATCGGTTTATTACATTATCCTACCCTTAGTCCATTCAATAAACCAATTCTATAAATAGTTACGTGAAGCGTCATTGCATGCCTTATGGAAGCCGATGTTACTTTCGCGTCCCATTTGTTGATTTAAGCATGTGTTGTCGGTGTTTTGGATCATGTAATAAATATAAATAGAACTCGTCCCCAGTTTATAGCCGAAATTACAAAACGAGTCCAGTAAGGCTCGGTCCAGACCTAATTTACTGGACTCGTTTTGTAAATTCCGCTATAAACTGGGGACGAGTTGTAGATCCTCTATATATGTCATTGGTAAGCATATACTATAACATTTATTTGACACATTTTCTTAAAAACTGTCCAAAAATTACTCGACAACGACAATTGGTATTGTTGCATTCCGGCTAATCTGCCATCCGTAACAGTACTTCGTACTCCACAGTCTTTCAAATAATCGAAATATGATTACCTTATTCTACGACTCGGAGACTATTGAAACCAACAACAACATTTGAGTACAGTATCCCTTTAAAGGTACGGTTGGCCTTGGCGGTGGGTATCCTGTAAAAATATTTCCACCCGTCAAAAACAGCCACAAACAGAAAGAACATCAAAATGTAGACCGACTTTGTCCGTATACAAATAAGAAATATCGCATAAACAATACGTTATTGTCATTTGTTTGACCATTGTTATGTAAACAAAAGCATAAAAAGTAACTTTTCTGGTGTTTGTTTATATTATGATGGTAAACATAAAGAGCGTTCTTTGTTGGTGAATTCCTGATATGGAACAAATAAAGAGCGTTTATGCCATTCGTGTGTGATTAGCCAGTAGCATTGTGCTGTCTTCTGTAACACAATCAGGCTCTTGCTTGGGTAAAATATAGTAGGTCTTTATGATAACATGCTGTTTACGCGATAGTCATGGTATATATGAACGAAACTCTATGCATTTTAATGTTTTTCTGTTTTTGGTGATTGGAACAAATATGAATATTTTCCACAACTAAGGCCTCACGTGCCTTTAAGCCAATGCATGTGAGACACCGTACTAACTGAATGTGTATGTTGCATAATGTCAGCAAATATTCCAGAACACAGATTTACCACTAAAAAATATCAGTCTATCTATTTCCCCCGTGTACTTCTTAGTGGTGATGGATTTACAAACAATTTTCTCATATTTACCCATTGTGAGTGTCATACTAACAAGTCTTAGGGTTAATACCACAGTTTATTTCAGACAATTCCATGCAATGGTGATCATATGAACATGCACATAAATACTCCCAGTCAATGATAAAAGTGCATACATCCAGATATATGTGTGATTTGAAGATGACATACTCGAGTTGACACCATGACACTACTCCAATGGGAGAGTTATGGGATAACAAATATGAACTTAATGCACGGTCAGTTTCACCAGGTTGTATGAATCAAGTAGCCACAATAGTTATACTAGTAGGTCGTTTGTTGAACTTATCATCTGAATAATTGCCACCAATTAATAGTATTAAAGCCACGTGGCGCTTTGAAGCCACAAATTGTTATATATCTACGATGAATTAATTTATCGATATGGAGACATCAAGAGCTTTCATTGTTAATCTACTCCTGATATGGTAAAAGAAAGCTAGTGTTTTTTTCGCGAAAAATAAAACAATTAAAGATTTTCGCTGCTTCTTCGATTATACTATTTATACTATATGTAATAATTGCGCAAAATAAACTCATGCTGGCATTATTTGAAAATTCAAATGTTGGCTATTGAAACAGCCCTGTGTGGGATAAATAAGCACTTATGATCATTTTTTTCCGGGAACAGGCTGGAAAATAATATGGATAAACCAACCCACGACTTACCAGATGTACGCTCTTTGTGTGTTTTCATGTTGGTCCGCGCCATCCGACCACATGTCCACTGGTGCGACAACCTACCACGATTATCCACCTAATACCTCAATAGGTCCCCTGGTGCGACAACCCCACCACGGGTATCCACCTTAATACTAAGGTATTAAGGTGGGTACTCGATCGTGGTGGGGGTTGTCGCACAAAGGGACTTGTGCATCCAACGGAATAACGGATATAAGTCCAGTATGGGCTTATTGCAGAATCAAATAAGTCGAATATGAACTTGTGTGAATATTTATGTCCAATAGGGACCTATTTGAATCAGAATTTGTTGCGCTGAATATCTGTATTCAAGTAAAATCCATGTAGGTATAATGGAGGTTCAAATGAGCCATACACGTTATGAATAATTACTGTCCACGTAAGGTCATTGTAAATTGTTTCAGAGTTAATTTCCAAACTATATTCCATTCATGATTGCTTTAAAGGTACTCAACCCGTAAAGAGGGTCCCCATCTCAACAGATTCCAACAACAACAATCCGATCAGAGGGTCCTATATTACTATTTCTTTGGCTTTGGGGGTAAAAAATATTTGATTCGAGTCGAGGAACCCATCAAACAAAGCTCAGAGTTATTAGATATTGATTTTTCAAATTTGTTATGTTCTCGAGATGAGTACTAATAACTGCCGTAATCTGCTCTGGATGTGTACTCCAAATCTATTCAAACAGACAAGGATGAATAACTCTAAAATCAAGTGGTAATTTTAACGCAATTTTGACTGAGTTCTGGGCCAGATAGTATTCCCGATAATGAAAAATAATAGATTTCTAAAATCGATATCTAACAAATCTGAGCTTTGATGGGTGACTTCCTCGACTCGAATCAAATATTTTTGACCCCCGAAGCCATTGAAATAGTAATTGAGAGGAGTTTTATCGGGTTGAGTACCTTTAATAGCCTCGGCTGTCATCTTAGGGACAGTTGTTAATGTTTCGTATTATGTTGGTTCGTTTGTCAGATTTCGTTCAATTGCTATGTTCATAATATTCTGTTTTAATAAACCAACATACCCTAATGTAAATAGGTTCATAATGTAACTAAATATAACTAAATATTAATATAGCTTCACGTTGGACTTATTTTATTCTAAAATTAGCCGATAGTGAACTTATAACGTTATTCAGTTTTAGCACGCGGACCTCAGTGAAAACACATTATAAAGATTATACATCGGGTAAGTCGATTAGGTTCATATAGCATATATTAATTCAGATTCAAATAATGCCGAAATGGGCTTATTTGTGTTTTTGAAATAAGTTCAATATGATTTTATTTTTATTAACTATCAATAATAAGTATTCATCGGATCTAGCATCGAAACTTTAAAGGTAGTCAATCCGAACAGACGCTCCGAAATTATTATTTGTTGAGGAACCTACCAATCAACGCTCAGAGTGATCAGATGTCGATTTTTGAAGTGTGTTATTTCTATTGCCCAGAAACACGCCATCAAAAGGATGGTCTCGGTCAAAATTGCGGATGAAGATGGATAATTCTATATCTAAGCGGTTATTATTACCACTTGATTTTAGAGTAATCCATCTTCATCCGCAATTTGTCCGTTTGACCACGTGTTTCTGGGCAAATTATTAGTACACATCTCGAGAAATAACAAACTTCAAAAAGCAATATCTGATCACTCTGAACTTTGATGGGTGGGTTCCTCGACTCGAATCAAATATTTTTACCCCCGACGCCAAAAAAATAGTAATTTAGGAGCGTCTGATCGGAATGAGTATCTTTAAGCACTTTTGAAATTATTTAGTTGCCAAACTGTTAATTCCACTATGTTTATTGGATGTTTTTCAATGCTAATCTGTGTGTCTGACGTCACAGAAAACCAGATAGTGCCAGAATATGAACGGAACATTCATATACAATGCATCTTTATCAACGATTACGACGTGTGAAGTAAAATTGATGTAGATCCACATGTAACGACGGTATTGACATTTGCCTTCAAATACCCGTACGATACGATTCGATTTATTCGCATAAACATCAATAAAGGCAGTATGCTAACAATACAATGCATAATAAAACAATAACTAATAAATAACTACATGTGAACATGGCATGTCTATATTGCTACATGTGTTTTTATTGTGTGACGTCATGCATAATATTCATTCGGAACGCACATCAAAGAAGGCGCCGGACCACATTGCAGATTTTGCTGCTTATGTTAGTGTTATCATTCTTCATTGCAAAATTGCATTTCTGATCCTTTGACATACTTGTAAAATCACTGATAACTACTAACAATATGACGTCAACCTTTCTCATATAGCGAGTTTATTATTTCTAATCCGGATTTTTGTAAAGTTAATCCTATCATTTAAAGATAGCCATCGTTGGTCCACTTGCTCACATATAGATGACTTTTACTATTCATGGAATCTCAATAAATTATCATTCGGTTAGTCACTTAATTCTAAAGGAAGAACCATTTGGGTTTTTCATTTGGTTCTAAAGGAAGACGCATTTTGTTAGTACAGAACCCACTGGTTTTCAAATTGGTTTCATCATGTGGAACCAGTAATCGTATTCAGAATCAACTGGTTACGAATACGGGACAAAATTTCAGAACCATCGGTACTAGTATTAGGTTACGAGCGAAGATTAATTTGGTTCCTAAATAGGTTATAAACATGTAACCAAAAGTCGTGTTAGGAACCTTCTGGTTAAAATAAATTGGTTCATCACCGGGAACCAAGAACATAACCATTGGTATCTATGTTGGTTCGAACTGGTCTTGATCCAACTGGTACTATATGGCTACCAAACAGTCTTGATCCAACTGGTACTATATGTCTACCAAACTATTTTCTACTTCGGTTACAATACGGGACAAGCTAAAAAACAAATGAATAAAGGATCAGCTGACCACATTGTCTCCCGAAAACGTGGCAAGTCGATGCCGCTTTGTTGAAGAAATTAAAAAAAAATGTTGAAATTATCTAAGTAAAAAAAGGTTAATAACTCCGTAAAAAAATAATTTTTCAGCCATCTATGTACACGTTGCACATCTCCAATATATGAGTAACAATACTCTGAAGTTTCAAATCTCTAGGATGAAAACTGTAGGAGGAGTTAATTACACCATGAAGGTACCCTCATACAGAAAATTATAAAAAATGTTGAAATTTTCTAAGTCGAAAAAGGTTAATAACTCCGTCAAAACATAATTTTCCCGTCATCTATATACAATGGTGTACATCTTCAATATATAGGCAACAATATTCTGAAGTTTCACATCTCTGGGATGAAATATGTAGGAGGAGATGATTACAACATGAAGGTACTCAAAAGTGTGACGGACGAACTGACGGACGGACTGACGAACGGATGGACGGAGCCCGTTCCTATAGTCCCCCAAAAATAAATTTACAAAACCAGTTGGTTACACATAAGAGCGTAGTGTGTAACTTTTCCCAACTAAAACTATATTGGTTACTCGTTGACGTCCCACAACACACACTTCACATCCGTATAATGATTGGTTCGATCTATCTGTGGAATAATTTCAACAAGACATTCATTGAAGGAAAAGTTGTTGCCCCCAAATGCATTCAAACGTGATTACATTGCTTTCTGACCTTTTTGGAAAAGCGCCTCTTGTGCTTTGGAGAAATATTCCCAGATATGTTTAATCTTTAATAATCAATTTGATTACTATTGACATTGGATACCGAACCGTTAGTGAAATACTTAGATCCGAAAGTAACACATTTAGTGTTCGCCACGTTAAGTTTTAATTTAAATTAGATATACATGTAGTACATAGACATGTTATGTGCATTCTTCCGTTCATATTCTGGCACCATCTGGTTTTCTACAACGAAATGCCTGCACCAGATACCAAATACCGTCCAAACTTACGAGTGGGTTAACCCAACCTTATGCTACGTCCACACAGTTGGCGGCAAAATCTTCATCAAATACTCTTTTATTACACAAGCAGGACGAAGCCGAAATCTATCCAATCGATAGTCTAATGTGGATATATTGATATGAAAGCTATGAAAGACCGATGGTAAATTGAAGGTTGTCGGAATGTTTGACATGATCACATTCAATAGTGTATATTCACTCGGAGTTCTCGGAGAACTCTGACAAATTGAGCGATTGACAGGTTATCAACATCAAGCTGGCACCATCAGATGACGTTTCGTCTTCCACTGTGTTATTATATGCTGCGCTGCACACATCCGTTCTATCTGCAAAGAAAGATATTGTTGGTGTATTGCTGTAGAATTTACTCAAAACTCAGATATAGATCTACAATAATCATTGTCAGGATGTGAACGAGAGCAAATATGGTCTAATTATATTTGCTGAAAACTGTATAAAGTACTGGCTGCATGAGTTGACATTGTCTTAAAGTTTTATTCATGGCATGCTAGAAATAAAACACACACCGATCTCGTGTTAACGCTGAACAGACGTCAATAGTTGTTAAATTTGTCGGTCAATCGGTCAACACACAACTCTGACTCTTCTCCGTCAGACAAACAATCTCCCGAGCCACAAGTTGGCATAATAATTTATGCATTGAATGTTTGAAAACAATTCGAGGAATATTTACACTAGTTGGTGGTGAAATAATTTGATATCTTTTTACAAACTTATAACGCCATAATATCTACGATAAGTGTCATCCAAAATGTTGAACCAACACACTGAATGAAGTCATTGATCCAACTTATATATTTTTGTTAATGGCCCTCAAATATAGTTGAATACACCTACCAAGTTGGTCAGGGCGAAGTTGATCTTCAGCTGCGCTGCTACCCTGTTGGCTACCTTCTTCCACATTCATTCGTCCTGCAAAGAAAGATAAGAATGTTTAATATTTTAGTATCTGAAACAGCATAGTCATTGTCATTAGTGCAGCATTCATTCATAACTCAGATACAGATCTACAATCATTGTCAGGACGTGAACATGAGCAAATATCGTGTAATTCCATTTACTGAAAACTTTATAAAATACTTGTTCCATGATATTACATTTTATTCATTGCAGGCTTGAAATAAAACACACATAAATCTTGTGCTAACGCTGAATAGAAGTCAATATTTTGCTAAATTTGTCGGTCCACACACAACTCTGACTCCTTTCTGTTGAAATAAAGAGAATAAAGAGAAACGAAATAATTACTACGATACGATACGAAGTGGCATCCAATATTTAGAACTAACATATTGAATTAAATCAATGATGCAACATATTTATTTTTTATAATGGCCATCAAAATAGTGGAAAACACCTACCAAGTGCCGCGAGGCGATTAAGCTGTTCAGCTGAATAACAGCCGCCCGATCTAAGAGTTGTGTACACATCACCTAAAAGATGATTTAAACGTTGACTATATGTGAAAGAAATTAATGTGTGGAACATTTCACTGGTTTATGAAACTAACTACATGTACTATATCGTTGGTGGTGAAATTAATAAAACCTTTACAAATTGACACCACCCCCAGAAAAACGTGTTGAAACCATTGCAATGTAAATATTACTGTTACAGTTATTTGCGAAGGTGATTAAAAATTCATTTCAAAATCTATTTTTTTTAAATGTTTTCAATGATTTTTCCTTTTCCTTTGTTTACCTTGATGTGCTTATTGAACTTTTGTATTTTTCTAAACAGTATGTTTACATAACAATGGTTTTGAAATGAGAAACCTTGTTATTGAAAAATTATTAATAATAATTAATCTATTTTACATGAACTTGTTGGTGATCGTTGTTTAACAGATGGTCATTACTTTTCAAATGTAGTAACCGCATATAACATCTTTACAATTGATGACACCGACATATATCAACTCTTTAATATAATTAAGCAATTATATGTGATGGATGTATCGTGCATACATGTACCTATGTGATTAGGACAAGATATTATAAGGTCAGAAGCGCCGAGATGTTAATACTGATGGTACTATACTCATTGAGTCGTTCTCCAGAGGCTTTATTACGTGGGCAGATTATGATTCATTACAATCCATACACAATCGTTCGTCGATAGAGTAGACACTAATCGTAATTTCGTGATAATCAGGTAAATAGTAATCATAATCCGACATTCATTATGTCAACAAACCAAGGATCCACCGCGTCGCGGTATCAAAACACAGCAAACCGTTCATTGGGTACAAATTATTGTAGAATATAAAGGACTCACATCAAAACTGTTCACGAAATATGAATTACATGAATATGTATTGCCCCACTAAATAAGGCCTCTGGAGAAGTCTTTGGTATGATTCGCGTATCGAATGATTCCACAAACTTACCTAAATCCAGCACAGTGTCGTTGTCTGGGTGCATATTATATCTGAAATAATATACAATGGAGTATCATAGGGTTACGATTTTGGACAAAACTCTGTTTTGGTGTACATTAATGATTCCCCGATAATAAGTGAACATTGTTAGGATAGGACCAATATCTATGAACTGCCGTTCATAGCAGATATCATTTGTGCAATCAACAAAGTATGTAAAATGTATATAGCTTGACAGCTCTTGTTAAAAACCGATGTCATTCATTTCCGTTCCCAAACTCCAGTAACTAAAATAAATATGACAGAAGACCCAAAGCACCCAGCATTATTAGGAAAGGAAGATTATTCCGTTGACAGGCGCGGGAGCACACCATTAGCATATCCTTCTGTGTGTAACAATGAGAGAAGAGAGCATAAGTTATCGAGAATCTGATAAAGGAAATCCAGTTATTGGATGCACGTAGAGGCAATTGTTGCAACACCGAGACCTTCGTGATAATTATGCTATAAAATATTGTCTTTGATAACATAATCAGTTAATGGAGCTTTTCACAGCTGTCAATCAAATAATTATTAGCATATATATTCTACCAAACGCTTGCTCAATGAGAATTAATTGTTCACCTAGGTACTCATATCCACGCATACTTTCAGTGTTCAATTACATACTTTCAAACAAGATTTGTGTTATCAAATTATAATATTCTGAGATTTTGATTGTGCAATAAGGTTGGAAATTCAACAATGATTATAACAGTTTTCTTGCATATCAGTAGCTCTGTGAAACCAATTAAACTGTTGCTGCAGATACTTTATCTCCTAGCAACATTAAGCTCCCATTAATGTGGAAAGCTCAATTTTATAGCAAGCCTAAGGTCGTACCGTGTGGTTGGCCGCATATCTTGCTACCATATATTGAAGTGTTATATTTCTTAACCGATTTGTTAGGCTACAGTGTAATAGACGACCGTATCGTGCCTAACGTATTGGATTATGTTAATATCTACTCACATGAAATCGTTGTAGGATCCGATAAGGCCATTCCTCGGACCATTAACTCTAAAAAATATTTAAATTTAATTATTGACAATATCCTGCAACTTTGCCTGACAGTATTAACTGGTTGATTACACTGCCTACGTTGACCATAGCCACTGCTGAAGGATATATGTCTACGTATACACTCGTCAATTTTCGTTAGCTATAATATTCTATAGAATCATGCTGATACAGGGTTAAAAAGATTGTGATAAAAGATATGGCCATGCATTGCTACTCATAAAATTCCCAGCCTCAAACTGGGCATAGCAACTCACTATCGCAGAAAAAGGGCCAGGTTACTACGAATCGGGCGGGTGGTTCGTTTTGGGCAAAGACCACTTTAATGCAGGAAATTCGGCTACTTCATGGGTGTAAAAGCACATTTTGATAACAAAAATTCGTTCCAAATTTATATTATAACGTCCTGACGGGGTACCCGTCCTGACGGGGAGAGTCGTTGTGTTGTCTTTTTTACAAAATCGGCCCAGCGGATACCGAGATACATGATCAAGGTCATTTGAAAGGTCAAGGTAACGCT
This sequence comes from Siphonodentalium dalli, assembly GCA_032622095.1. Taxonomy (NCBI): domain Eukaryota; kingdom Metazoa; phylum Mollusca; class Scaphopoda; order Gadilida; family Siphonodentaliidae; genus Siphonodentalium; species Siphonodentalium dalli. Next base: position 216,972,140 of record CP136063.1, read on the forward strand.
GGGTGGGACGAAAGTGATTGGCATCCCCATCTACACCAACACCCCAAAAATGGTGGAAATCGGCCCAGCGGATACCGAGATACAGGTTCAAGGTCATTTGAAAGGTCAAGGTCACGCCGCTACCCTTTGAAAATGTTTGCAAACCCGAACCATCCCTACCTACGAAATTTCATCCCGATCGTCCCATCGGATTCTGAGATAGAGAGTCAAGGTCACTCGAAGGTCAAGGTCACGCCGCATGGGCATCTCGGTGGGACGAAATTTATTGGAATCCCCATCTACACCCCGAAAATGGTGGAAATTGGCATAGCGGATACCGAGATACGGGTTAGTCGAATTACGTATCGAAATTGCTCAGCACCTCAAACTACCCGTTTCCACCAAGTTCGGTGGAAATCGGCTCAGCGGATCCCGAGATATGAGTTCAAGGTCACTCGAAGGTCAAGGTCACGCCGCACGGGCAGACGGGCAGATCCGTGTTATTCATGTGTTCAACGTACACCAACACCCCAAAAATGGTGGAAATCGGCCCAGCGGATACCGAGATACGGGTTCAAGGTAATTTGAAAGGTCAAGGTCACGCCGCACGGGTATCCGGGCGTGACGAAATTGCTCGGCCCCTCAAACTTCACCCACATACCAAACTCGGTCGAAATCGGCCCAGCAGGAGCCGAGATACAGGTTGAAGGTCACCGGTTTGAAGGTCAATGTCACGCCGCCCGGGCAAACGGATAGGCCCATGTTAGTCCTCGGATCGAATTACGTGCCCGTACCCAATTTCGTCGAAATCGGTTCAGCCGTTTTCGAGTCCATCGTGGCCACACACACAGACAGACTTTCCTCAAATATATAATTGACAAGAAAACCATAGTCAGAAATGGTAACGCCACCAAGATCATATTATTAGCCATAAATAGAAATGATAATATTATGATATAAACTAGCTTTCAAATTCCATGTGGGAAATTTGGATACTTAAATTCCATATATCAAGTTTTCCCGTTTCTCGTGTTATACATTACATTCTTCAAGCTGTCTTTTTTATTACACTAGCTGGTGGGCCCGACATCGTCCGGGCTGTTTCCCATTTAATTTGACCTTGAATTGACTATTTTTGAAAGTCAAGTCATGATTTGACCCGTCCAAAACACTCTCCGGAGAAAAGTACCCCGTATCAAATTTCGTCCGTTTTACCCGATTTGACCTTGAATTGACCATTTCGAATGTCAAGGTCAGGTCGGGGTCACGATTTGACCCGTCCAAAACACTCCCCTGACAAAAGTACTCCTAGGTATCAAATTTCATCGAAATCAATCCTGTTTACCCGATTTGACCTTTTATTGGCCATATTGAGGTCACGCCGGGGTCACGATTTGACCCGTCCAAAACACTCCCCGGATAAAAGTAGCCATAAGTATAAAATTTCGTCGAAATCCGTCCGGACGTAAGCACGACATGGTACTTGTGAGGTGCGTTCTTTTGTTTGCATGACTTGTGTGGTGCAGCCCACAAGTAACGTACGGAAAATCCAATTTTAAAGAGCGGCCCCAAACCTCGCCCAAACGCACCCACCCTAAAGTGGAATTCAACTTATACGGGACCAAAACCGGTCAATAGTGGTGTTATAAACTGTTTTACAAACATCTCCGTTATTTCGTTAATATTACGTTTTTCTAAATATTTTTTTTCTCTAAATACGTATTTCAGAAAAAACACATAATCTGATAAATGTTATATCGACGAAATAACGGAGATGTTTGTGGAATAAACCAGTTAGAAAAAAAATGTTAATTTCATCGCACCCCACAAGTACCCTCTGGTGAGAGCGTTTTACCCAATTTGAACTTGTCAATTGTTTTAAAGGTCAAGGTGAGGTCGGGTCACGATTTGACCCGTCCAAAACACTCCCCGGACACAAGTATCCCTAAGTATCAAATTTCGTCGAAATCCATCTTTGATTACCACACGATCGCACGCTTTCCAAAGGGTGTGGTAATATCAATATCAGCACATGTGCTAATCTGTGTCGGACTATTTTATTCAGCGGGGTAAGACTACAGCTTTTAAAGCGACCCATTTTTACTTTAACATCGACCTAATTACTAGCCTAGTACATAATACTAAAAGTACATATATATATAAGACACAGGGGTCCGGGATTTTTTTTATTATATTATTTTTATGGTCACATTCCTCATTTTAAAGAAATAATACCAAGCTTCGTGAAAATGGCTTCAAAATCACTATTTTTCAAAATACCAAATGTGTTGACAGGACTGCCCCTTCCTTAAATATTATAATAGTCTTCAAAACTAACATCTATAAAATAGGATAAAGCAAAACAAGTTTTAAAAATCTATTCCCAAATTCCCAAAAAATTAATTTTTTTTTTTTAATCTGCCGATCTGCCCTGCCCATCCGTTTGATCGCCTATATAATTTATAGCCAAAGTTATAAACATTATTTGCGCCCTTAATCCCCGGCTTACGTGCATGCTATGACCACACATTTTCAGAGGGGTTCAATCGTTTTGTCGCCTTTTGTCTGACAGGCAGACGAACTCAATTTATTTTTATAGTAGTAAAGGTTAATGCTAATGTCACTATATATTTGCACGCGTGACACCCCCGCCAACAACCCCGCCATCGCCAGTGTACGCCCGTGGCATCGGCACAGAAACTGGCCAACATCCCGCGACTGGACGTCGCCTTGATATGAATCGAGCATTGGTCCCAGTTTTACTATACGAGTAGGCTGCACATTCAAGAATGGACAGGCCATAGGTAAAATAAAGTCCATCCTGATTACGATACGGCAAACTAACTTCATTTTTATTATTCGATTAAAACAAGTCGTTACTCTTTTCATCATTACTATCAATAAAATACGGATAATGCATGCATGCAAGAAACAGGTCTGTTGTCTTGTGACAAACGCATGGCAAAATAGCCTACAGGTCTCTTTGAAAAGCCGACGAAATTCCTAACAGATGTACACATCGTTTATGAATTTCGTCTGCTTTTCAAAGACAAAGGCGAAGCAGTTAACCAAACTCCAGACAGAGGTATCTCTCATCGCTCCGGGGCGATAGCGTTGAGGGCGCTGAATGGAGTTTGGCAGTTAACACGTGCTGTGATAAACACAATCGATTAATTATCTTCATCCCGGCACTCTGAACCAACGGAGCATATCGGTACGATTGAGTCAGAGTACGAAACTACATAATTACCCACAATTCAATATCCCAGTGATACAGGCGAAATTAAATTTTCGAAAACAAATTACACCGGTGGCGTAAATTAGTGAATAAACATTGATATCTAGCTGTCGGCTGTCATTGTATCCGCGACTCTTGTGTCTGCTTATAATTTGCGCGCGCTCAATGCCTCTATAGTAATATAACAACGCATGTCCACCTTACAATATAATATATATGTTCTAATTATGTAAAAATAAAAGAAGGTTTAAACAAGTTTGACCTGAATATTTGCCAAACAAAAACACGCTCCATTATCTACCGTATGAACTCAAATAGTGCATGCACTCAGACTACCTTCTGAAACCCTTACTGTCTGAAATTTGTTATCGTGTGAAGGACCAAAATAAATTAAAAAACATTAATATTATTCAACCACGTTTGCAACAATCTGGCATACATCAACACTCATTACTGGATTATCTTTTCAGACACGTTGTATGGTTGTATGTTAATTGTACCTCTAAAGTAATAGTTCTGCAAATATTTTCCAGCAGACAGTCATATTTTCAGATAGTAGATAGAGTATAGAACCTAGTTGGATTCCTATGCTAGATATTCACAAAATTAGAACACATCTCTCATAGGTTGAGGGTAAAACTATGTTGTTATAGTACTATAGCATACTTTGGCTATACCGGATACTGTTATTTTTTTCTTTCAAATATATTATTTTAAATATACTATATATTGATATTTTATGTGATGTTACGTATTTTTAACTTAAGAGCAGATATCCTATATCATTTGGGGTTTATGGATAACTTATTCAAAGAAATGTCGAAATAATATCGGGATGATTGAGACAGCCATGTGTCATATAAGTTACGATTTCCCTGGCCCCGCCATAAATTATGCATTCCTTCACAGTATTCTTATATATTATGGGAATTTAAAAAGAAAATTTACCCCCAACCTACATGTAACCTATGTTTTTGCTTTCCGTTGCCGAAAACAACGGTAATTGTTTATGCCTTACAATTACCTAATTTTATAAGAAATATCAATGAGCATATTATACGCAGTCATGATAGGCAGATTTAGATCAACTTAAAAAATAAATCCAATGGGGGTAATTGGGAAGTACTGATGCCATGTATATGTATTTATACATATATATACAATGTAAGATTTGTAATATTTGAAAGATAGCACTTAATGTCCTTGCTATACTTATATTCTGGTAATAAATTCCCATGCAAAAGACTGAAAGGCTAGACAATTGTCAATTTTGCAACAATGCTATATGTCGAATGATGCAAGTATGTTATCGTGATACCTATAAATTTACCCATATATTAAATTTAGAACATGTTCAATGAAATTCTTAGTTGGAAGACATGTTAGTGTTTCCAATATATATCTTTGATATCCTTGTAGCATGATATTGTGGCATTACCACTATGCTGACGCATGTCCTTCATTAAGGGTACGTTCATACGCTGGCAAAATAGCACTGCAAAATGCCATGCCCGATGGTCATTTTGTTAGCTGGCATTTTTGCAGGTTACCGACTAGCTCGTGCTCCGTCGTGGCTGGCTGACAACAAACAACGACTATTTATGATAACGGCGTCTAATTCTTTGCCGGTGCCCATAAAACGAGGCCACTAACAATAATTAAAAGTATCCGTGTTGTCTTTGATTCGAATTGTGTATCGGGGAGAGGCATTGATAGAACAATTTGTTCTCAGCTATTGTCATAATCATACTTAATTATACACGTATATGCGAGGAAACTCATGACGTGGTTTAAAGAGTTCCGAAAGTGGTACTTTTCAGAAATGGAGCTAGTGGAATGGGGCAAGCAAAATGGACACAAGCAGTGTCGCCAACTTCACCAAAGATATATCATGGTGGGAGTATTGACAGTTGTGATAATGGTTCGTCTTTTGCATTCATAAAGCATATATATATATATATGTATATATATATATATATATATATGTAACTATGCAGTCAAGTATTATAAAAAACATCAATACAAGGCGGGTACCAATGGCTAAGTACGGACCCACCATCTCTCTGAGTGACGTTATGGTACTCATATATCAGCCCCATCCAATCGATGGAGCTGGTCTTGGCGATCTCACATTCCAACATATCAAGTGACTGGCCTAAAAATACCAACATGCACTGAGTTCTTAATATATTGCAAAAAGCTCAGTGATATCAGCAATCATTGAAAACCCGCTGTCGTACATGATCACTACTAACGCTGATTTGTTGACAACCGGCAGAAATTAATCCGTTTTTGCAATTTTGCAGTTTGCGGCAATATTTCCAGCGTATGAACTTACCCTAATTAACATTATTGTGTTTCCAAAACATCAACATATACACATTTACACATTTACCAGGTTGCATTTGATCACACAGTGAACACGTATGTCGAAAAATAGTGACATTATTCACCCTTCCGGTGTTACCAGCCTCATACTGGGGGAGGTATATTGAGTGCTCAAACACGTGCACATAGCATGTATTTTCATCGAATTTGGCAGTGTGGCAGGTTATTATTTTTCAATAATTTATGAGCGATGATTCGTTCGTAGAATCAATTTTGTTTATCATTGTGTTTCTTCTCGATTATTTTGGTCGCCGTAATGCCACAAATTAAAGTAATCAATTTTGTTTGGGTTTCTCTATAAACGAATAACAATTTGCTTGATTATGAGACAACGAGACAACGTTTAATCATTTTCACATGCGATATCATATGCGATTAAGAAGTGCTGCATTGTGCATTTGTGGCCTAGACGCATAAGCTTGTCAACAATGATATTATCAACATGATCAATTACCTTTCATTCGCACTAGCACTGTAGTTGGTCACGGTAATGCCAAGTTCATCAGGTGTCAGTATTTCGTCCGCCATATATCCCTGTAACATGAAAAGTTTTAGTAAGATACCTATGTCATCACATAATCTATAGATTGCGTTTGACTATACATTATTTGATTGAAAATAGATTTTTAAAGCTTATTACAGGTGAGAAAATATGTTAGTAAGTGGTTCTAATACAGTCAATTTGACCGACCGTACAAAAGACCCAGTCTTGATGTTGGATATTTGAAAATAATGTTGTAAACTTTTTTTGTCTCTCGTTGGGTTTTGCGACAACCTCAAAGTCAGAATTAGGTGGAACCCTAATGGTACTTCGTATGGTCATGGTCGCAAAATTGTACGAAATGTAGAGTCATGCCTATGTTATATAAAGTCATATATTATTATATATTATCATATTAGAGCTTGGAATGCCAAAACGTCACCTAATTAGTTGGCCCAACAATTAATTATGCACAAGAAAATAACCTGACACCGAGTTTTATGAAAAAACGGTACGCCCTTCCCCCACCCTCATAAAATCATGTCAGTTATGCGTCATCCCATTCCCTCCTCATCACCACCTGACATACATATCACAGATTTTAAAGCGCAATTATGCTTTTAGATCGTATTTGAAGTTCTTTCAGTGTCAGGACAACGTGTTATCTACCCCCCCCCCCCCCCCCCATATTGCAACCCAACCCACGTAATTTTGGGTAAGGATTGAAAATCATTATTCCCGATGCTCGAGATCATACTCTCCGTGCGTAGAGCAAATACAAAAATATATAAATGCTATTCGCCACCCGGTAAACTGCCGCTTCAAAATATACAAAAACAAAATATAGTTTAGATAATGAGCACTAATTATTCAATTACCAAATAAGATTTTACACTGGTCTCGCTAAGTGGGTTAAATATCTCCCATAAGATTACATGGTGTATTCTCATCGGTTGACCGAAACGAGCCTACTGAAAGGTCATCGCGCGTCAGAAGATCTGCTTAATGACCCCTTCGTTTCATGCTGTCTACAAACAGCATAACACGTACTATATACACTGTTCCAATGGCTTTTACTTAGAACGACAGATTTCGGTCGCGTTAATGACGTAAGTTGTATATTTTAAGCAATAGGTTGACCGATGTATATATGTATTTCAAGCATAAAGCGCCCATATAATATCACAATTTAGCATACAAGATATCCATTACAATAAAAATTATATTATGATTTACATATAAAGTAGGTTATTCCACTCTTGAAATAAATATAAACTTTATAACAAATCAGAATTATAAATGGCATAAAATATCTTATTTGCAGAACTAGACATATTCTCTCGGAACCCATGCATACATGGTGGTGGTGTATAATAATGGCGACCCGAAGGGAGTGGTTGGAAATTGCAGTTCACAATTGTAGATTTTTCAAAGCTTGAAGATAGATTTTTTTCAAACAACTGCAACATTGCAACATCGCAGTCATTTGCTGACGCAATTTTACACTAAGTTGAAATCGGAAATCTCATCGCCCAATTGCGAGTTAAATAATCCTGTGTTAAAAATACTAAGATCGGTTTCCTGTTAAGCCAAAACGACAAAACATGAGCGCATTCAGCAATGATGGAAATACGGATCAGTCTCAAAAGACAGCAAAGCAACCAAAGAAGAAACCGAATCAACAGGCACGAAGTACAGAAAAGGATACGTCAGTAAACCTAAACACAATCAAAAGGCAAGAGTGCAAGAGATGCTTTATGATATGAATTGAACAAAATACTTGAACAATAAACTTGATAAATGTTTGAGGACCTGGATACAAAATTGAAAGCATCGAGGACAAAATTATCAAAACGGAAGACCTGACCAAAATCAGATAAGAATTAATTGAAACTTCAAAAACTGAGTTACAAACAACCCGAATGAAAAAAAAAAAAATACTAGAAACGGAGAATATTATGCTAAAGGAATAACTAAATTAAGTAACAACAAAACTTATGGAGCTGGCACAGTCAATAAAAAAAACTATCAGAGTAAAAATCTGCTTGAACAACATACATGGAAAGAAAGCATAAGAAGCATAGGTACTCCTGGCCCTGGTGAAGATGAGTGTGAAGTAGCAGTTGTGAAAGTCCTAAATGGAATTCTTGGCCTAGAGTTGAACAAAAAGAAATCAGTATTGCACATCGACTTGGATCATATAACACCAGTAAACAAAGGCCAATAATAGTGAAATTCTTTTCTAGGAGAACCAAGTTGGCAGCTATTAGAGAAAGGAAGAAGCTGAAGGGTACATATATTGTGATAAGAGAAGATCTGACCTCACAGAATTATGAATGAGTTATGATAGCCAAAGATGATGATCACTGGACGGCTTGTTTGTTTAAAGCAGATTTTTTCTTAATTTCATTAGCATCTACTCTAACTGACAGTTTTTTCAATGACTTCATTTTGTTGTTACTTTAGTTAGTTATTCCTTAAGTTTAGTATTCTATGTTTCTAGTGCTTTTGTTTTTGTTTTGTTTTTTCATTCAGGTTGTTTGTAACCTCAGTTTTTGCAGTTTCAATTAATTCTTATTTGATTTTTTTCAACTTTGTGTCAAAGACCTCAATCATGATAAATTGATCAAGTTGTTCAATTGTTCAATTCATATCGTGAAGCATCTCTTGCCTTTTGATTGTGTTTATGATTACTGACAAATCCTTTTCCTGTACGTCCTGTTGATTTGGTTTCCTGCTCATATATTATGGGTATCACAAAATCAAAAAAAAATCTTCTGAGACTAATCCGTACTTCCATCATTGCTGGGTGCGCTCATGTTTTGTCGTGTTTGCTAAACAGGAAACCGATCTCAGTATTTTGTAACACAGGATTATTTACCTCGCAATTGGGCGATGAGATTTCCTATTTCAACTTAGTGTAAAATTTCATCAGCGAATGACTGCGAGTGTCGAGCGATCTTATCGGTAGTCGGTGAATTATATTTAGGTAACACAATGTTGCGGTTGTTTTGAGAAAATCTATCTTCAAGCTTTTAAAAATCTACAATTGTGAACTGCAATTTCCATCCATTCCCTTCGGGTAGCCATTGTTATACACCACCACCGTGTACGCATGGGTTTCGAGAGAGAACGGCTGTAGTTCTACAAATAAGATACTTTATGCCATTTATAATTCTGATTTGTTATAAAGCTCATTTCTTTCGTCATTGGAATAACTTACTTTATATGTAATTCATAATATAATTGTTATTGTAATGGATAACATGTATGCTAAATTGTTATATTATTATATGGGCGCTTTAAAACGTATATGCATATTGCTTTAAAATATACAACTTACGTCATTAGCGGGACCGAAATCGGTCGCGCGAAGTAAAAGCCATTGGAACAGTGAAAAGACTATATTTTGTTTTTGTATTTTTCAGCGGAAGTGGCTATTCGCCATCCCGGTGGCGAATAGCCATATTACATAGAAATCGCTATTCGCCACCGGATGGCGAACAGCGTTTATTTATTTTCTTTATTGGCTCCACATACTGAAAGTATGATGATCTCGAGCATCGGGAAAATGATTTTCAGTCCTTTCCCAAAAGGCCATGGGTTGGGTTGCAATATTGGGGAGGGGGGGTACATAACATGTTTTCCTGACACTGGAACTTCAAATACGATCTAGAAGAATAATTTTGCTGAACAATCTGATCTGTATGTCAGGTGATGATGGGGGGGTGGGATGGCGCATAGATGATTGAGGATTTTATGAGGATGGGGAAGGGGTACCTTTTTTCATAAAACTCGGTGTCAGATGATTTTCTTGTGCATTAGATTAAATCCTTACATTAAAAACAATCACACGAACAACTCTATTTTTAGTACTCGAATTTCAGATGAGTCTGTTATTTTGTTTGTGCATTAGATTAGACGATCCTTATATCATAAACAATAAATTTCTAGAAGTGGAACTAGAGTTGCTGACACATGTATGTGATCTGTATTGGTTGGTGGAGGTGGCGAATAACGCCCCCCCCCCCAAACAATTCAATTTTAACAAATAAAAAATCTCATTTTCCATAAGTGGAATTTCGAGGAAAAAAAAATGTGATCTCAATTGGTTTGGGGGGGGGGGCGAAAAACGTTATTCTTAAAACTTTTATGTCAGATAAGTTTCTTGTTTCGTGCATTACATTAGGCGATCCATGAATGTTAACAGTCATTTCCTGGATCTGGAAGCAAACTTTCACTGACAATCTCTGTGCTCTACATTGCATGTGGTGATTGAGGTGGTGGGGGTTGTGGTGCCGAGTAATTCTTTTCTTAGAACTCGAATTTCAGATGAGTCTCTTATTTTGTGCATTAGATTAGACGATCCTTAAATCATAAATATTCAATTTCTATAGGTGGAGTAGAAGTAGAGTTATGAACAAATCTATGTAACTGAAATGGTTTGGGGGGTGTGCCGAATAAAAGTTCTCCCTAAACTTATTTTTTAAATAAGTCTCGTTTTTTTATATTAGGCGCTCACTGCATCACAAGTGCACATTCTCAATGTTGGATGTATATTTCGGACTAACCATTCTCACCGCAATTTGAGGTGTGGGGCGAATAACATTATTCTTAAAACTCGGATAAATTTCTTATTCTTTACATTAGATTAGACGATCCTTATATCATAAACGATCATTTTCTAGAACTGGAAGTGGAATTGCGAAAAAAAATATGCGATTTAAATTGGTTGGGGTGTGGGGTGGCGAATAACTTTATTCTTGAATGTCAGACGAGTTTCTTGTTTTGTGCATTACATTAAGCGATCCATGAGCAACAGTCAATTCCTGGATCTGGAAACACTCTTTCGTTCAAAATTTTGTGATCTGCATTACAGGTGGTGATGCGAGGTGAGGGGTGGCAAATAACTTTTTTCTTAGAACCCGAATTTCCGAGTTTGCGAACAAATTTAAGCGATCTGATTTGTTTGTCGGAGGTCGGGTGTCGGGGTGGGTGTCGTATAAAAAATATGTCCCCTGACACCTCGATTTTAAATAAGTTTCCCGTTTTTATGTATTATATTAGGCGCTCAATTTGATGGCAGGTGCTCATTCTCTAGGTATAGAAGTACATTTCGGTCAAACTTCTCTGATCGGATTTTGAGGTTTCTTACTTTGTGCATTAGATGAGACAATTGTTAAATCATAAACAATCATTGTGAACAAAAAATCTTTATTCTGCATTGGTTGGGGGTGGCGAATAACTGTATTCTTAAAACTTTGTTGTCAGACGAGTTTCTTGTTTTGTGGATCACTTGGGTGATCCATGAATGTTAATTGTCATTATTTCCTGGATCTGGAGGAAACTCTGCGCTCTGCATTTCAGGTGGTGATTGGGGGGGGGGGGGGGGGTGGCGAATAGTTATTTCTTAGAACTCGAATTTCAGATGAGTCTTAAACTGTGCATTGGATTAGCCGATCCTTAAGTCATATACATTCAATTCCTATAAGAGGAAGTAGAGTTGAGCACAACTTTACACAATCTGAAATGGTCGGCGAGGGGTGGTGAATAATGATTTGTTCCCCTACATTTCGATATTAAATAAATTTCTCGTTGTTATGTATTATATTAGGCATTCATTGGATGGCAGGTGCTCATTCTCTATGTTTAGAAGTACATCTCGGTGTGAAACCTCTATGATCGGAATTTGAGGTGGGGGGGGGGGGGGTGGCGAATAACAGTATTCTTAAAACTCGGATGTCAGAGAAGTTTCTTTAAATCTGCACATTAGATTAGACGATCATTCAATCATAAATATTCAATTTCTAGAACTGGAGGTGGATTTGCGAACAAAAAAATGCGATCTGAATTGGTTGGGGTGGCGAATAGCTATATTCTTAAAACTGGAATGTCAGACGAGTTTCTTGTTTTTGCACTACGTTAGGCATTTACCTGGATCGTCTAATCTAATGCACAAAATAAAAGGCTCATCTGAAATTCGAGTTCTAAGAATAGTTATTCCCGCCAAAATGAAGATAAAAGACTTTTGCTCGCTAACATCCATGGATCATCTGTTGTAATGCACATGGATAAATAGATCGTTTAATGTAATGCACAAAACAAGAAAATCATCTGACATGTAAGTTATTCGGCATCCCCCCGCAACCAATTCAGATTCGCAATTGCACTTTCAGTTCTAGAAAATGATTGTTCATGATTTAAGGATCGTCTATTAATCTAATGCACAAAGTAAGAAACATATCTGACCTCTGAGTTTTAAGAATGTTATTCGCCACCTCCCCCTCACCTCAAATTCCGATTAGTGGTTTATCCGAAATATACTTCTAAACATAGTGAATGTGCACTTGCGATGCAATGATCGCCTAATTATATTGTAATCCAAAAAATCTAAGTTTAGGGGGAAAACGTTAATCGCCACCTCCGCCCCAAACCCAACAAAATATTGAGCGAAAGAGTGCTTCCAGAGCAATACAAGAAACTCATCTGACATTCAAGTTTTAAGAATAAAGTTTGCCAGCCCCTCACCAACCAATTCATATCGCAGACTTTTGTTCGCAATTCCACTTCCAGTTCTAGAGAATGATTGTTTATGCTTTAATAATCGTCTAATCTAATGCACAAATTAAGAAAGACCTCATTTAATACAACAAACAAATCTAGAAATTTAAATTCAAATATTCAAATGATATATACTTATCGTATAATTGTTTTCTACAGATTTTACTTCCAAACATTCCGTACGAATCTGAGCTTTTCACTGGAAGAACCTTTTTATACTGGCAGGCGACCATGTGTTGATGACTGAAATTACCTGTAAATGCAACAAATCAAATTCGCCCAATTATAGTTATATCAGTTTTATCACCAACCACACATATATAACTCTTATATAACTCTTGTCAATTATGTTTGGCTGCGGACACACGTACCACAGTAGCGATGGCATAGTAGGTGTGACAATTTATTATGGTGGAGTTTGGTGACAATTGGTCCGTCATAATTATGTTACAAAGCTACTGTGGTACGTGTGTCCGCAGCCAATGGCCGGCCTGTCAAATTAAAGTCTATGTCACTTCGCTCACTTGCGTATGTCCTTGTAATCACATAAGGCCAAGTATAGACGAAAGCACCAAACGCGAAAAACAATATGTCTATTTAGGTCGCAGCGTTAGTCTGCAGTTGAAACACAGACACCGAGAGGGTCCCTTCGTGAATTTTTAAAACATCACAATTTCAAACTATCATTTCAAGGAAAAAAAATATTATTTCTTACAACCAGTGTATGATTTAGTACAATAACATCAATTCTTTACCCTCACAATTTGAGACATATGTTAGAACTATGAAAACAGTTTTAAAACACAACCATTTTTTTCATGTAGGTCGATAGACAGTTGGACAGGAAACATTAAAACAAACTATTATCTAGACTATGAACCCAACTGTAGGGTATGCCCTCAGTCTGCCATTTGGCACCATTTGCAGAAATATTTGTTTAGGAAAAATCGCCATAAAACTACTTAATATCTGAAAATATGAATCAGTATTGAGTATTTATGTCTATCAGATTATTGAAAACGTGGTTGAATAATATTTATGTTTTACGTTGTTTTGGTCCTTTACCCGATAACAAATATTGCTGTAAATGGCTGCCAAAAAAAAAATATGCAATGAAAAAAAATGTTCTTTTTATGATCTCGTAGAAGTGATTATTTGGGTTCATAGTCTTGATAATGCAGTGTTTTTTTTATATATTTCTTGTCAAAACTGTCTATCGACCTACATGAAAAATGGTTGTTTTATTTGTTTTAAACATATATCTCATATTGTGAGGATACACACGTTGTTATAATACTATAGCATACATTGGTAATAAAAGCTAATGATTTTATTGATTGTTTGAAATTGAGATTTTTTTAAACTTCACGAATGGGGCGCCTCTTTAAGCATGGTTTCGCTAAAATTATTTCAAGTATAATTATATTATTTTATGCAGAATTTATAATCATTGTATACTAGATACTTTCCACCTCTGTTATTTGGAATACAATTTACGTTAACTTGAGCACTTGCCATTGTGTTTATGCCAGAACGGCTACGGTAAAGGTATATATAATAGCAGTGAACTCTACTTAGAACTCTGATACTAACTAATAGTACCGCTTTACAACAAAATTCACAAAACTCGTTAAACAAATAAACTTAATATCGTTGGTGCTAAACCTTATTCACCACAAACAGCTCATGCCGAGACAACACCGACCGAATGTGGTTTGATACGGACTATAAACCATGCCTGCCAGATGAACCAGGATAGACCCTTTTGAAACAGACTATTGTTGTGTTCGGAGTTTCCATACAGCCACTACAACGCGGATTCTGATTTGGGCTGATTTCTCCTCTCTGTTTCATTTTGATGACTGATTGGGCGTTATTGGACTGCCGATGGACAAAATGTTGTTTATGAGTATATATATATATACAAGTCGTTGACTAACATAATGGAGTTGCTTCATTGGTTATCAAATATGTTGGGTAAACGGGGAGGCCGATTTGCATGTAAACGCATAGGTTAGCTGTGTTATTTTTTTAATCTTTCCGGGTCCCATCTCCAAACTCCAAACTTCTATATCTTGCTAACCAGTAATCGAGCTGCGCGTTCTATGTTCTGGAGCACATATGATAGTAATTGGATGCAGCAGCTGTGTGCTACCAGAGATTATTTTGTATCTCTGGTGCTACGCAATAAACAGCAATGAAGATAATTACAGTTCCTTGGCAACTCCCCCCCCCCCCAGTGATGAACAAGTTACATGTAAATGTATATGGGATACATTTAATATGTAATGCTGATGGATTAAAATATCCCCAAGAGAAACTTGCGTCTCAAAATGAATTGCCGCTCAAACCATGAAGGGGCCTATTCCGAGTGGACCACATGTCCGGAACAAACGTCCAAGACGGGGCTGGTGAAGCATATGGACTACTACCTCGTCATTGCTGACGCCCGTCCAGATTAACGGGAACCATCTGTGCTCGGACTGTCTGTTTGGCTGCTCCCTTGCATTTTTCTTTCGCACTGCACGAGTGTCGGCTTTGAAGATGCACGACTCGTCCGAGTCACTTGTGGTCGGATTCTACTCATACTAACGTACGTCTCCCAGCCTCCGTCCGATGTATCGGCTATGCGAATAAGCTTGTTCCGGCTCTTCAGTTTGTCTAAACTGGGGACCAACATGTCCCGACGATAGTCCAATTTGGATTCCTCTAAACCCCAAACTACCTGCTGGCGGCTTTCATATATATCCGAATTGAAAGTGTATTGAATCCTGTTCCCTTCCAATTTCCAATGAAGTTTCTGTTCCGTTGTCAAACTGAGCGAGGTCCACAAATTTGATCACTGAAAAGAGTTAAATGGCGACTTTCATATATATCCGAATTGAAAGTGTATTGAATCCTGTTCCCTTCACATTTCCAATGAAGGTTCTGTTCCGTTGCCAAACTGACCAAGGTGCCACACATTTCTCATTGCAAAGGGTTAAATGGCGGCTTTCATATATATCCGAATTGAAACTGTATTGAATCCTGTTTCCTTCAAATTTCCAATGAACGTTCTGTTCCGTTGCCAAACTGAGGGTTAACATTAGTGTGCATGACAGGAACATACAAGAGGCGAAGCGGGTATGCCCGGCTTTGCGAATAATGCATGAGTACTTTCCAATATTTGAATAATATGTTTGCTAACAGGGTAGAAGAGCACTGTTCGCGATGATATGATACACATTATATCCAATCCGGAGTAATATACTTGCTAACATAGTAGAAGAGCACTGTAAGCGATGATATAGACTATACATTACTGGGGAAATCCCACGTAACTCAATAATGCATATTACTAATTTAATATGGGTTTCTCCTACGTTATATTTAGTGTTGTCGCCTAGTCTCGTACCCTGACTCAATCTACCGATAGAGTCAGGTACAGGCTGAAATTGTAAACAATAACAAACCATACACGTGGTCGGCGGCGATCACAAAAACGTGCCACTGTAAATATTGATTTAATTACTACTTTTATGACTTATTGTTGCCGAAATTGTCATCGCATTGTGCAAAAATATACATTTATATGATTTGCGCCATTCTCCGCTTTGTAGCGACAATAAAATTATACAAAATCGTGCGATCAAGTGCAGCCATTGCCTGATTTCGCGCAATACCGTTAATGGCTATTTACATTGCCGTGTTCAAATTTACTGGCCCATATCGTATATTTCAAACCCTATCACACAATAAGATGTCACAAACCATTTGTAAACTATACTTTACATGCTGGTTGTTTGATTTGTCATAATTTTCACCTGATTACTAGGAATTTTGTGTTTATATTCATGTGTGGCACAGACTCAAACACTGATAATGGGTCTGTTTGGGCTAAACTATGAATATTGTCTGTCCTTGTATATGATGCCTTGGATAGGGCCAATAATTTTAAGAACATAGATAGTTCTAGTAACATAAAACTTCATTCGCGGGAAGCTAGTCTAAAATACACCGTACTGAGTCCTGACTGCTTTCATTATTCCCACATATGTATTGTGGTAAGAATATCTGGCCCTACCCAGATCAGATATCATATTAGGTTCAGAGGCAAAATTTACAAATTATATACAATTTTCTCTTTTTCAGTTTAATTTCTGTTTGAGATAATGTGCGACGAAATTCACCCACTGGGAAACTTAATTTTCAAATATCAGGTTGCTTATTATCAGACTTGGTATATGCACTTCCCTAGTCAATATTAATTCAAAACAAAATGTTGTATTTAAATGCATTTAAGAACACATGCTATATACAACCCACTGATGAACCCTGGTTCATGATTGCTATGTAACTCATGGAGAATTTTATGAAATAAATTTCTCTTTTAATAAATTTTCAGAATGGCAGTATCACAAACTATCGAGAAATCCTTGCTGTCAAAGCTGGCTCTGGCAGAATACAATTGTTCATTCAAGACAGCTTTCAACTTCCTGAAACCAAAACAGTTACAATGTTTGTCATCTTTACTCAAAGGTGATGTGATGGCGACACCTACTGGTTATGGGAAATCATTGATCTATGAAATATTGCCAATATATACCAGACTAATGGAATCGAAAACCTGCAAAGTTATTATAATCGTGCCACTGAACAGTCTAATAAATCAAGAGTGCCAGAAACTTGGAACAGAAATAGTTAGTCTCCAACCAAACCAACAAGTCCCATCGTCAACATTTTATATTGGTCATCCAGAACACGTCCTCGAACACTCGTCAATTCTTGGAAATATTACAAAGAATGTTGACAGGACATATGTGATTGTTGATGAGGCTCATTGTGTTTTGGAGTGGGGACTCGAGTTCCGAAAGGATTATAAAGCAATAAACGAGCTTCGGGCTCACCTTAGTTCTGATATTCATTTCTTTGCCATTACCGCAACAGCAAGTCAAAGTTCTCAGTTACAAGTTGTCAGACAGCTTGGGATGGACAACATAATCTACATACGGTCATCATTTACCATTAACGATAATATAATGCTGATGGTAAGAAATAGAACACCAGCTCCTGTAGAGGATTCATATGACTATGTGTTTAATCCACTGCTTATGGATCTGTATGCAGACCCAGAAAATATGCTCCTAACTGTGGTCTACAGTAAACTACAGTGGTGCAAGCATGGGATTCGTTTAGCGAGGCACATTCTCGGCCAAAGATTTTGGAGTGACCAGGACAATAAGATGGGACCACGGGTTGTTCAGTTTCACTCACAGAAACCTAAAGAGGTAAGTTGTTAACTAATGTACAGGGTGCAGAAATAAATAAATGATATTATACATCTATTAGTTATCATTATGAGATGGACAATACATGTAGTAGTTCATTGTATTTTATTATGAAGTGTAATAATTCTTTTTAAGGTTTGTTTAAAATAGAAAATATTTAGCCCACATTTAATTTTTAAATGCATGTATTTTCAGCCTACAAACTACATTGATATAAAATAAAACTTGACATGTACTTTGATTATTATCTCTGACCACATTGAATGATTTTACAGGTTAATGATGACATCCTGAAGGTGTTGGATAGGGAGAATTCTCCAATCAGATTGATCTTCTCCACAATTGCTCTGGGAATGGGATGTGATTTGAGAAACGTTTAGAATGTTGTACATGCAGGGCCTCCATCAACTCTTGAAGGTAATCTCATAACAAATACAGCTGAATATTTTACTTGTGGACATTTTATTGTCTGAATCATTTGTACCATTACAGCATTTTATCGCGTCAGTGCTAAAATGTTCTATTTTTAAAAATTTGTTTGGGAAGTCAAATTCAAAGCCTTGACACAGCCATTGACATATCCCCATCCAGATTTGTGAGTTAATGTATAACTTATATATATCATATAAGTTATATATTAACTTACAAACCCGAATGGACATATGTGAACTGGTGTCGCAAGGCTTTGAACTTGACTTAAACAAAAAAATAAAAAACAAGAGATAGAACAGTTTAAAGATGCATAATCCAATTAAGTGCCCCTCAATTACTATTTATTTGCTTTCGGGGTAAACAATATTTTATTCGAGTCGAGGAACCCACCTATCAAAGGTCTGAGTTATCAGATATCGATTTTTGAAATCTATTATTTTTCACCATCGAGACTTAATAGTGGCCCAGTAAAAAGTCGATGAGCCGATGGTTTGGGATCAAATTCCAGATGAAGATGGATAACTCTAAAATCAAGAGGTTTTGTGTTGATAATAAGGCCATATTTCGTCAAACAGCATGTTGATAAATAATATGTTTATAGCAATTTTATACTATAGTTGACAGTGGTTAGCATTATTTTTGGGCAATTAATCGATTCTGATAACTGAAGTGCATTTCTAAAAATGTAGTTGTTGTAATCTGGTTATATGTGGACCATCAAATCGGATTGAGTACCTTTAACACTGACATGACGATTTCTGTAATCAGTGGCTTTCATTCTGATTTTAGCATACGTGCAGGAAGTCGGACGTGCTGGCAGAGATGGGGCGTCAGCAGAAGCTCAGCTGTTCTACAATGCCACATATTTAGGACAGAGGCATGTTGACAAAGAGATGAAAGAGTTTTGCAACTCTACGGACTGCCGGCGAGTGTTTATTTCACACTATTTCGAAACTCAGCCTAATGATGTACCTTCTTGTTGTGACATTTGTATACAACACCCATCAGATGTGACACACACTAGAGTGACTGTCGAACAAAGGGCAGATTTTGTCTCTGCTATAGAGTTATACATAGAGGCTGATAGTACTGGAATTTGTTTCTTGTGTTTAGATGAACATACTGTACATGCTCTATCAGAGTGCATGGAAATTGTGAAGTCAGCAGACCACTGCATGACTACATTCCAACTGCCTCAGATTATAGCAGATTCTCTGTTTACACTCATCAAGTGTATTACTGATTCATGATTCCAATTCTTATTTGTATTTGTGACTTCTGTTTGGTGGGTGGACTGGTTATGCGCATCACACACAATTAAGATTTATACACTCAGTAGTAAAATGTGAGTTAACCCTTTGGAGAGTATTTAAAATGCCATATACTGTAATGTCATGAGTAAGTTAAGATACATATCATAGCAACAATTACTTACAAATTTGAGTCGTAATGTCCAATAATTTTGTTTAATTGATGAGTATTTTCAGTTTGTGTGTGCTATCACAAGCTATGGTACTTATCATTGAGACATTATATATTAATCTGCAAGTCACATATACAAAATACTTATAAATCAGATGATTTATTGAAGTTATGTCTACATAAAATTGACACTTCTTGATACGACATGTCACATTATGTTTATGATATACATGTATGTCATTTTACTCTTCAAAGGGTGAAAAGGAAATAGATTGTCCAAATTTTTTTTTTTTTTACATGTGTATAACCGAACATAGTAAATGTCCAAGGATGGATTCAATATTGTGATTCCAATTACCAAATCCTGAATCATGATTGTTTTTGAAAATGAATAAAGTATGTTGCTTTAAACTGTCATATGTCATATCCTGATTACTTCCCAGCTTCGAATGACAGTACATATTTGTGACGCTTTATCCAAGCAGCATAATGTTCATTATCTATCAATGATAATATTGGCATCATGTTCTCAAAACCTTTGAATTTACGGCCTAAATTCGTCATAAATGGTCTGACTATAAGTAAGCCTTCTATAAGTAATAATTCATCATCATGTGCAGATTTGAATTTGTGAGAATGTGCTCGAACAACAACATATCCCATTTCGTCAAAGTTCTCTGAAATTTCTGTGACACCGACAATAGCCTTAACTTTTCGGCTGATGTTTTCTTCTGATATATTCGACCCTGCTGCCCTGTATAATTTTTTCAGTTGCTTCACTAAGTGTTCCATCCTTAAATCCACAGGAATACTTGTGTTGAGTTTGCCCTGCGTGTTCACAAACAATCCATATAATGATTGGTGGGCTACCTTTAAACTATATGAAGCTTGTTGGTGGGATAAGAATCGTGCAATTTCCAATGCATATTTGCTGAGGTTATTTGAGGCTTTGAATGTCTTCATCATGAACTTAGATGTCACTATCAGTCTGTCTCTGTCTGGAGAGTGAATAATATCTAAAAATTGCAAGAATAGGAGACCTAATTCTAGAACAGTTTGAGCATAAATTTGGACATTATCATGGCTTTCTTTAGACTTTGGAAGTTTCTTCCATATCTTTTGCTGCATGGTGAATTTGTATGTTTTCCCATCAGGTAATGGCAACACAACATTTTTTAGAACAGTTTCATATGTTCCCTCTGGTGAAATGAAGGTGGCTCCAGATTTTCTTCCCCGAACAAACTCTTCGATAAATTCTCCCATGGTAATATCAAGCCAATCCTTTAATTGGTCCTCAGTAGCCTCTGTTGGTGGAACATGCTTTGTTGGATTGTCAAGTAAAGTAACCAAACCAAAATATTCTGAAAGTGCTTCAATCAGGTATGCATTGAAGAAGGAGATGAAAAAGTCCTTATCTTGGTCATAGTTGTTTTTGACATCCGACTTCAGTCTTCCTCTTCAATGTGACTTTTGCTGCGTTCATGGTTCCAACGTATAATGAGTTGCCATCAAACAAATGCTTGTATATTAATATAAAAAAATCCATACCCAAGTGCCACAGCTCAGTGGTTATTGGATGGAGATGATCAAATTGTTGTTCGGCTGTAAAACATTCTGTCCTCAGACCCTTTCCGCCAGAGAATCTCTCTCGGGTTAGTTGGTCTCCACCAATTTGGCATGTTTGAATTGGTTTATCTGCGGCGGAATAAATATCAGCAATAGTCTTTTCATATATATCCATGATCTCTACAACATCAGAATATTTCATCTCATCTAATGGATGCACATCCATTGGAATTACAGTATTACGTTTTGCTGATGAATCTGTGTACTCCCCCTTAATTATAGAAGGAACACTTTGAAACAAGTAGCTCAATTGTGGGAGGAAGTCTTTCACAACTCGCGATATCAGAACTGTATAATTGTTCTTCATGAGAGTTTCATCGTCAAGTGTTGGAATGAAGGCACTAACTGCGAGATCTTTGGCTTCTCCCTGTTTTTCATTTGGTAAATGGTCAATGTTGTTGTTCTGTAATATAAAAGCAGAACCAAACCAATTGCATTGCCCTCCATGATGTGTAATTCGTTCATGAGTAACTCCCTTTAACTCCTTCTCTTGCAGCATTTACCACCTTTTCCACATGATGCGCACCTATTTCGTCAAGAAGTTTCAAACCAGTCTGGTATGATGTTGTGACTCCCATACGATTTAGTCGGTCATGAACCCGAAAAGGTAAAAATATGTTGAAAATGTCTAGAACCAACAGAAAAATATCCATAAAATAACATCACATACTTTTTAGTTGCATGGTATGAACTTAAAGATGCATAATCTGATTAAGTGCCCCCCCCCCCCAATTACTATATATTTGGATTCGGGGGTAAACATATTTGATTTGAGTTGAGGAACCCACCTATCAAAGAGTTATTAGTATATATAATTTTTTTAGTGGCCCAGTAAAAAGTTGACGAGCCAATGGTTTCGGACCAAATTGCAGATGAAGATGGATAACTTTAAAATTAAGAGGCTTTGTGTTGATAATAAGACCAAATTTCATTGAACAACATGTTGATAAATTACAGGTTTCTGGCAATTTTATACTATAGTTGGCGGTGGTTAGCATTATTTTTGGGCAATTAATTGATTCTGATATCTGAAGCAGCTGTCTTAAGCAGCATTTTTTTAAATGTTGTTTTTGAAATCTGATTATATCGGGACCATCAAATCACATTGAGTACCTTTAGTAAATTAATATCATCTCATATTATCAGTCAGTTATGAGCTATTTATTTATAAAATAAGATTATTATGAGGCAATCATAAGGACTACAGATTTCTACAAATTAAACTCAGATAAATAGATGAGCATCTAAATAACCATAACTTAATATTATGTTTTAATTACCATTCTTCAAACAGAAGATGACTGATATATATCTCTGACCCACAAACATCATACCTTTTCAAAGTGCACATCTCATTATCAAATGTGACCGGCATGGTGATACTGCAGCATGGTGTCACAAGCAGAAGCAAACAATATGAAATAAAACAAAAGGAACATAATATAAGATAACACATGCAAAATAAAGAAATGAAATGATAATGTGTATGATAATGTGGATCAAAGTATTGTTACTGAGAGAGTGTAAATTAGTATTAATTGGTGTGTCAGCAGTATGTATCTGTGAGTGATATTAATTAATTGAGTTAGTCGTGTGTGAGTGAACTCATAGTAAGGTGTGAAATGTTATTGTGGACTGTAAGGAGGCACTTGTGT
Organism: Siphonodentalium dalli; assembly: GCA_032622095.1. Taxonomy (NCBI): domain Eukaryota; kingdom Metazoa; phylum Mollusca; class Scaphopoda; order Gadilida; family Siphonodentaliidae; genus Siphonodentalium; species Siphonodentalium dalli. The sequence goes on from CP136063.1 coordinate 216,995,189, forward strand.
ATAGAACTGAGATAGAGCAAGTCAACTTTTCAAAAATAAATAGTATTCAACATCCAAAACAAAGAAATACAAATAAATTTTATTCAACATAACAATTTAAATAGCAGAAACGGACTTAAAGACAAATAACAATAGAAACATTGCAAAATAAAATAACACAATAACTGTAATTTATACCTTCTGATGAACATACTCATCCTCAAGAACAACAGTTAAGACACGCTGCATCAGTGAAAGCTCATGAAATCTGGTTGACATCAGAATGCTGTATATCAGGGAGAGCTTTGGTATAATGTTTTCAATGTGTTGGTTTTTGCTGATTCTTTTTGGGGGCAATGCAATGTTGAGTATCATTTCAAAGAGAAATGGTTGGGTTTGAACAAATTATGTCAGAAGATCTTCATGGTTGAAAACTCTCAAACTTTCAAATGTTTTCGTCCAAAGGTAGCTATCATCTGACTTCTTGCACTTTGAATTTGCATTTTCATTTATATCTCGGCTATGAATGTTTTTCAAACACCTTCCAAGTGAGGGAATCTGAAGAGCTACATGAGCTATTGTAAATGAGTCATTGTTTAAAATGGTATCAACTAGTATTGCCTTTTCCACAATGGACATTTCTTGGTGAACAAATTTGTCTTTAGCAACATTATTGATGGTTTGCACAATTCTGGAGCATGGTTTTTCTTCGTCGCTTGATACAATTGGTTGCCAGTAGCTGATATTCTTCCTGAAAACAACATCAAACCTAGAGATAACAATCTGTAAATACTTACATGTGGAATTGTGGATATAAAATGACTCGTTTGTTCTGTTTACAGTATATTATTAAAGCATGAAGCTAGAACTCTGTATTGTATGCATAAACATGTCTATATATGTTAAGCATAAGAGTCCATAATGCAAATACCGTAATCACCAACAATATGTGTAGATGCACTATATATTGAGTTATTTGTGGGGACGTATAATCTCTCTACAGTCTCTACATTATCATATTTTTACCACATTCTAAGTCAAAATATGCCTTTAAAGGTACTCAATCCGGTTATATGGTCCCCATATAACCAGATTCCAACAACAAAACCATTTTTAGAAATGCCGCTTCAGTTATCACAATCAATTAATTGCCCAAAAATAATGCTATAAACCAGTGTCACTTATAGTATAAAATTGCCCGAAACATGTTACTTTTCAACATGTTGTTCGATGGCCGTATAACCAACAGAAAGCCTCTTGATTTTAGAGTTATCCATCTTCATCTGCAATTTGGTCCGAGACTGTTTACTGGGCCACTATTAATTCTCGATTTGAAAACTAATACATTTCAAAATTCAATATCTAATAACTCTGAGCTTTGATAGGTGGGTTCCTCGACTCGAATCAAATAATTTTACCCCCCCCCCCCCGCGAATCCAAATAAATAGTAATTGAGGGGGTGCTTAATCGGATTATGCATCTTCAACTATAAAGGGCGAATTTTTAAAAATATTTTTCACTGAGATGCTGTCTCATTGCTAAAGGTACTCATTCTGATCAGACAGTGCCCATACCATCAAGATACAACAAGTCAACAACATTTCTTCAAATGCTTTAGTTAAACTAAAGCATTTGAAGAAATAAAAATATCAGAATCAATTTATTGCAACAAAATAATTCTAACCACTGTCAACTATGGTATCAAATTTCCCAAAACTTGTTATTTATTTGTTCAACAAAATAAGGCCATATTATCACTAAAGTATCAACAAATTTGACTATTACCACTTGCACTAAAACCACTCACATTTTGTTCAGGTTAACTGGCAAACAAGGTTCAGTTTGACACTGAACATCAACCATACAGTGACCAGTTTGACACCCAACACTCTCTGTTGATGATTTTGTCCCTTCATCCGAGGCGAAAAGGTTTCTCCGTTTTGAGAAACAGTTGTTGCAGCTTTTTCCTGGAATATTAATATATGCATCTAGATTATCATTATTTACTATTGTAACCTAATTTTGTTAGGTCTTCCCTTATTGAGCAGAATTAAATTAGTTCGAATTTAGTTCTAGAATGTATTGAGTGATCATGAACTTGTATGTGTCAGTGTATAACTATCGGACATCTGTTGTTTTAATTATACCCCCTTTAAAAAAAAAAGTGGGGTATACTGTTTTGCACCTGTCCGTACGTGCATGCGTCTGTCCGTCCGATGTCTGTTCATGTCATAACTTCAACAGTTGTGCTGGGATCTCAATGACATTTTGTATGGATGTTTACCATAGAAGGACATTTAATGGCACATTCAACTGTTTTGTTTTGGTTTGTTGTTCTATAGTTATTCATCTTCGTTTATATGAAAATGCTGATTTTTGGGTCCATCTGTCTGAGTATGGTAGTCGTAAGTTATAGATATGCCCACATTAGGTGGTATGCTCTTTATTTAATGGTGGCAAATTTTGACCCACTGCGACCTCCTCCGAGGCCCCGACCACCACATTGTCTTTCCACAAAACAAAATGAGGAAAAGTCATTTTATCTTAGTTACTGGATGGGAATAATTTTAGACCGACCCTACTCATTTTACTTGTAATTAAATTATGTTTAATAGCTGCATGCATTAAATGCAACATTAGCTGAAACATTGGTTGCAGTCCTGTGAACATGCCTTTATAATAAATAAATATAGAACCTGCATACATTTAAGAGTCTGGTTAATATTTCTTACCACTTCTTGGGGTTGGAAACTTGTCTTTGAGCTTCGAAGCACATTGTGTCCAGAACTCATTTTTTCCTTCTGCAGGTACACCCCCAGACTCATTTACAATTTGGCGAAGAAAATCAGTTTCTTCCTGAGACCACTTGGACTTATTGCTATCACTATGTCCCTGTAATTTAATGTGACAAATATATCAGAATCTAAGATAACATCACAACAAAAAGTGTTTTAAAACATGAAATACACCAGAGGAAAGACAGCCCTACATTTCATCAAGAGTGCAGGTATACATATTGTATATATAAACTCTAAATATTAGTATTTATTATAAATTTAATGTAAATTAATTTATATCGCAATGTATCTGCAGTGGCTCTTTTTTTTACTATACAGATTATATCCTGCGGCCATTACAACTGAATTAATATTATAATATAATATATATAATATTATAATAATTTATCATAATAACCATGCGCTCTAAAGTTTATAGTTTAGAACACCAGCGGTTTCCAGTCAGATTCGAACTGACAATCCCCTCAGTATAAACTGAGGTGCACTCACCAATGTGCTGTAGAAACTGATATAAAGCTGGCATTGAAAAACTATTTTTTTTCAAATTTACTTTACATGTGATAAAATAGATCTTTATGGCCTATAAAACTAACCATTACATTGTGGCACTTTGAATGATGTAGAGGTGTTTGTCGGGTCGGTGTTAAAAATTCCCTTGACCATTTCGATACAGATCTATAACCATGGAGATGTCCCTTTAATTAAATATACTAGAGCTCCGGGTGGAGACACATTCATGGGCAGGGACGCTTATATGCATTGGGAAATATGTTTTTTCTTCAATTTTCGTGTCTATATTGGCCCACTATATGGGAAACAGGCCACCAGTAACCCTTAATTCCTATGTAAATGTATTCTAAATTATATACATGTATGAGTAAATTTCAGTGTAGGAAAAAGATTGCATCACTCATTTTATCCAGCCCCAACACAGCCACCCCCCCCCCCCATATTGTGTCTGGGGAAAATATGCTTTTCAAACTAACCATATAATTGTGGCGTTTTGAGTCCTGTAGAGGTGTTTGTCGGGTTGGTGTAGAAAATTCCCTTGACCGTTTCGATCTGGATGTTGATGGCACCCTATTTTCATCATTTGGAATAAAACTTGGTGTTCGCTCCATTCTCAAATGAAATTAATAAAAATTCATTACACGCAAGAAATAAAACATTCTTCATTTTAACTTTGGCCGAGGCTAATCTGCCGCAAACAAAAATATGCGTGATACTGTAATATGATGGTATTACCCCCCCCCCCCCCCCTCCCCCTGAATCCTGAATACCAGTTAATTTTGGGGGGTGAATCCTGATACCAGTTAATTTGGGGGGGATAAATCCTAAATACATGTTAACAAATAATATGCGATAAATAGACACATACATAGACATATTATGATCCATTATACCTGACATGATATTGGAGTAACGGTGTGTGATTATTTTTATGTTTTCTGTAGATTGACAATATAAAAACTTCCTCCTTAAAGGCACGCGAGGCCTTAGTTGTCGAAAATATTCATATTTGTTCCAATCACCAAAAACAGAAAAACATTAAAATGCATAGAGTTTCGTTCATATATACCATGACTATCGCGTAAACAGCATGTTATCATAAAGACATACTATATTTTACCCAAGCAAGAGCCTGATTGTGTTACAGAAGACAACACAATGCTACTGGCTAATCACACACAAATGGCATAAACGCTCTTTATGTGTTCCATATCAGGAATTCACCAACAAAGAACGCTCTTTATGTTTACCATCATAATATAAACAAACACCAGAAAAGTAACTTTTTATGCTTTTGTTTACATAACAATGGTCAAACAAATGACAATAACATATTGTTTATGCGATATTTCTTATTTGTATACGGACAAAGTATGTCTACATTTTGTTGTTCTTTCTGTTTGTGGCGGTTTTTGACGGGTGGAAATATTTTTACAGGATACCCACCGCCAAGGCCAACCGTACCTTTAAAGGCACGTGAGGCCTTAGTTGTCGAAAATATTCATATTTGTTCCAATCACCGTAAACAGAAAAACATTAACACGCATTCAGTTTCGTTCATATTTACCACGAGCATCGCATAAACAGCATGTTATCATAAAGATTTACTATATTTTACATAAGCAAGAGCCTGATTGTGTTACAGAAGACAGCACAATGCTGCTGGCTAATCACACAAACATGGCATAAACGCTCTTTATTCGTTCCATATCAGGAATTCACCAACAAAGAACGCTCTTTATGTTTACCATCATAATATAAACAAACACCAGAAAAGTAACTTTTTATGCTTTTGTTTACATAACAATGGTAAAATATATGACAATAACATACTGTTTATGCGATATTTCTTATTTGTATACGGACAAAGTATGTCTACATTTTGTTGTTCTTTCTGTTTGTGGCGGTTTTTGACGGGTGGAAATATTTTCACAGGATACCCACCGCCAAGGCCAACCGTACCTTTAATCCTTTCTATACTGGAACATCATTTATGAGTAGTTATCCCATAGGAAATGTTCATATAATAAGTTCAACAAACGACCGAAGGGTTGTTGAACTCATTATCTGAACATTTTCCCTCAATACATTCGACTCAAATCTTCCGACAGAATTCTTTTTCCTAGGCCCCATTAAAAAAAATGGACAACATTTAGCTTCCGAGGTGCTTGCCAGGAAAACAAACAAAATGACCCAACCGCCCCCACCCCGAGAAAACAATTGGACAGGCTTGGTTTGCTAGGCGCTTGCCAGGTTATCTAGCGCCACCCATTCCATTAAAAATTTATTCAACCCTTCTCCACACCTAAAAAATTGGACAGCAAATTACACCCCCCCCCCCCCAAATTTGGACATCATCCTGTAATGTATCGTAGGCCCCAGAAACAAAAACTGCAATGTTCACAAAATGTGACAGAAAAGATGAACCCATTGTCCCATCATGGAATTTTTGTCAAAATAATTTTCTGAGTGTTGCTAAGAAATCAACATAAAAATATACATTATGGGCCAGCAACTTTTTCGCCTATGAATAAAAAACAAACCCCACATGCTTGAAACGCATGAGTCGAAAACAGGTAACTGGTCACAATTAAACATACTTTTCACATCATTCCAGAAATCAATAAACACTGTCTCTGTCGTATATTGAAAAACTAACGGTGTAACTTATTGATTATGGATATAAAGATGTAATTAAATATAAATTGTAGATAAAAATGATGATTTTATCGTAGCAATAAAGATCGTAAATAAATCCGCAATCGAAAATATCACGTGACAACCGAATCTCATGAATATATTCATGAGCTCAGCCTATACCAGGCCTCAAATACGTTTGCTGGCCTGGGTACTAGGCTAGTTGTCGCCTAGAGTTTAATTCGGGACCGGGAATTCCCGTAAAATGTAAAATGTAAAACGTCCATTGTGATGCGATTTCAGTCGGAACATAGTGTATTTAATAGTGTGTATATGTACGTTTTAAGCACAATCATGTATATACAGTATATCGTTTGATCGTTAGATTCGTTACCATCATATCTAGTGTTAACTGCAGTCTGGATACCTTATCTGATGAAAACACGCAGGATCTCGAAACGAGTACCGATGTACCCACTCCAGTAACGGTCCCCACACTGGAAGCGGAGCTGCAAGGTTTCATTGACGCTTCAACATCGCACAAATCTCGCACAGGTGGAAACGTTCAGCGAACCACACCCAACATCGCAGCAGAGTTTAAATTGTACGAAGCGAACAACGTGCGGACGGAAAACTTAAATTTCCTATATGAAGCCCTGGAAACAGGCAAACCGACATATGTGGAGTCCGAGCGTAGCTTCTCGAGTGCTGGCAAATTTTCAACGAAGATTCGGTCACGATTAAGTGACAGTTCTTTAAGCAACCTTCTGTTTTTAGTTTTTATGGAAGTTCTATCGCAAAACTTCTACGTAAAACAGAAGGTTGCTTAACGAACTTTCACTTAATGGTAATCGAGTCTTCGTTGATGCTGCTAAATTGATGACATTAACGGTACGGTACGGTAAACTACAGTACGATTTGACTATGAACTGTGAAAATCAATCATGTGTTTATTTTTGTTTAAATGGCGCAAGAATGCGGCAAGATTCGCGTGTTACTTTGTTGTTCAACTGTAAGTTTTAAAAGTAATTAAAGAGATGTTGCATTAAAACCATGTTGTGTATATATTTTGACATTCGGCAGTAAATTACTATCATAAAATGATGTCAACAAATAAACCGGGAATTTTCCCGGATCCAGGGATGAAAAATGTCCCGGTTCCGTTTTCCAAAATAAACCGGGAAATATTAAACTCTAGTTGCGACATAACGAAGATGCGTTGGTTCTGAGTGCCCGGATGAAGATAATTAGCCGAGTGCGTGTTTTACTTTAGGTTACACTGGTGTAAATGTTTTCCATAGGCCTCAGTGCTAACGTTTTAGCGTATAATATTGACAATATAAACATTGGGTCCAAAATGTTCTTTAAATCTGAAAAATTGACATTTTGGGAAACTTTTTGCACACAAAAATCAAGTATGTCAGGCAGGGAATTCACCTTTAAATCTTGTGTTTTCCTAACTAGTGTCAGAACCGCATAAAACAATACTGTCATATATTAGACCACACCAAAATATTCAAACTTCACTACAGAGGGTTTATTCCTGTGCCAATGGCTATTTTACCAGTGGGAAACCATAGGGAAGAGGTGTGATGATTTTTTTAATGCAAAAAGCACACAAGGCTATTGACCAAATCAGGGCCCAGTGTCTATTTTATTCTCTCCTATATATTCCTCCCGCATCCGCTAGAGGTCTCTCCGAACCTTGTTTACACCAGTGTAACCTAAAGCGATAGCCCGCTGTTTCGCGGATTAATTGTAACTCCCTATATTTCTTCAGAATTGCCCATCAATGGAAAAAATGTGTTCAAAAACAATATCACTTCTGTGATTCTTTATTTATCACACACAATTTAACCCCACCCCTTTAACACATTATTCATCAAAAAAGCACAAATTTCCACCACAGGTCATGTTCGGGCACCATTTTCACACAGTTTTTGGCGTCTGGTGTTGCAAACTTGGCTCAGCTATGGAAGACCGTATAGGATCCTTTCCGTGAGAGAACTGCTGGTGATGTAAGGTCATTGAGTCCAGAATTGAGCAGCTGAGCATGAAGCACATGACTTTATCAGTACATGGAAGACTAAAATATGATATTTCCAGGTCTGCAAGGGTGATCCAAGATAACTGGATGTGGACGTATATTGAATTAATTGAACAAACATATGCTCTCTTTGAAATGCTGAAGCATTTTCTTATATGTGTCCAAGTTTTAGTTCTATTAACCTTCAAATGATCATACCCACCAGTGGAAGTGACTAACTTGTCTGATATATATATGTATATCACTGGCTATAAAATCCAAAATACATGTCAGATTAGCGTCTTATAACAGGTGATATGTGTGGGTCATTATGGGTCATTTGCATTATCATGTGACTATTACCACCTTGAAAAAAATTGAAAATACCTTGAAAAATTGGCATTTGTTTTATGAAAAATCATACTATTTTGTTGGCTGATGTAAGAGAAAGAAGACATCAGCAGCAAAAACAGCTACACCATGTATGGGAGATTCATTGGACTGAAAGACCAGGCTGTTAAAAATGCAATAAAATACCTTTTAAGTGACTCCCATGAATAAAAAAGCTCATTTCCCCTCTTATTTACACTGGTGTAAATGTTTTCCAAAGGCCTCAGTGCTAACGTTTTAGCGTATACTGTTGGCAATATAAACATTGGGTCCAAAATTTTCTTTAAAGGTACGGTTGGCCTTGGCGGTGGGTATGCTGTGAAGATATTTCCACCCCTAAAAAACCACCACAAACAGATAAAGAACAACAAAATGTAGACAGACTTTGTCCGTATACAGATAAGAAATATCGCATAAACAGTATGTTATTGTCATATATTTGACCATTGTTATGTAAACAAAAGCATAAAAAGTTACTTTTCTGGTGTTTGTTTATATTATGATGGTAAACATAAAGAGCGTTCTTTGTTGGCGAATTCCTGATATGGAACTAATAAAGAGCGTTTATGTCATTTGTGTGTGATTAGCCAGTAGCATTGTGCTGTCTTCTGTAACACAATCAAGCTCTTGCTTGGGTAAAATATAGTAGGTATTTATGATAACATGCTGTTTACGCGATGGTCACGGTATATATGAACGAAACTGTATGCGTTTTATTGTTTTTCTGTTTACGGTGTTTGGAAAAAATATGAATATTTTCAACAATTAAGACCTCCCGTGCCTTTAAATCTGAAAAGTTGACATTTTGGGAAACTTTTTGCACAAAAACAGCATGTCTGTCAGGCAGGGAATTCGCCTTTAAATCTTGTGTTTTCGTAACTAGTGTCAGAACCGCATAAAAAAATACTGTCATATTTTAGACCACACCAAAAAATTCAAACTTCACTACAGAGGGTTAATTCCTGTGCCAATGGCTATTTTACCTATGGGAAATCATAGAGAAGTGGTGTGATGATTTTTTTTATGCAAAAAGCACACAAGGCTATTGACCCATCAGGGCCCAGTGCCTATTTTATTCTCTCCTATATACCCCTCCCGCATCCGATAGATGTCACTCCGAACCTTATTTACACGAGTGTAACCTTATGACCATGCAACGTTTGTACTGTATTTTATTATCGTATTCATTAGCTGCATGTGATGTATCGCGAGAGAAGACGCATATAGATGATATTCCGTTTTGAATGATTGTGGGTTTTTTTTACATAACACCAGCAATGAATTAAACGATCACAGCTCATTTTAACCTCCACTTTATAAGCAGGGATAAGGTAGGTCGATAAATGCACGAAATGTCCCTATATATTCTTTATATATGTAGAAAATAGTTACTGTTCACATTAGCGTGTGGTTTTTCTGCTCGAGTGAGATTCGGAAGACTATTTTTATGAGGCGCAAGCGAGTAGTTAATCCTCGCATCTCACAATAGGAGAAAACACTAAGCAACCCAGAACAGTTGAATGTTGTGCTATGTTCTATGCCAGTTTGCTACGACCCAGACCACAATGATATACACGGTTAAACAAAATACGTGCTTAAAGCTGAAAAATCACAAGCCATTTCAGTTAAAATAACACACAAGGATACCAAATGACGCAAAAATTGACGTCATGACGCAGTGCTGAGAATAGAATACCATCTTGGGAGTATAGGATAAGACGTTCGGTCTTCTATGAGTGGGGATATTATCTATATTTTGACGCAAAAAGTTGATGAAAATAGAATAATATTAGTTAACTGTCGGCATAACAAATATTGTAGTGGATCGACCGTAACATGGTGTGACATTGACGGCTTGGAGTTTATGCCCAATCGAGTCGCGAAGTGACGAGGTTGAACATACGCTCCAAGCCGTCAATGTCACACCATGTTACCGTCAATCCACCACAATAACGTATATGTTCTGCCAACAGTCCTGGTAACTCATAACAATTTAACATTTTTTTTTTCGAAGAATGATGAGCAGAAATTGCCAACATATCCTATCGCTCTCGCCCCAAAGTTGTTCAACGTAAATGACGTCATGAAAAAACCAGGCCAACCAGAGACGACGAACCAATTGTCTTGGTTTCCCTTTCTTGGCAGCTCTAGAAGTAAACATGGGATATGTTGCGCGGCTCTCTGACCAATCAAAGTCGCTGTTTCTTACTGTATGCTGAACATAATTACATTATCTGACACAACAAGACAAAGCCATACTATTGTTCCAGTTGTTTTCAATGTTCCGCACAAAATTGAGACATATGATATGTGCACTTAAACATTTCCGTTCTCATGCGGTACAAAGTTCCGGGAAATTGCTGCCGGCACATAGTCCCTAAAGTTAAGGAGCATTTACCAAGTTTCGTTACGGTATGAATATGGAACTTTGTTCCATAGGTGAACATAATATATGTCCGTAATGAAATGGCACAATTGTTCCACAACCCTTAGTGCCGGCACCAATTTCCCGGAACTTTGTACCAATTGTTTAACAGTGTGGTTTTAATCTAATAGAGCTAGAGGTGTAACTGGCCCAATGGGACTAAGGATAACACCGAGGTAAAAAAAGGGTGATAACTCATCTAAACTACGTCCAACAAATCTGGTAATGGCAAGTTCACGTGTTACCATGGTGGTAAATATCTGTACCAAGGTTCATAAAACTTTAAAACAAACTTCAGCCCAAAATTAACTCGACGGGGAAGTCGTGTGAGATTGCCAATTGTGCATCGTTTCAAAAACATTGACCAATAAATGAAGTTATACAAGCTCGGGCAAAATTACGGGTTTGCAAACTATTTCTAAGTTGGAAAAAGGGAATAACTCCACAAGGGTGCATTTACACTGCTACAGAACTGTACACAGATCTACACGCAGACTAGTGCGAACGGGTTGATATAGAAATGCACACAGAAAGAAAACGGTATTCGTCCCTGTGAGCAAAAATCGTGTCCGCTTTTCGTCAGGGTCAACGCCGAAGCATTACGACAGGCAAATCTGTTTTGATTAATTGTTACTCGGGCTTGGCGAATAATGTATTACAGTTTTCGTTGTCATTTCAACCCATGTATTTCGTATATTCAAGATGGACAGAGACGTGTCAACCGGGGTGAGGGGTGTCTCACCCCAACTTTGGTCAAAATTTTCAACAGTTGGAAATTTCATACCTGACAAAACATTAGTTGTAATTTCCAAACCAACAATATGTTGAAAATGATATTGTAGTTTGATTTTCAAACATTTTGGAGTATTGTTTTCTGACCAATATTTGCATAATTTCCTACCTTATATGGAAAGATTGTGCCCTGCATGGCCCCTCCCCGTGGCCAGTCAAAACTGCTAGTTAATTTAATAAAAACGATATTGTCCTACATTTGGTCAACATTGTCATTAGAATAGTCATCAGTTGGAAATATTGCTACATTTGGTCAAATACAGGGTGTTGTAGCATGGATACCCACTCCATACCAATCCAAAATGACCACCTCCCAGATGGTGTCAAACAGGAGACCTATATATATATATGCTGACGCGGAACATACCAAATCGCTGTTGTCTGCTGGTAGTTGATCCATTTTTATGTCTGGCCTAAATTGAAACGACTCCTAGTGAGTTGTCAATTACCAGAATACTGGTCAGCGCGCGTTCACTATTAGTCATCATGTTGTGATGACAGTGATGCACGACACGTGACTTCATACATATATGTATACAGATCTATACACAGTGTAAATGCACCCCAAACAAAAGTCGGACGAACTTAATAATCGCAGGTGCACAGGTCTCCATGATACTTAATATATGTGCCAAGTTTCAGAAACAATGACTGAAAAATGAGAAATACAATATCGGTTAAAGTTGCGTTCGTGGACGGACGGATCTGTATTGTCTTGTGCTAAGGGCCCGGATTTTCTAAATTATATGACTGTAATACGTCATTACGTGGTTTATACAGTCCGTATACAGGCATTTAACGTATTTGTGGACCTAGTTTTATTTTTATTTCCGGGACTGGAACTGGTTGCAACAAAAGTAAGCACAACGCCACGGGGTTTTAAATGAATAAACAATTAAATTATTTAAAGTGAAACCCCAAAGCTAAACAAATTCACTATGTCCCAACAAATCTAGTTTGTTATTGCCAGCTATATACGAAACGCTAATCTCGCAAGTGCTTGTAAATAAAATGTTCGAACATAACAAGCCCATTTAAAGGCACGTGCGGCCTTAATTGTCGAAAATATTCATATTTTTTCCAAACACCGTAAACAGAAAAACATTAAAACGCATACAGTTCCGTTCATATATCCATGACCATCGCGTAGACAGCATGTTATCATAAAGACCTACTATATTTTACCTAAGCAAGAGCCTGAGTGTGTTACAGAAGACAGCACAATTCTACTGGCTAATCACACACAAATGGCATAAACGCTCTTTATTAGTTCCATATCAGGTATTCACCAACAGAGAACGCTCTTTATGTTTACCATCATAATATAAACAAACACCAGAAAAGTTACTTTTTATGCTTTTGTTTACATAACAATGGTCAAACATATGACCATAACATACTGTTTATGCGATTTTTCTTATTTGTATACGGACAAAGTCTATCTACATTTTGATGTTCTTTCTGTTTGTGGCGGTTTTTGACGGGTGGAGATATTTTCACAGGATACCCACCGCCAAGGCCAACCGTGTCTTTAAACGTGGATCAAGTCAAACAAGGCGTTTTATCCCATTACAAACTAGAACACACTTACATGCAAATGGGGGAGCGGTAATACTATGTGAAACGTCGTCAAATCAGAAAATCTCTGATAACACTCGGGTATTAAATGGGTACTGTACGCCAAATGTTGTTGTTGGTTTCTATAGTCTCCGAGTCGGAGAATAAGGTAACATTTTTTTCATTATTTGAAAGTCTGTTGAGTACGAAGTAGTGTTACGGATGACAAATTTACCGGAATGCAAAAATACAAATTGTCGTTGTCGAGTAATTTTTGTACAGTTTTCAACAAAATGAATCAAATAAAAGTTATATTATAGGCATACTAGTCCCATATAATCATTTAAGTTATTGTATCGTCGCTAGTCAGTGAGTGGCTTGAGTGTTCTCCCCGTATCATCATAATAGTTTAAGCGATCGTGTGTGCGATCGGTTTAACAATCCAGTATCCCTAAATTACTTTGTTTGATTACGGAAATTCGTAATTTAATTTACGCCATTTTATGTCTCCAGTCATAAATTCAATTTATATCAAATTATTAACTTTTAAATTATTAAATTTTAAGATAGCCTATTAACCTGAGCGTTTACAGAATACATCTTCGACTCAAATTACTTATGTTTCTATATATTATCGATATTAGATCGTTGTTGTCACCGGAAATTTAATGAAAATGGCGTACAGTACCCCTTTAATGTACACCGTTCATTCCGCTCGATTCATTAGTGATGCGTTATGTTTTCCGCCACAATTTTCTAACGCAATTACACATTTTGCCCGAAGGTTTGTTTTGTTTGTATCGGCTGTGTGCATATAAAGTTACCAATCGAACTTCATTGATCTATTTCCGGTTCGAATTGCATGGAAATATCAATGTTTCGTTCGGTATGGCCACCGAAAACAACGTAAGTACACCTATTCACATATCACTCATTGAAGTAGCTTGAATCAACATATATATGCAACTAGTAATATGTCTGGAATGAAAACTAATTTAGCGAAAATATTCTATAAACAACTCGTCCATACTCAATTTGCGCATACCCCCACTATAGTTCTAATATATATATACACATATCGACAAGACATCTGATCACCGGATAAATGTTATATAGAGAGTAATCAATTGATTTTGATGAGTACGTGAATTAATACATGAGAGTGAGCAGAACAAACAAGGGTTTTACCAGTAGGACCGGCTACCATGCAGAATGAATTATGTCACGTATATCCTTCGAAACTAATTGATTATTCTGTTTATTACGCACTTTCCACAACTAAAAGGCGCAAAGTCTAAAGATAATATGTGACAAAATATAGTCCCCGATCAGCTGATCACGCGCGCTCACCGGGGACGTAATTCACAGGTGTGACATTGTCACTTTTAATACACCGAGAATTCCTTATAAATTACGGCTAAGTGTGTACTAAATTTAAATAACCAACATATTATATTGCAAATAAGTTCATATTGAACCTAAATATTCACATAGGGTCATGTTGAATCTGAAATAAGCCCATAATGAACTTTACCCGTTTTTCTGTTGAATGGCGCGGGTCACAATGAAAACACATTACCTCGATAAATGGCTTGTACAGAACATATTGCTCAATTAGTGAAATGTTGGACTTATTTCGTTTTAATATACGTTCATATATTGATCCCATTTCGAATTCCAAATAGGTTCGTACTGAGATTATGATACAGGAGAACAGGCTTAAATAACATAGCAATTAACCCTTTCTATGCCAAAGCATCATTGATGAGTAGTTATCCCATGGGAGATGTTCAGATAATAAGTTCGGTCTGGCATTTCGTCATAGAAAACCATATGACGCCAGAATATGACGGTAAACCTGCATATGACACGCGTCTTTATCAAAGCTTACGACATGTGAAGTAAAACTTCTGTAGTTCCACATGTAACTTGGCATTGATTCTCGCGAGATAATTTCAAGATTCTATTTACAGGCAAATATCGATAGCATCACTGTAGTTGGCACTACAAACAATTAAGTTAGATGTGGTAAATATACATTTGATGTGCATGTCACCGTTCATATTCTTGCACCATATGGTTTTCTAGGACGAAATGGATGCTAAGCATACCGTGCACACGTAAGAGTGTGTGAACGCACCCTTAGGCTACGTTCGCACAGCTGGTAAAATTTCCTGCCAAATCTTCATCAAATTCTTTATAGATGTGTTTATTACACAAGCAGGACGAAGCCTAACCAAACGATAGTCACGTAGAATATAGCGCTATCCTACTACAGTGAACGCCCTATATAGCCTTGGCAAATTGAATTATATCTGAATGTTTCATATGTTTTATTAAATAACACAGATTGATCAATCACACATCCGTGTCCTCGTCTGATAGTTCTGGTAAGGCCATCGATTGTAACGATAACATGGCCTCCGCCAACAGCAAGCTGTCACTTGGTTCTGGACTACTTGTACTGGTGACGTCAGATGTCGTTTCTTCTGTTGTATCATAGTTGAACACATCCATTCTATCTGCACATAAAAATAATATGATTTTTTTTTTTTTCGTCTGGAACATCAAGTTCATATTTCTTGTTGGCCTATTAGTGTAAAATTCATTCATAACTCAGAGATCCACAATAATCAGTGTATGGACGTGAACGTGGCCATGTTATATTTAATGATAATTTGTATCCAATACTGGCTCCGTCATTTTACGTTGTCTTCAATTTGTATTCGCTTTTCATGGTATTCTAGAAGCACCCCATTGACGCGGAGTAGAAGTCATTATTTTGCTAAATTCGTCGGTTAACATACCAACCACTCTGGGTTGTCTATATCTAGTTATGTTCAATAAATGCCCGGTGGTGAATCTAGAAACCAAGGTTTGCATGGGCACAAAGCTGTTCGGCAGAATAACATCCCGTGAAATAGTTTATGGCACTGGCCACTTTTTGGTGGTGAAATTAAGAGAGAATTGATAACGACATATACGTTACGATTACGAAAGAAGTGGCATCCACTATTTTAAAACTGAATCTAAGTCAATGATCCAACCCACATTTTGATTAATGGTTCTACAAAACAGTTCGAAAACACCTACCAATGTTGGCGAGCCAAACAATATTTTCGGCTGAATAGCATCCTCCGAGCCAAACAACATCTTCGGCTGGATAGCCACCTCCCGAGCCAATAGTTGCATCAGCGCCACCTAAAATATTATTCAAACCGAGACTCGTTATTGAATACATGACAGAAAATAATGTGTGAAAAACTTCACCTGGTTCATGGCATTGACTTTAATTTGTTGTGAAATGAATAGGCAATGGTACCGCATCCATAGAATGGATAACGATCCCATTGTTTAGTTAACATTACTGTTGCAGTGATTTGTCAACAAACATTGCTGATCGCGCAGGTAACTAATTATTCAAATTTAGATGTTTTAGAATAGTTTCCCACTAATTTATCTTTTCCATTTTGCCTTTGTTTTCGTTGGACTATTGTATGTTATTGGACATTGATCGACAACGTAACTGTAGCAGTAATGTTTACACGATGCTTTTGACACGCGAGCCTTTCGCATAATTAACGACAGATAATTATTACGAATGACTATTTGTAGTCGTAAATCTTTCAGATGGTCCAAAAACATTTTCGAGGAATTGACGACTACGAGACGACTTCGCAGAATCGACTATTAGACAATCGTGCTTGCCATTCGCAGTAATTATGTTCTTATCAGGTCATAGCCAGGCTTGGGGCAATTATTTGTGAATGTAATTACAATTACAATTACTTCAACATTTTTCAATTACAATTACAATTCCCATTACATCTATTTCTTAAAGTAATTAATTACAATTACAATTACTTTGAAATGTAATTCAATTACAATTACACCCTAACCAATTACAATTGCAATTACATGTAATTGAGAATAAACTCAATTACCAATTACATGCAATTACTTGAAAAAAATTAATTAATTACAGTCAATTACAATTACAAATTACAATTACCCCATCCCTGGTCATAGCTTAGCGCTTTGTGTTTGGCAAAATTCTCGCGTTTCACGACGACGAACCATTTGAATACACTAATAGGTAAAAAGTAAGGCCATGGCGATCACAATTGAAGGACATATTCTCATAATCATTTTCAACACTGATGAGCTTAGAAACGATCGTGAACTCAATGCTATATATGATCCATTTGGGAGTTTTGTTGAAAAATCGGAAACCGTAATCGTAACAACGAATAACGATAACGAATAGAAACAATACACATTCTAGTAACGTTGTGTCCTATTCGTAACCAGTATCTGTCGTAATTCGTTATTTTAAATGTGCCTATTAATTTACTGAAGTTCAACGAAGCATTATTTCGATAAATAATGGGTTAACATAAGTTCCTGGATCTGTGTCATGTACATGTATGCATGGGACAGTTGGGTGATTGGAGGAGGATGATTAAGAGTGAGAAGCATTTGTATCTATTCTGGACAGCTAACTTATTGTTCAGAGAGACTGTTTATTTAGCGGTCATTCCACGTTCAGCCTCGAAAATGTGCAGCAACCTCCAACCCACACATGACGCAATAAATGTTTGCATATAATACAATTTGAAAGCAGCGAAAGATTTGTATATTGATAATCCGATCTGAATGTCAATCAACTTTTAGTAGGGATTGGAATACATGTATATATTAGAGAAAACATGATAAAATTCGTGATATTCATGTTATATTATAATATACGTTTTCAAAAGCAAGACCTTCCTTTCTAGATTACAACCAACTTCGTTTCTATACAAATCGTAGTTGTTGATCTATAAATCATTTATGTTTGTTCGAAAAACTAGTTAAACACAATGAACAAGTATTGATACTGACAATAAGAACAGTGTTGATCTATTGTGCATGTATTTGTTGGTGATCAAGCCTTGAAATAGGGTGTCTGTCATTTGCAAAATGAGGTCCCCAGAGGGTGAATTTAGTGATGCTACCCCGCCGCATAGCGGGCTAGCATCACCAAATTCACCCTCTGTGAACCTCATTCTGCTGAGGTGTAAGCAGAATGAGGTCCCCAGAGGGTGAATTTGGTATGCTGTTGGGTCTTGCTGAATTGATATCATACTGTTAGGGCAAACGAATGTTGTTAAAAAAATGTACCGATATTTTTTCTATAATCGTCATTTTGCGCTGTACGAAACTTACAGCATTACAAACAATAACGGTATAACATAATCAGTTTGCCCTACCATCATCATATCAATTCAGCAGGATCATGGGCAATTAGCACGACCATTATCTTCCTAAAACAATTCACCCTCTGGGGACCTCATTCTGCAAATGACAGACACCCTATTTCAAGGCGTGTTGGTGATAGCTGTCTTACAGATGTTCATAACTGTTCATATATGCCCACAGCGAAGGCCTTGATTCCATTTAACGAATCGACATACACAAACCCTTGACCCATTTCTATACTGACTGGATACGTCCATTCAGCAATAAAATTATACATTGGAAAAGTCTATTATTCATTTGGAGGGATAATCAGATCATTCAAGTACACACAAGACAAGAATCGAAACTAAATGTGCAGAAATATTGATAACCATACGTGGTTCAGATAATAAGTTCAACAAACGGTCATATATAGTCCTTTTAATTAGGAAAAATACCCCTAGGCAAAAAAAATGCCTATGCAAAATTTTCGTCCTAGGCAAATTGCCTAGGCAGTTTTTAAAATACTTTAAAATTATGTTAGTTATATCGTGAGCAGGTGAATATCTTGAGGACACAGTCCACTACACACAGTACACAGCAAACTGCATACATTTATGATAATTGAATGTATAACTTGTCAATGTGTCTAACATATGATACTATGTTTGATTATTACATGCATTTTAAAATGTTATATACTTGAGTTGACTTGTATCATGATTCATCACACCCACATGATCCCACATGAACATAATCCCATTTAATGCTTTCAGTGTTTTTATTTCTTGTAAATTATGTTCACATTTCTTTAATCTTTAATATTAAGGACAAAACTGATGCCATTGTGAAAACATCCAGACGATATCGCGGATCGAGATCGATAAATTCAGCGCCCAAAGAAAGTACAAACATGTACCGTACTACTAAAAGCGTGTACCGCCAAACATCCGGTCATTAGAAACGTACTATTAAATCGCGTACCGTTTTCGCCGATTCGTGGTATTGACGATGGGTGATTTTTTTCTATTTTTGCCGGCGGTCAATAAAATGTTTAGGGTCGCATGCAAAAAATAGGGTCGGTCGGGAAACCCAAACCAAAAGACTTTTTTTCTTTGGCCTGATAAGAAATGTCGACACTCACTTACAATACCTCGAAAGTTGGAAACTTCTCCCTCGGCAAAAAAAATGCCGACGCAAAATCGTAATCTCCTCGGCTCGGCCGAATGCCCTATCTCCTCGGCTCGTCCTCGGCAGTGCCGAATGCCGAGGGCTAATTAAAAGGACTGTATATATGCCGTTTGTGGAACTTATTGTCTGAATATTTCCTACTCGTCTGTGCGTATTTAGTAATGAAAGGGTTTATGTGATACGTTTATTCGGGTATTTATGTAGGTATGAACTATATATAGAGCATCGAGATGGCGGTGGACGATGGAACATTGGTACTGTACTCATCGTTTGAATCGTTAGTCTTCATCAATAAGTCTTTAGTACGATTCGCTCATCGAATGACTGCACAAGCTTACCTGTATTTTCGGGAGTTTCAACGCCATCCGTGTCAGTGTCATTATCGTTGCACGAGTTGAGATCAATGCTGAAATAATACGCAATGGGGTGTCATACATAGGAGTAAGTTTTGGGACGAATTCTATTTTGTATTACGTTAATGATCCCCCGGACTATTTTTATAATGGCTGACGTCACATGCATCTCAGTAGTGGTGACATACTATGCGTGATGTCTTATTGGGATGCAATTTCAACCTGTCCTCCCAAAAACCAGCACATTATATGCTTATAATATAACTTGTTTTAGGTACATAATCTGCTTAGAGTCGCCTCATTTTGAGCATTTTAGTCACATTATCGACTCATAATTAGGCGATTCTAAGCAGATTAGACACAATGACACGATAGGTAAACTCACGACTGTTCAAGTGTACGCTCTTTAACACGTGTTTTCATTGTGGCCCGTGCCATAAAACGAAATAACGAGTAAGAGTCCATTATCTGCTTATTTCACATTATAGACCGATTATGTGCTTATTTCGGTGAGGATATGTTGGCAATTTAGTGACAACTCGCTCTATTCGTCTCAGTCGCCCCGCATGCGGTTGATTTCTACTCAGCATGTATCCATATAGCAATGTCTTTTTACGAGATATTTCACTATAGTTCGTCCAACGATCTAACCAATTGCATGGGCCCTTGGAATATTACGCTATATATATCATCGCTGATATCTCAGAACTAAACTGATGCACTCACATGCGATGTTAAGTGATATATTTATCTCAGTTCGTGGACTTTAATGAGAGACACAACATACCAAGTAAACTTGTATGTGAACATGAAAAATATAACAACGATTGTTTCATAAGTATAATTTGCGAAAATTCGGCGATATCTTGAGAAGAATATCCGTTTCACAGCACGAGTTGTCGATTCACAGCTCATGTTTTATTTAGCAATTTACTTATGTTCTTAATTTTCAAAAGTATTGTATCTTTGATTTAATATTCGTGCAGATGAGATGCTAAGCTTTTCTATAGAGATCATCCCTGATATCTTAGAACTAAAATGATAAACTCACATGCGATGGTAATTGATATATTTATCTCAGTTCGTTGACATCAATGAAAGATCCAACATACCATGTTAACTGATATGTGAACGGATGTATAATTTGCGAAAAATCGGCCATATTCTGAGAGGAATATGTTCCGTTTCCCGGAGCACGAGTTGTCGATTCACAGCTCATGTTTTCTATTTAGCAATTTATTTATGTTCTTAATTTTCAAAAGTATTGTATCTTTGATTTAATATTCGTGCTGATCATGATGAGATGCTAAGGTTTTCTATTTCTCATACGCGTATTTTCGTTTCCCAGATAACGCGAAAATCGTACTTATGTCTCTGTTTCTGTTACTCACATGTAATCGCTGTAGTAACCCGTAGTTTCAACAGTTCCAACGCCATCCATATCAGTGTCATTATCGTTGCCCGGGTTGAGATCAATGCTGAAATAATACGCAATGGAGTGTTATATATAGGACTAAGTTTTGGGACGAATTCTATTTGGTATTACAGTAAAGCTCTCCCGGACAATTTTGATAATGTGTGACCTCACATGTAACTCAGCGGTCATGGCATAATATGTGTGCTGTCTTAATGTGGTGCAATTTAGTGACAACTCGCTCTATTCATCCAATGGTACAGTCGACGTAAACATCTCCGTAATCATTATAATATGAATTTATATGATATACTGAGTCGAAATTTATGTCGACTGCCAATGGTACTACCTGCCCGTTCCTGGCCCACAGTCGTCCCGCATCTGTTGATTTCTACTCAACTGCATCCATATAGCTATTTATTTTACGAGATATTTCACCAGTTCGTTGGAAGAGCTAACTTTTTGCATGGGCCCTCGGAATTTAATCGATAGAGATCACCCCTGATATCTTAGAACTAAGCTGATGTAATCACACGCGATGGTATATTTACCTCAGTTCGTCGACATCAATGAAAGATCCAACATAACAAATAAACTTGTATGTGAACATGAGTATAATTTGCGAAAATTCGGTCATATCTTGAGAATGTCGATATCGATATATTTATCTCAGTTCGTTGACTTTAATGAGAGATCCAACATACCAAGATAACTGAACATGTGTATAATTTGCGAAAATTCGGCCATATCATGAGAATGTCGATTCTCAGCTCATTTGTTTATTTTGCAATTTATTTAAATCATTGATTTAATATTCGTGCAGATGAGATACTAAGTTTTTCTATTGTGTTTCGTATTCCAGATCACGCGAAAATCCTGCTTATGTCTGTTTGTGTTACTCACATGTTATCGCTGTAGTAACCCATAGTTTCAACAGATCCAACGCCATCCATGTCAGTTTCATTATCATTGCCCGGGTTGAGATCAATGCTGAAATCATATGCAATGGGGTGTCATACATAGGAGTAAGTTTCGGGACGAATCCAATTTTGTATTACGTTAATGATCCCCCGGATAATTTTGATAATGGCTGACGTCACACGAATCTGAGTAGTGATGACATAATATGTGTGATGACTTACTGTGATGCAATTTATTGACACCTTGCTTTATTCATCCAATGGTACAACCTGTCAGTTCCTGGCTCACAGTCGCCCCGCATGCGGTTGATGTCTACTCAATATATATCCATATAGCAATTTATTTTACGAGGTATGTCACTTGCTCGCCGAACGAGCTAACCAGTTTTTTTTTATTTAAACATATTTTATTAGTATAATGCATAAATAATACATAACATATAAGGGATTGGAGGACAAGTTCTTTGAAACTTAGATGGACATCCGCTCCCTACAGATCATGCATGAAACATAAATATAACAATATATTTTGGATTTGTATCAGGTTTTGGTAGGGCGGGTAGAATTGTGAATGCGCGAGTATAAGATATTACGTGGGTGTTAATTATTATAAATCAATGGTGTGGTGGGGGTAATAAGTTTAATTATACATACATATGAATAATAAGCCAACTGGCAGCATATATATGTATAAGGTGGGGAGAGCGTTAGTTGGTGTTTGGGGAATTGTAAATAGAAAGGGGTTGTTTGAGTAAGTAACAGAACAGGATATTGGGGCAGCAAGTACATTTATAGTACATAGTTAAGATTTTGTGGGTTTACGGGAGCTTATTCGTTGCACGTCGCAAATCGTCCTGAAGATTTTATGAATTTTAAAGCTGTATCTGTTAGAATGCAATTCTCGTTGGCGGTTAAAGTTAGATCTCCGTTCGGAAGCGCTTTGTATGACGTGACTCGAAATGATCTCATAACATGTGACAGTTCTATGCGTTTTTGTGAGTAAAGGGCGCAATACATGAAGTAGTGTTCTTCATCTTCCACAGGTCTTCCACAACTACACATTGGGTTATCACCAATGTGATTTTCAACTTTGTCATGATTTAGATTGCTACAATTGTTTCTAATTCGACAGTGTATGATATTTGTCTGCCGGTCACCGAGATATACATGAGATGAAATGTTTCTCTTGGGTAGAATTGTTGATTTGAAAGCCTCGTAGGATTTTATTTTGATGTCATTTGCCAAGCAGTTCCAAACTTCGATTGTTTTCGGAAAGAAAGATTTCTTGAAGGTTTCTAGGTGACAAAAGTAGTTCTCAAAATCGTCCGCATTGCGCAAAAAGTAACGACTCGTATCACCGACGCGTGGTAGAAGAAGATCGGATAAAAATTGAGGGGCTTTACGATTGACAATTTTGTGCATAAGACATAATTTTTGTGCATCTCGACGAATCTGGAGGGGTTTACATCCAAGATCGTTAAGTAAATTTGCGTTCGATGAGGATCTAGTTAGGCCAGATACAGCTCGCGCTGCATCGTAATACAATTTGTCGAGTGTCGATTTTGTGATGTCAGGGACAGAGTCCCAGACACAACTGTCATATTCTAGTATGGGCAATAAATGTGTTTTGAATAATGTGTCGAGGGTCTTTCATGATAACATATACTTTAATTTTCGGAGTTGTGAAAGCACAGTGCAAGCATTTTTGTAGATGTGTTCTATGGCAAGGTCCCACTGAAGATCGGGTTGAAGTACGATTCCTAGATGACAGTGATTTCAACTATTTCGAGTTTGTTGAAACTGAGTATGAGGTCTGCACTGCGCGGGAATGTTGATTGGTGGCCCTGAAATATCATTGCTTTCGTTTTTGATGAGTTAAGGGAAACTAGCCATTTGCTAGTCCAACTATCAAGTGATTTAAGGTCGTTATTTATATGAACCACCAGATCTTCATAAGACTCCATATCTACGTAAGTTATGAATTAGTCCTTGATGCCAAACCCGCTCAATCGCTTTAGAGATATCACAGAATACACCTATGGATAACATCGACTCACTCCTAGTTTTGGTAAGGTGGTGAATTATTTCTAGTAATTGATGAGTTGTGCTGTGTCCAGGGCGAAATCCGGATTGGAATTTGTACAAAAGGTTATTTTTCGAAAAATAATCGTACATTTTTTTTTTAAACGATCTTTTCAAGAACTTTGCTCACACATGAAAGAAGTGATATTGGCCTGTAATTAACTGGATCTGTTTTCACGCCTTTCTTGAAGATTGGTATTACGCTAGCAACTTTCCTCTGCATTGGGAATATACCTGTTTCTAAGGACTGTTTGAAAAGAATGTACAGTGGTAGGGCTAGAGTTTTATGGCAGCACTTCAAAATTGTATTGCTTATCCCATCTGGACCGGTGGCTTTGTTAGCGTCCAATTCCTTAAGAATTTTTTCTACATCATCCTGTGTAATAGTAATTATTGATAACCTTTTCAATCATCGTAGGCAAAATTGAGGCCAAATTGCAGTGGCGGTATGGTTAGCGATTTATTCTTCTCGCGGAGAAATTCATTGGTCATTTTCCAAAGGATTTTGGATCATGTACGGTATTTAGGTTATTTTGAATTTCATCTAGGTATTGTTTTTTCGCATATTTTTTCATGTTATTTACCGAGTTTCTGTGTTTTTATATTGGAACCAATGATTCGGCTGATTGTTTTTAATTGCTTTCCTTCTGCATCTGTCTCGTCGTCTAATTTCGAGTCTGATGCGAATGTCAAACCACGGTTTGTCGTTTGGTCTTAAGGTAGCTATATGGTTTGGTACACACTTTTCAACTGTACTATTAATACTATTTTCAATAATTTATACTTTAGATTCTATTGAATATGCATCGTTTTTGTTCAAGACATTTGTACAGTCAACTGCCGAGAAAATCCGATTCATTTCATCAAAATCAACTAGTTTGTAATTCCAAATTCGGCGTTTTATAGCAGGTGAAATGTCATAATCGCATGATATTGTGATGTATGTGGCTAGGTGGTCAGAGACTCCGGGTTCGATTGTGTCAGCGTCGAGTACGTTTATAGTTTTAGTTACAATGATGGGATCTAGAAGTGAGCTGCGAGTGGGGGAAATGCGCGTCGGCTTATCAATTACATTTTTCATGCTGAAGAAATCTATGGTAGCTTGTAAAGTGCAGCTAGGCTGTAGAAGATCGCAGTTTAGGTCACCCACGATGATAACTGATTTATTAATATATAACGCAGATGCATGCTATGCTGGATTCGAGATTGGTCCAAAATGACGAGTCTGTGAAATTTTCAGAGCGATAGATAATACATAGTAAAAATGAAGAGCGTTTCGATTTTACTTCGAACCACATCACAGAGTTGGTGACACCGGTTAAACAGAATATTATCGGAGAAATAAACACACAGGCCTCCACCAGAGCTGTCCCTGTCTAGACGAGTTGGTCCCACATATCTATCCAATTTCAACGTGGAAGAGTTAAATGTCGGGTCAAGGTGTGTTTCAGTAAAACATAGAATATCATAATTATCCAATATATGAGTGATTTTTCCAATCTCGTTTCGGATACTCCTTATGTTATAGTGGGAAATTGATAATTGATTTGTAGTTGACGTTGCATCACTAGCAGCGCCAGGGTGTGTGTACGTCGCAACTTATAGCTATAATCACTGATATGATTAATAATAACTTCACATCTACTCTTGGCATGGTGGAGCTTGACGGAAAAGAGTTGTCGCTCTTGTGTCGACGACTGTGCGATGGTCATCTGTGTGTGAATGATCCTATTCTCACGCGATAATCGTTTAGCGAGACACCCATTATTATCTTGCGTTGGTGGACGAATAATGCCGGATTAGTATAGGTGCGGTGGTAGGTGATTTAAATAATCGTAAATCGGGCGATGGTGGCGTGGGGGAGGGGTCAATTTATGCTTATGTTTGGATGCGCAGTTAGAGGATGTATGTGGGTAGATAAGGGGTGGGGTGTTGGGATACGTATTACTAGGTGTGTGGGTTGGTGTGGATGAGAAGAGGAGAAAATGTCGGAAAATGACTAAGATATGATGGAGAAGGCTGTCGATGGGAAACACACAGCAATAAAAAAGAGTGTCTCTGTAACCGACTTGGGAGCTAACCAGTTGCATGGGACCTCGGTGGATTCCGCTGAACTGTTCCCGGTAAAGTGCTGAACGGGATTTTGAACTGCTTAACTGGGGTGTAGGTCGGTCAAATCGTATGTTCTTCCTGTATTTCCTTATGGACCATCGATAAAAGGTCATTTGCACAACATATACTCGAATATCTTCGTTAAATATCAGATAGACGGAGAATCTGATGAACTTTTCCCGATAAAGTGCTGAACGGGATTTTTAACTGATGAACTGGGGTGAACGCCGGCCAAATTGTTTTCTCTCCATGTATCTGATTATGGCCCACCAATTACAGGTCATTTACATCACATACACCCAAATATGTTCGTTAAAAATCGGTTAAACTGAGTTTTGGAGATTCTGCTGAACTCAGTGCTCCTGTTAAATTTGCTAAACGGAATTATGAACTGCTGAATTGGGGTGTTGGCCGGTCAAATCGTGTTTTCTTCCTGTATTTCATTATGGACCATCGATAATAAAAAAAAAGTCATTTGCACAACATATTCCAGTCTATATTCGTTAAAAATCGGTTAAACTGAGTTTTGGATAATCTGCTGAACTGTTCCCGATAAAGTGCTGAACGGGATTTTGAACTGCTGAACTGGAGTAGACGTCGGCCAAATGGTTTTCTATTCGTGTATTTAGTTATGGCACATCGATTACAAGTCATTTGCACAACATATTCCAGTCTATATTCGTCAAAAATCGGTTAAACTGAGTTTTGGAGAATCTGCTGAACTGTTCCCGGTAAAGTGCTGAACGGGATTTTGAACTGGTGTGGACGTCGGCCAAATTGTTTTCTATGCATGTATCTGGTTATGGGCCACAGATTACACGCAATTTGTATCACCTACACCCGAATACCTGCTTTAAAAATTAGTTAAACTGAGTTTAGGAAATTCTGCTGAACTGTTCCCGATAAAGTGCTGAACGGGAGTTTGAACTGCTGAACTGGAGCGAAGGTCGGTCAAATCGTGTTTTCTTCCTGTATTTCCTTATTGACCATCGATAAAAAGTCATTTGCACAACATATACCCGACTATCCTCGTTAAAAATAATCGATTAAACTGCGTTCGGGGAATCTGCTGAACGGAATTTTGAACTGCTGAATTGGGGTGGAGCAACGTTGGTCAAAGGATTTTCCCTCATTGCATATGGTAATGGCCCATTGATAACAAGTCATTTGCACAACCTAAACTCTACTAACTTCGTTATAATTGAGTTAAACTGCGTTCGTGATAATCTGCTGAACTGCAGCCGCCGTACTTCTGAACGGGATTTTGAACAGATGAACGGGCATTGCGGGCGGTCACAATGTGTCCTCTTCCTGTATTGGCGGTAACCTGCTGATCATCTGCTGATTCAGCGTTTTAGGTACACCCCGGAATTTTACGCTCCATAATCATCGCTGATATCTCAGAACTAAGCTGATTCACTCACACGCGATGTTAATTGATATATTTATCTCAGTTCGTTGACTTTAAAGGTACGGTTGGCCTTGGCGGTGGGTATCCTGTAAAAATATTTCCACCCGTCAAAAACAGCCACAAACAGAAAGAACATCAAAATGTAGACCGACTTTGTCCGTATACAAATAAGAAATATCGCATAAACAATATGTTATTGTCATTTGTTTGACCATTGTTATGTAAACAAAAGCATAAAAAGTTACTTTTCTGGTGTTTGTTTATATTATGATGGTAAACATAAAGAGCGTTCTTTGTTGGTGAATTCCTGATATGGAACAAATAAAGAGCGTTTATGCCATTTATGTGTGATTAGCCAGTAGCATTGTGTTGTCTTCTGTAACACAATCAGGCTCTTGCTTGGGTAAAATATACGCGATAGTCATGGTATATATGAACGAAACTCTATGCATTTTAATGTTTTTCTGTTTTTGGTGATTGGAACAAATATGAATATTTTCGACAACTAAGGCCTCACGTGCCTTTAACGAGAGATCCAACATAACAAATAAACTTGTATGTGAACACGAAAAATAAAACGATTGTTGCATGAGTACAATTTGCGAAAATCTACATTATCCTGAGAAGAATGTGTTCCGTTTCCCTGAGCATGAGTTGTCGATTCACAGCTCATGTTTGTTTATGTATCAATTTATTTATGTTCCTAATTTGCAGAAGTATTGAATCATTGATTTAATATTCGTGCAGATGAGACGCTCATTTTTTTCTATTGTCTCATACGGCGTTGTTTCGTTTCCCATGGCGAACACGAGAATATCATGCTTATGTTTCTGTTACTCACATGTCATCGCTGTAGTAACGCGTACTCATCGAATTTACCTTCCTCCGTCTACTTGAAGGTTGACACAATTTCTGAAAATATATTTGAATTGAATTACATGTATTGGCAATTTATCAATCTTCGTGACTCCATTAAACAGACATGGCTCATTCGAGCTTTCAAGTTATGTTTACGTATAGGAGGCATAAGATAGGTTGAAAAATACATGAAATATTGATTTCCGGCTTCATATGCTCTGAAAAAATACTTGCCATGCTATCAGCCATTTTCCATTTTCTCAAAGAAGTTAAACTCACGCTCTTTATTTCTACCATATCAGGGATAGACTAACACGAACGCTCTTTTCTATTCCACGCGTGCCGAGCATGAGTCGTTCTGGGGCATATAATGCACGTATACACTTATTTCGATACCGTGGAAAATTCAAAATCTAATATTATTAAGTGTATTTTGGAGCCCAAAAACCGCCAAGTGGATGATCATTAAAAACAGACACTGTTTATTCAACAACATAACTTTTATTGTGAATTAAGAATCAACATATTTACAACTGATGATGAAATTTAAATATTTTACAATCAACAATTGGTATTGTTATCCATCCCTTAACTAACACTCTTTCTGATTGGGTCGAATCGAGTCCTATATATATGACTTTTTTTTTAATTATCGGGACTGCGTGATATATATTGAATAATCTGGTGGATTTAGCAGACGTTTCACTTCCGCGTCGAGTTTATTTTTCATTTCCGTGTTTACTGTTCCAAATCATGCTTTCTGAGGATCAAATACAGGCTTTTATATAGAGTCAAGTACCGACACATACCAAAAATAAACACAAAAGTGTTATTCCCAAAATTTGGATAAACATACAGATGGATAATAAAACTCATTATACAATATAGTGTACAGCATGTGTTTTTCTTGTACTCGTCCAGGTTGTGGTGAAAAGTAATATTGGACTCGACACTGCGCTTCTCGTCCAATATGACTTTTCACCACAACTTGGACTCGTACAATATAATACAATGAAAATAGTTACATTTGGTAATAAGATTTCATCAGTAATTAAGTTCACAATAAGCTTTACAAGTTTGTGAAGTACATGCTTTGGGTAATGTTTCTGCTTTTCGCATGGATCCGTAGATTCGTTGGAGCCAATCGAGTACTTTTCTATATATTTTTTTAAATAGTCACCATCAAATGTTTTGTCAACTATTACATTTATAGCGTAGCCGCTTTTCAAGAAATGTGGAGCAAATATCCGATATGTACCGTGGTGCTGTAGACACCCAACGTTAATTTTACATTCGATGGCCTTTCTTTGAATGAATGATTTGATATATTAACCAATAACTGTTAATCCAAACGAATCGAACTATGTAGCAATGTTTCCATCGAAGAAAATTGTAACCCAGTGTTCCGGTTTTTATGTGTGCGCATTTACTATGTATGTTTTTACATGGTGAGGTTTCTCGTGTGGTAACTGATCTTTTGGGCATACCAACAATGAGTAGAGGTAAGACGATTTGTCTAGTATATGCCGATGTTCGCTAGTGTTCATCTTTGTAATATGTGTGCACTTTTTCAGACCACAAGCCAATAAAAGCAAAATTAAATTTGGTAGTTTACAAGAACGACGTCCTTCATATCTTTCCAAAGTCTGAATGCTCCAGATTTCTCTTGTAGTATAAACGATTCTATTTCTGGATACCATTGTTCAATAACTCGATAAATATCCAATTCTTGTAGTCCTAAATCAATGAACATATCCGTCCATTGCGTCGAAAGTGTCAGAAGACAAAGTAAATGTCGAGACTGACTTTGATTATCTATTTTACACCCCTCACAGTTGAGTCATACTTCCTTGGAAACCTGATTCTGTATTTCAACAACGAAACATATCTCGAAAGTTTTCCGAACTTTGCTAAGAGTTGCAAAACGGTTTGGAATGAAACTGAGTCCTCCAACTTGCAATCTCAATGTTTATTCCCAATGCAATCCATCCATGAACATGTGTATAATATGTGATCAGTATTTTTGTCAAAAGTGATGCAAATATGTGTAAAATATCTGCTAATAAAGGGGTTAAATGTCGACAAATGAATAAGTCAACTGAACCACGCGACTAACCAATGATCTAAATTTGTTACTCAGCCCAAAACAACTATTTCAAATGCATATGTACACAAATAAACGACGCATTTATCAAATTATGTGTTATTTTTTTCGTTCCGTATATATATGACAAAATGTACTCATACTCAAAGTACCTTAACTATATCCAGGAACAAATGACATCTTAGTACAACTCTGTATATCCTCTCTATTGTATATAAACTTTGGTTGGGGTTAGAGAGAGAGAGAGAGATAGAGAGAGCGAGATAGATAGAGAGAGAGAGATGTTTATTCCTCCAAACATGGAGACAATATGATACAATATATACATGCACAAATAAACTGTTGGCATATATACACAATACAAATTAACTTTAGAAGGCTCATTTGAAGTCATTAGTTTTACTCAAGTAATCCCTCCACCAAACGGTGTCCGTGCGGACATGACTTAATTCCTCAAGTACCAATTAAGACACCAGGAGGTCGGATGACTTTAGAGTCACCATATAAAAGACCGAAAAATAGTTCACATATATAATAATAATTATAAATTGAGTGTACTTCAGTTTGCAGATAAGGCAAACGACACTGTAATACTTTAGTCTATTTACTAATTTCAAATTGGGTTATGCGAAAGCCACAGCGGTCTACAAGTTTGTGCACTAATATACACTATATACATATGGGTTCATCGCCTCGATTGTATTCTTCTAACTCGTCTTTTTAGTTGTCTTTTCTGGCATCATATTTAGCACTGCGGTCAATTGCGAAATTACTAAATTGTGTGATATGCAGGCAAGGGACACAACATGCTTCAGTGATTGTCGATAAACGACATTTATTCAACAACACGAGCACAACTATGACCATATAAGTTTATTTTGTTATTCTTTCGAGTTATGATTTAATGAAATAGCAATAAAATGGTAGAGTATCCCAAATACCATCCATCCACCGGTGTTATTAGTGTGTGTATGGATATTTTCGTTTTAAATATGACTTGTTGCGTGTCTCCATATAAGCACACCCTCATACACACATAAATTTATTAATTAATTTAATATAATTATACCATATTAATATTTTTAATGACTTGGGTTAATGATGGCAATATCAATAAATTGTACGATTTAAGTGACTGTGAGCAATTTTGCTTTGCGTCGCTTAATATTATTGACTTTCTTCCGGGATATTAATGCAATGTTTATTGCGATATCGGCGAACAGAAGTCACACAAAACATATAATCGAGAGCTGTGACCACCCCCTACTGTGAAGTAGATTATTGAGGAACCAGTATTAACAACGAAATATATCCCCTACCTTAAAGGGGTACTGTACACTAAGATAGGCGATTTTTTTATTTACTCCCATTGAAATAACTTTCAAGTTAGATTGTGTTCGTGTTTTTATGAGTTTCGTATAAACCTAATTTAGCGAAGAAAATATTGATCTTGGAAACACAAATATTACGATTTCAAACTACGCGCCATGTTTTTGACCTTCACCGGAGAAGACGCAGGTCGCAGGAAGAACCGGAAGTTCATTGCTCACAGCTTCGATTGATGCATTGAATCTCTTCCATCGAACAATCTCACTCCCTATAAAATACTTGACGCTTTATGACTCTTGTTTCTTTCTCCTTTTTTCCCGAATCAGTTATAACGGGCCTTCTTTTGCAGGTAACATGTTATGTTTGCAACTCAATAATGTTCGCGAATGGCCGTCGATAAAAGACACGCAACATATGCGATTTCAAGAACGGTAACTCGTAATGGCATAATTCTCCATTTTATGACTCCAGCCATAAATGAATTTATATTAAATAATTCAATTTTACTTTTACGATAGCCTGTTAACCGGAACGTTTTCAGTAGACATCGTCGACTCAAATTAGTCATTTTATAATATAATATTCATATTAGATCGCTATTGTCACTGGGAATTTATTGAAATTGGGGTACAGTACCCCTTTAAAGATACGGTTGGCTTTGGCGGTGGGTATCCTGTGAAAATATTTCCACCCGTCAAAAACCGCCACAAACAGAAAGAACATCAAAATGTAGACAGACTTTGTCCGTATACAAATAAGAAATATCGCATAAACTGTATGGTATTGACATATGTTTGACCATTGTTATGTAAACAAAAGCATAAAAAGTTACTTTCCTGGTGTTTGTTTATATTATGATGGTAAACATAAAGAGCGTTTTTTGTTGGTGAATTCCTGATATGGAATTAATAAAGAGCGTTTATGCCATTTGTATGTGATTAGCCAGTAGCATTCTGCTGTCTTCTGTAACACAATCGTACTCTTGCTTAGGTAAAATATAGTAGGTCTTTATGATAACATGCTGTTTACGCGAAGGTCATGGTATATATGAACGAAACTGTATGCGTTTTAATGTTTTTCTGTTTACGGTGATTGGAACAAATATGAATATTTTCGACAACAAAGGCCGCACGTGCCTTTAATTGCACTCAGTCAAATAGCATGATGAATGCCATTGCAAAATATTATGACCGATGCTGCGGGCAAAACATTTGGAACTTTCGTTCCTGGGCGACAACATAATAATATTGCCCCAGATAAAAATAAACCTTGGTTTGACCAGGATTGTAAACAGGCTAGGAAGCAGTTTAACATATCAAAACGCGAATATAACCGTGATAAATCTGAATCAAATAAAGAATTACTAAAAGATGTTGGAAAGATTTATAGAAAAATGATGGATTCAAAAATTAAAAGCCTGAAAGAAAAACATGTATCAGAGCTTAGATATCTCTGTCAGACAGAAACCAAAGGTTTCTGGGAAAAACTCCATAGCATGTGCGATAATTCCAAAACATCTGAGTCAAAAGTAAATCTTGACGAATTTGCAGCACATTTCCAGTCACTAAACTGTATAGAAGAGCTTGATGATCTTTCACGTTTCGTGAGCGATGATTATGATCCATCGGATAGCTCTTATTTAAATAATCCTATATCGGAGGAGGAAATTAAGACTGCCATATTGAGGCTTAAAAATGGAAAGGCAAGTGGTTATGACCAGCTATGTAATGAATATTTCAAATCGACTTTAGATATGTTTATGCCAGTTTATGATTTATTATTTAATTTGATTCTGAACTGTGGTATTTTCCCACTAGGGTGGGCGATAGGTATGATAAAACCTATCTATAAAAAATCTGGGGACCCCAAAAATCCAGATTCATACCGTGGTATAACACTGCTAAGCTGTTTCTCGAAGATATTCACATCAATACTTAATAGCAGACTAGTAGCATTTTCCGAAGAATTCGAGATTATCTTGAAAACACAAACCGGATTTAGAAAAGGACACTCCACGATAGATAACATATTCATATTACAGAGTATAATAGATCTCTATTTATCAAGTGGCAAGAAACTTTATTGTATCTTTATAGACTTTAGAAAAGCATTTGATACGATTTGGAGGGACGCATTGTGGCTAAAAATGATGAACTATGATATTAATGGTAAAGTCCTAAATATTATAAAGGATATGTATGGCAAAATTAAAATTTGTGTCAGAGACAACAACTCTATGTCTGACTTTTTTGTAAGTAATATGGGCCTATTTCAAGATGAAATAATGTCACCTTTCTTATTTTCTCTCTATGTAAATGATTTACAAAGTTTTTTGTATGATTGTGCAATAGACCCTCTGAAATTTATAGATGAATCATATATGCAAAATGTCGGCTGCTTTATTAAATTGTTATGTATTTTATATGCCGACGATACAGTTCTATTTTCTGACGACGAAGATAATATGCATAGGGCTCTCCTCGCCTTTGCCGATTATGCAGAAGCTTGGAAACTTCAAGTCAATACAAATAAGACCAAATTAATGATTTTCACGAAGAAGTGGTCAAAAAATCTTCCCACATTCATGTATAGAGGCTGTGTTCTAGAAATAGTTAAAGAATTCACTTATTTAGGGGTTAAATTATTTTATAATGGTCGCTTCTGCCAGAACATAAAGAAAACGGTTAATTCTGCAACGAGAGCCACGTACGGACTGCTTAATAAGGTCCGAAAACTAAACTTACCCATTGATATTATGCTTGATTTATTCGATAAGATTATTTTACCTATTTTACTGTATGGGAGTGAGATATGGTGTTTTGAACGTATTCAAAGTGTAGAGACACTACATCTAAAATTTTGTAAGATGGTTTCGTCCATCAAAATGAGTACCCCCAATTACATAGTTTATGCAGAATTCGCACGACACCCCGTGTCTATAGAAATAACATGCCGAGCTCTGACATATTGGTCAAAGCTCGTATCGAGTAACGGCTCTGAGCTAGCTAAGAATATTTATACCTTAATTTATCAGACACATGAGATGAACTCACAGACAGCAGACAAAAATAACTCCAAATGGTTATGTTTTGTCAAAAATGCTCTTTATGATTTGAAATTGCAATCAAAGTGGATCACCCTGACGGGCCTGACCGCTACTGAACTGAGAAATGCAAAAACTGTTCTCAAACAACGTCATTGGGACGCACTACTCGTTGACATAAACACATCTGCTTCATCGAGGGCCCAATTTTATAGTTTTATTAAAACTGACTACGGTTACCCAAATTACTTGAAGATTTTGCCGTCTAATCTATCGATATACCTCTTGAAACTCAGAACTGCAATTCATAACAATTCATAAACTGCCTATAGAGTGCGCAAGATGGAAGAAATCTCAGAATGATAATGACAATAGGATATGCACCATATGTGGAGAATATTTAGGAGACGAATACCATTTAGTTATTATATGCAGTCATTTGGATGAAATCAGAAAACAATATATCCCTGAGTACTTTTGGAAGAACCCTACGAGAGAGAAATTCCATGGTCTCCTATCTCTTCAAAATATAAGCCTCATAAAAAGACTATTCATATTCCTAAGGTGTGCCTTTAAGAAGGTGTCTTATACTATATAATCGAAATCATTTATTGTTATGGGTGAACACATGTAATTATCATACTTGTTAAGTTTATCGCCTATTATTGTGTAATCTAATTTAATTACTGCTGTGTATATGAAATGAACAATGATTAATGTGATATTCAAAGTTGTGTACATAGTGTATATACGTTTTTCTTGTTTCACTGTTATGTGACTTATGCAATAAATCAATCAATCAATCAAACAATATAGCATGCCTTTAGAATGCACATGCAATGAATTTGACACCGTGAATTACCTTATATGTTTTCTGAGTCAGACTGTGCTCCCTTCGCCAGAACAGTGTATATTTACATTCGAAGTAACGCGTGAATGGTTTAAAATATCAACCCAACCATCGATGTTGTGTCTGGTCGCCAGCACGTATTGTAGTGTTTTGAAGAGGAACTTTAATAACGATGTTAGTTACACGCACATGCTGGCATATGATTGTTAAGTGCTTTCAAATTATGCACTGCGCTACATTGTGTCCGACACTCTTGGTTTACCATGCACTGTACCCACTTGGTAGTGTTTTGATCTGACGAATTCTGTCCAGCGTGAAATAAATGGCCTTGATATGTTTGTCGACCAGGTCATCTTTCTAATTATATTTCATGTCCTTTAATATCACGGTGGCTACCAATCTAATTCACATCTGTTTTTTGGACTCACTTGAGATATATTGTGCGCATGTAACAAATCAATATGCAAATAAATAAAAAATAATAAAATAAAAATAGTTTCAAATATAACATTTGTATTCTTAACATAACGTCATACAATCTTGAAAGAAATGTGTTTATTCCCTGATTTACAGATATGAGCCCAAAAGATGGATTATCTCTTTAAGGACTTTGCTAACCCGATTTTCCCCAAATTTTGGCTTTTGGCTTGGAAGCATTTGTTTACAAATGGTAGATTTTATTGCTCAGAAAAGCTTTTTGGGAACTGAATTTGATGGGTCAAGTTAATGTTCACTCAAGCCAGCTGGGATTATGACCAGCATGTGCTGACTCCTGAGAATATTATCTCCTATTCAGGCTGATTGGTGACCTAGTTTCTGTGCTATGGGGTACCACCAGATTGGGGATTACACATTTCTTTTGTCAAGAGATTCACAACACACCACTGTCCACAGATATTAACACGCAACTGTCACCTCACTGCAGGCGATGTCAGGCACGTTTCTAAATTATTTGTAAACAATTGGTTCTTAGTAATTTTATCAAAGAATGCTTGATAAATATAAATATAATTTTATTGTTCATCATTCTTCACAGTGTCCAGTACACATTCATGGGGTTGGTTACTGTGATTACTAACAAAAGTGAACATAAACCTTTATTTTGACTCCATAAAATTTGGGGAAAATTGGGTTAGCAAAGTCCTTAAATAACAAATTTGAAATATTTGCGTGGGTATAAAATAATAAATATGAATTGAAAACCCCTGTCCGGAAACGCTTCTATCAATTAATATTGATTTTATTTAGAATATTTTATTATGAAATGAGATGATTAAATGGGACACTTTATTGTTCTAGTTTTAGAACAGACCATTCAGGCGATACCATATAGCGATGGAGATCATCAGGCTGTTCCCATAGCTACGTTCCGAACTTCGAATGTCCCAGATTGATTGCTTGTATTGTTTTCTTGTTTTATTCCATAGTTATAAGCGATAATGAGTCTAATTAACGTTTATTTGTAACAGAGTTACACAATAAAAGTTCTGGTCTCTGTTAACAGTAACCACTATTGTTCGTTGGCTAAACAACCACACGTTTAGACCAGAAAATAGTCGGAATAAAATTAATATTAATCGATAGAGTCATTTCAGGACAGGTGTCTTCGATTCATATCTAATGTGTTATACCCCGCTAACTATATAGGACAGGTTTTCAAAGAGATAGACCATCTTTAATTACAAAAATAAAAACTGTTGAAGTAAATTGAGGAAGCCATCGGTGCTTACTGTCACAAGGAATAGAGAACTCGTTAAAAAGGTGTTCATTTTCACGATTTTGTCACAGTTCGCTATAACACTACTAAGCGCTATATTCAAATGATTAACATTATGGTCGAAACACCTGTTTGAGGTATATAATTATATAGAATAATGCAGCAGGGAGTGTGTTTTATTCGTTTTGGGCTGTAACACATTAGATATACATGTGTGTTAAAATCGCGAACAAAAACTAAAACTTTAGTCGCAAGGCGAGCTCACCGTCATGGGCCCTGGTCCGAATCCATCCCAAACAATGTACCGTCTAAAAATACACGATTCTAAAACTACAATAATTGTAATCCCGACTTATAAGACCTATACTCAAGTTTTGCATAAAACAAGACAAGTATTGTGAGACATTTTCAAAAAAGCATTTCGCTGTACCTATCCAACAACATATTAAATTTCACATATCATCTTCATTGCGAATATAAACAGAATATTAAGTAAAACATGACAAAAACAATACATTTTAACCCATCCATGACTGGAGCTTCCTTCAATTTGGCAAAAAAACTGCCAATGCATTCTCTTATATATGGGAGTATCCCACAGGGAGCCTAGCATATATAAGAGAATACATTGACCTAATAATATTGACATTGTAAGCCAGTGCATTCTCTTATATATGCGGGGCTCCCTATGGGAGATTCGCATATATGAGAATATATGAGAATGCACTGGAACAGAATAAAAGGGTTAAAACATTTGTTAGGTTAACAATATTTTATCCTGTGTCATTGTGTGTAAAAACACTGCTAAGATATTTTCTAATTTTACAAAACAAGAAAATCACGAACATTGTCTTGGTTCTATGTGAGGTAGCTTCATTTGTGCTGAATAATGCTGAATTGAGTTGAATTACATTTTATAATCTCCCACCCTCGTGTGCCAATGCAGAAAATTATAGCTGCCAATATTCAGCCTAAAGAACAATGTGCATACGCGGTGTTGTTCATACAAGCAGAGAGCAATAAACTGTAAATAGGATGCACAGAATCAGGTTAGCAGGATTTTATTTTGGACCTAAGACCTAGAACTTATCTTATACAAAAATTTTGCATTGATTCTCAAATATAGCACATTATTCATAGGTTATTGTCTTTCGAAATGATAATAATATGAAATATTTCTTGCATCAAGATAAATTAAGTTCCCTCCCATGACGTTCAGATAAAAGATAAAAGTAATATTTTGCAGAAATTCTTGGTATACAGTGGTATTGTAGATTTTTTCGTGTTATCAAAAGTATATAAAGTAAGATTTTAATTTCAACACGAAAGATAGTTTTAACATTTTGAGGCAGAGTTCTCGCATGTACAACATTTTGCGAAAATCCATGTTGAAATATATTTTCTAGGAAAAATGTGCCCTTCATCTTAAAACATGACACAGGTTTAGAAAGGCTGCCCTGATGCGGTCATAGCTACATATGTGTTACTGACCACGAATAAGCTAAAAATTCACCAAACGTGGGGTGAATTGGGAGAAATAATGTGATGTCATAGAGCAATGTCAAAATCTATATTATCAAACAAGAACTATGGACTTCATGTAAAGATTAGGACTGATTACAGTAATCTTATACACACAACAAATGTCAGTGGATAATGGTACTTGACAGGGACATAGAGTGTAAATATGGTACCTCGAAAATAGGTAGCTTTATATCAACGAGTGCATATTTTAGTTTTCTGGCAGCCATTAGCAGGACTATTTTATATCTGGTAAAGGACCAAAAACAACATAAATATTATTCAACCATGTTTTCAATAATCTGGCAGATATAAATACTCAATACTGATTCGTCTTTTCAGACATTATGTAGTTTTGTGGTGATTTTTCCTAAACAAAATAGTTCTGCAAATGGCTGACAAACAACTAAAATGTGCAATGAAAAATGTTGTATATATTTTCTCGCAGTACCGCATTGGAACCAATCCTGTGTGTGTGTTTTATAGAGTAATAGAGTGTGTGTGTTCATAGCGGAGATATCACAGTGCTGACTCACCAAATATAATACGGAAATAAATGAATAAAGAACGGTCAATAACAATAATCCACCCTGTGTTTCACCAGGAAGTAGTTTCGATAATACACAGCTAATATTAGTCACCGATATCACGTCATAGTCTATTTTAGTCTAAGATAATTCTTGGAATTTCAACTACAACAATGAAAGTATTTCTTAGAAATTATTCGCTTTCCAACCCCGATCAATAATCAACCCGCTCGCTATACAATGAATCTGTGTAAGATTTAATGGGTTTTGTAAGCATACTCGAATGTTAAAATGGCACCCTCCACTTCAAGATAGTATAGTGAACGTCACAAGCCTTGAAATAGTGTGTCTGTCATTTGCAGAATGAGGTCCCCAGAGGGTGAATTTAGTGATGCTACCCCGCATAGCGGGATAGCATCACCAAATTCACCCTCTGGGAACCTCATTCTGCTGAGGTGTAAGCAGAATGAGGTCCCCAGAGGGTGAATTTGGTATGCTGTTGGGTCTTGCTGAATTTATATCATACTGTTAGGGCAAACTAATGTTGTTAAAAAATGTACCGATATTTTTTCTATAATCGTCATTTTGCGCTGTACGAAACTTACAGCATTACAAACAATAACGGTATAACATAATCAGTTTGCCCTACCATCATCATATCAATTCAGCAGGATCATGGGCAATTAGCACGACCATTGTCTTCCTAAGACATCAGAAGATGCCTGACTGATACTAATAATAGACATTAAATTGTCCCTAATGGAGCCCAACATCATTCACAGTTTTCAACATAATATTAACAAAAAAGACTGCAGGGCTTTAGTAATGTATTTGTTTTCCAATCTAAAACTAAATGAGTTTTCCTGATAAAATATTATGAAAAAAAACTTCAACACAATATTTTTTAAGCATGAGAATTTTTTTTTTAAATGTCGATTTCTTTCTTTTTGAAAGCATTGATAAGACGTCACCCTCAAAGTCTTAAATATCCAAATTCCTTAACAAACCCAATTTCGTGTTCATATAGTAGATTCGCTGTGTACTAGACATGACAATCGACCCGCTTCGTATCATCAGGCTCAAGTATTAGTTTGAAAATCGGTGACTACAACAATAACTAGCCTTATAAGGGCTGATCGGTCCACGACTATTTTGATATACTATTATCGTTAGTAGGAAACACATTTGTGCTCACCAAACCATAATGATGATCTCATATGTAGCCGATTGGCGCACAGCCGGCGATTGTAAATATCCAAGTGTAATAAAGACTGCTTGTCTGTCATTCTTCGAATGTAAAGAGCTAATGATAGACGATGGGTTGCTGAATGACTAGTCATTGTGGATTATGGAACTATTTGATAGTTAACCATTTCATGACTGGAGCTTCCTGACATTCCTGAAAGCCCTGTTCCATTGTATTATTGTATTTATGCTAGTCCCGCACATATACGAGAATGAATTGGCTTAACAATATTTACCTTGACATTGTAAGCCAGTACATTGTAAGTCAGTGCATATATGCGGGTCTCCCATATGGCGCATGATATTTAAAGATACGGGCGGCGTTGGCGGTGGGTATGCTCTTAAAATATTCAGCTCCGTCAAAAACCGCCATAAACAGAAAGAATAGTAAAATATAGACATACCTTGTTCTTATACCAATCAGAACTATGGCATAAACAGTATGTTATTGTCAAATATTTTACTTTGTTATGTAAACAAAAGCAAAAAACGTACAGAACCTGGCTTTTGTTT
The DNA here is from genome assembly GCA_032622095.1 of Siphonodentalium dalli. Taxonomy (NCBI): domain Eukaryota; kingdom Metazoa; phylum Mollusca; class Scaphopoda; order Gadilida; family Siphonodentaliidae; genus Siphonodentalium; species Siphonodentalium dalli. The sequence continues at coordinate 217,036,713 of CP136063.1, forward strand.
AGATCCGGATATGGTAAACATAGAGAGCGTTTTGTTACTGTCTTCCTGATATGGAAATAATAAAGAGCGTTTAAAACATTTGTGTGTGATTAACCAATAGAATTGCGCTGTGTTATGTAAACAGAAGCAAAACGTCTGTAGCACGAGCAGGTTCTTGTTTACGTACACCATCGTACTTCTTGGTGACAATATACTATTTACGCGCTAATTATGTTAGGCATATGAACAAAACTATATATATTTTAATATTCCTTATGTTGATGGCGATTTGAACAACTATGAATATATCTGCAACGAACGCCGCCCGTGCCTTTAATGCTGCACCAGCGCAGCTCCCGTCATGAAAGAGTTAAAAGTATAAAAAACGGATCATATATTTATGTTTGTAAAATATGTGATTCTATATCGATATCTTGTAAGTAAAGGTCGTGTGTGAGGAGGTATCCACTATCCACATGTGAGACCAACATAGTCTTGTCCTCCAACCCCATTGTCTGTAATAATTATTGTTACATACACTATGTTACATAAAATTATATAAATACATATTTTAACTAAAACTAAAAAGGCCCTGTAGTTTGGGAAATCGCACAAAGGTACAAGCGTCATAAGTATGCGCGTACTATACTAATCAATACACACGTTAGTGAAATTTAGTTGTTAATAACATAACATTAAAATACCCGAACGAGCAAGCGGCTCTTTGTCCCATGAAGACTGTTTGGGATTTCAAAGTTAACTTGTTCTACTTGGAATAAAACTTGTACTTTCAATTAAAAATAGTCAATCTCCGATTTTAATTCTTCCAGACTACTAGTTTCGACAACAATATCAGGCGGATTGTTGCATCTTGTTACCATTTTATACTGGTAAATAAGTATTTTATTATGTTCTAATTAATCTGAGGCACTCTTAGTATTTTAGAGTTTCCTTGTGTCCTGGTGCATTCCATATATTGAAAGTGCTCTTTTTGGTTCGATATTGTACATGCTGTTTAGACATTGATATTCTGAAACACCGACACTTCATGGACATTCGATTCAGTCGCACTGTTCATCCCCGGTAATCTAGACGACGAATACCTGGTACTAGATTTGTGGCTTTCCGTAATACCCTTTCAATTCAATCTGATATTGTAATTGAGGGTTCCACACAGTGTTGCTATACTCCAATATCGTTCTTATCATTGTAGTATAACATAGTATGTCAATTCGTTCAGACGTTTAAATGCCTTGTATATGGCGATGTGGATGTGTGTCTAAAAGTCGGATGTGAACTATTTTTACCCTTTAATTACACCCATCCACATCTTCAGTTGAACAGCAACAATACTTCGAGTAGTTATGTAAACATTCTATACTAAATGGATTATCTCATTCGGTTATACTTTGGACTGGTCTATTATTCAAGTCTATTATTCATTTGGCGGGGTGTTTAGGTAATGAAAGCGGACGACAGACAGAAAACAGATAATACAAGTGCAGAATGATCATATTCATCGGTGGGAAATGTTCAGATAATGAGTTCAACAAAATACCACGTTTGTTTAACTTATTATCTGAACACTTCCTAAGAGAACTACTCATCGATTAGTATTTAGAATAGACAGGGTTAAATATCTACACTTGTGAAGTGATCAAGGTGTTAAACCATATTGAAACCATCATTGAAACGTTACTGAAAAATTCCTCTTACCCACCAAACGCAAAATAGTCCTAAGATTGTTTGGGGAAATTAGTATCGAACGTGCGTGATGTGAGTATAATGTTACGAAAATCAAAAGATTCATCGTACTGGTTGTGGTCAGTGGTGTTGATGGTTACGGTTCGCCCCCTGCAACCTGATACTTATATAGCGGTGAATGTCTAGCGGTGGTTTCCGAGCACGTGGTTTTAATGTATGGCTCAGACAGTAAGGCAGTTATCACCAGGAATGGTGTAAATATTCAGTTTGACCCGGAAGAACATGTTTTCTATGAAAATATGCAACTGTTATAGTTGTTCGTGCCAATACCGAGGACTGGGGGCAAAAAACCTTCAACCCTATCCACAATTATCCGAATAGTAGAAAGGTTGTATGTAAACCATGTGGTACAGAGATATATATATTCACACCGCAAAACAGATAAACGTTTACATAAATACGCGCTGTAAAATAATAAACATTCTGGTTGGTCCAGTTTCCCCATTCGGCGTATATATGCTAGCAGTGTAGCCTCGTCGGATGCCACTTTCGGCCATTGCCCCCATGTGGCCCCGGGGTAGAATAGACATACCGCCCCACTGCGAGGGGTAATAGTCCCATATTGTGGCGCCTAGTTTGCCGAGAGTTGCGTCCTAAAGGGAGCGGAGAGTGGGATCCTGATAGTTGAATGGGCCTCAACGCTGACAGTGCTCGGTCCCTGCAGGTATGCTACCACAACATAATACTTTAGCCCGGCCTCCACTCGAGACAGGTGGTTGGGTTGGCCCTGCTCAACCAATCGATGTTTGTATCTTATTTATATAGTTTTCTATTAGACTTGTTTTCAGGCTCGTTCAAAGAGAATGCGGCTGCTCAACGGGTTATTCGAGCGATCCTAACCTGTGAGAGTGAGAAATGGTAAGAGCATCGTGGTCAGTACCTACCTGCCTCGACCCTGATGAATAACTACCAGTTGTCTGGGGCAGCATATACATAGTGTAATCCGTGGTGGTTGGTATGGCTGGACTGCTGGATCATCAAAACAACATGAATATCCTAACATAACCAAACAAACAACATGTAAAAAGATGTCCAACTGCTTTAGATATTGAGTCTATTGTAAAACCTTCGCCAAAAATATTTCTTCGTGATAAAGACAGGAGATGGAGGACCGATAACTGAATCACCATGTGTCATTGGAAAGACTCTGCAGAGTATGATTGGAACATTAACATCAGTTAAAAAACTGAGACGACTATTTGATTATTGAATGTGAAAATGAAACACCAGCGAAGCTCTATCCCTGCTTTAACAAAAAGTTGGCAAAACAAATGTAACCACAGAATATCACGGGAGTCTCAACTGTAGCATCATCCGCATGAGAGATTTAACGTCTATTTTGGCAATAGAGTTACTTCGTGACTTCACGATAAAACATTCATAGTGGACTCGATTGAGTCCAATGTGACTTTCGGGAGTCCAATTTTTTCCCGGATTATCATGTGACGGCTTTTGCCCAACCAGGAATAGTGTTAGTTAAGGGATGGATAATAATATACCATAAACACATATGTCGCAATGCTTATTCTACTGTAAAGAAACACTCATATCTTCAACAGATTAGCCAAAATCTGTTGAAGTTGAGTCATATCATCAAGGAGACGGTACATCGTACATTGTATGTTAGACTCATTTTCATGCTGCTACCAAACCGGTTTCTTAGTAGACAATTTTTTTTCAAATTACTTCTGTCGCCACTTTACAACTGGAATATGCTACCATGCAATACACACTATTAGTTTTCAGTCTATTTGTGTTTGAAAATATCTTACCACTACCACCCATGCACGTAATCGTGCTAAATATCAGGTGCTCATCGTTTAAGACGTTATTTCAACGTTGAACATTCACGCATTATTGTTAGTTGTGGTTATGTGTGCAGCAGCTATGTGTAACATTAGGGAGAAGGAGTAAACGAGGTGAGGCGGTTGAAGAAAAACGTAAGTTTCGCATAGATGTGGGCCTTGGTGAATTCAACCAAATATAATTTCCAGATATAAACAGAGTCTGTCACAGAGTATGTAGCCAATTTATTGAAGATAGTCTATGGTACTCCTTTGTGTTTTAACCCTTTACCCAACAGAAGGGCCATGTGCCAATGCATTCTCTTATATATAACGAGTCGACCATAGGTCGCCTCGCATATATAAGAGAATGCATTGGCTTAACACATTAAAAATTATAAAATTGTTAAAGAATGTAAGAAAAAATGGTAAAAAGTGTTAAAAAAAGAATTTTTTTAGGCCAATGCATTCTCTTATATATGCGAGGCGACCTATGGTCGACTCGCATATATAAGAGAATGCATTGGCACATGGCATAACTGTAACTATCACAATGTGGTCAAGGAGCCGGTTCCAATGATATCCATATTTGTATGGTTCTATTGAGACAGACCGAAGATATTTTAGGCTGTTGAAGCTTTATTTGGCCGGTTTTGGCCGTTTTGTTGGGTAAAGGGTTAATAAATTTGTTTCATGGTATACTACTATGCATTCTTGTGATAAAGCGAAATATTCGTGTTTTATTAACTTGACTTGGGCAACTATGACTACCATTTTGAGACACGGGCAAATATGAAATATGCATTTTACCCAGTACTATATAAATATATTTCATACCGTTTTATAGCAATTAATTTTGAGAGGTTTTATGCTGTAGATATCAAAACAAATGATCGGTTTTCATTTGTGAGAATGCTCTGAGTACACATATTTCTGCTACTAGAAAAAAGGTCGCATAGACAATACATCCCTACAAAATCCCGTTTAGCTGTTTAATTGCACATATATCACACGATTCAAGATAAGCAGTGCAGATAAAACTGCGTTATTTTTCCGTTCCTGAGGCATGCTGAGCCGTAATTTCGCTAAAATCCGAATTGAGAATCCAAAGCCGATTACGGGGGGCGGAGCTAATTTCGGATTCTAGGTCAGATTTTGAAATCCACGTGGTCTCCGAAACTCTCCCCCAGCGTCAAACATGGCTCATGTATTTGACACAAGTATCATTTGTATCTTATATTTATAAAGTGCATGTTTGTTGTGAAAGTCATGCTGTTCTTCTATGTGTGTATACACGGCACATAATTTGCTGCCAATCCGACTTAATCGCATCTTTTTTTCAAGTTAAAGTGTGTTTATTGATGATGGCAAGCATATTTAAACATGACAGCTCTAGGCCTCCTGAATCAAATTCCGAAGATGTTGTGAAGAACACACGGAACTTGTCAGTTGAACAGGGACGTGACGACAGGGGTTGATTGGGTGTCTCGACCCCCACCCCGAACTTTGGTACAATTTGCTAAGCTGTGCAGTCATTCATACGTGAGGAAAATCAGGATTATTTTGACTAACTGTTTCAAATAATGATACGTACAAGCCAACAAACGCAACAAACAAACCCGATTTTAAATAAATACATATACAAACTTATGACTAACTCGAGAGAGGGGGTGTCCAGTGATCTGTATATATGTACAACTTGTTTTGGTAGTCATGTTGCTTTGCCATTACTAATTATTTATTTTTTCAGTGTAATAACATATGGGAGAGGGGGTACCCTTAAGTGAGTCAGTACTTGTCCCCCAATTCCTTTGTATGTATAAACAAATGTATGTGTTATATATCATGTGTTTTCTAAATTTGACATATATTTGAAATAAATATATCTAAACTAAACTTTGGTACATTCCAGCAGTCGGAAATTTCATGCATGACACAACATTAGTTGGACATTAATTTGACACCATATATAGGTTGGCATTGTTTGATTTTTTTCAACCAGTAAAAGTTGGTAATTTTCCAATCTTAGTGTTTGTCAGATTGGATATTTCCAAGGAGAGCAAATTGAATTCTGCGAACCTGTGAGATTGATGTTTGGTTCAATGGGGGGGGGGGGGGGGGGTGCAGTTGGCCGGAAATTTGAGGAAACTTCTAGCCACGTCCCTAGAACATGTGTCTGTTGTCTATACAGAGACTATTGCGCAAAACGACGGCATTTAACGAAACAAAACATGTTAAAATTGCTATAACTTTAAGACTAGATGATAGTACATACGTGTATCTGATAATCCATCGATACCATATAATCCTACTATTTCTTGAATAAGAAGAAACATTATAATAACGAACACAGCAGAAAACATATCCATGCAGGTTCATATGAATTCGGTCAATGGTGACGTATCCGCCGAATTCGAAATCGACATGCGTTCGGGCGGTATTTTAAGGATGGAATTATGAAATGGACATATGAAAGTGACAATCAACAATGATTTGCCATCAACCGAAGTGCTCCCCCAGCGTTACTATCAATAGCGTTATTATTTGGCTAATTTTAGTAATATTCTCCCAGTTTACATTCAATAAAACAAATTTGTCTCCGCATTTAAAATTCTTTGATATAGATCGTTTATATTCTGCAATAATTTGTACACAAGAGACGGATTCTTATGTTTTATTGTGTTTTTAAACTCTGAGGTGGCGGAATCTCGGTTTGTTTACATTACGAACATTTGAGTCCGTAATCAGAATCCGAATCCAAATCGGATTACCACGAAATTAGGATTACGGTCTGTTCGTTTACTGATTCTGCAAATTTGTGGTCTGTTCTTTTGCCGAACCAAGTCGTACGGGGACCAATCTGTAATCTGGATCCAGAATCTGAAACGGATTTTAGCGAAATAACGCCTCTGGATAGAATTTTATATACACTGGCGTGATTGTAACTTCAGATAAATCATCCAGAGTGATCTCTCCTGAATCGAAGGAAATGTTTTTACTTTTCGAAATAGAGTTACCCCGACTGGATCAAATAAAATCGCAAATTAAATGCACCATCAAATCACATGGCGTTGCATGGGCTTATGATCAGCGCAACGTTTGTACTGTATAATATTATCTTATTCATAGCTGCATGTGATGTATCGCGAGAGAAGACGTATAGATGATATTCCTTTTTGAATGGTTGTTTTTTTTTTTTTACATAACACCAGCAATGAATTAAACAATCACAACTCATTTTAACCTCCACTTTATAAGGAGGGATAAGGTCGGTCGATAAATACACGAAATGTCGCTCTATGTTCTTTATTGCGCGCACTCCGCGTGTATACTGGTGTAGAAATTCTTGTTTCGCCTGGGCGCATGGATGTGTTATTTATAGAATTGGGAAATTTTTGGAGGATTAAAAGTCGAACTGCGACCGGTAAAAGGTGTAGTTGGGAATTTCAATTTCGTTTATTGTCGTTAACATTATTTCAGCTGCAATAATGTTGATTTTTGGTTTGTGATAAGCTATGCCAATTACAAATAAAAGAAATGAAAAAGATAATTTATAAGTCTTATATTTCAACTTTTATAGACATGTTTCGTTCTGCAGCCCACTGGGGGTTGTGGTCGGAGACGGCCGAGTCAGCAGCCGGTTCGTTAAATAGGTGCTGGTTGTTATTGTTATTTTAACGGAATTCGCAAAACCAATTTATTTTATTTTCTATAATTACAATCATGGGTATATAATATTTGATCTTGATCGCGTTACCATTTCTGACATTGGTTGTCCTGTATATGTACATGTAGACAATAGTTAACTGTTCTCATTAGCGTATGGTTTTTCTCCTCGAGTGAGATGCGGAGGATTATTTTTATGAGGCGCTAGCGAGTAATTAATCCTCGCATCTCACGAGAGAAGAAAACCATACGCAACTCGGAACAGTTGACTGTTCTGCTATGTTCTATGCCAGTTGTCCACGACCCAGACCACAATGAAAAACACGGTTGGACATAATACGTGCTTAAAGCTACAAAATCACCAGCCAGTTCAGTTAAAATAACGCGCAAGGATACCAAATAACGCAAAAATTGACGTCATGACGCAGTACTGGTGGTAGAGAGAGATATGTTTTATTGGGGATATGAGTGGGGAAATAATTTATATCTTGACGCAAACAGTTGATGAAAATAGAATAATATAAGTTAACTGTCGGCATAACTTATACGCTATTCTATTGGATCGATCTTAACATGGTGTGACATTGACGGCTTGGAGTTTATGTCCAACCGAGACGTGAAGCGCCAAACCGTCAAATCACACCATGCTACCGTAAATCCACCACACCAGCGTATAATTATATGTTATGCCAACAAGCCTGGTAATTAATAGCAATTTGACATTTTTTCGAATAATGATCAGCAGAAATTGACAACATATCCTAGCGCTCTCGCCCCAAAGTTGTTCAACGTAAATGACGTCATGAAAAAAGCAGGCCAACCAGAGACGATGAACTGGTTGTCTTGGTTCCCCTTATCTTGACGGCTCTAGAAGTAAACATGTGATATGTTGCGCGGCTCTCACAAATCAAAGATGCTGTTTCTTACGGGACGCGGAACTTTAAGTTAAGGAGCATTTACCAGTTTCGTTACGGTCCTATGTCCCGTATGAATATGGAACTTTGTTCAATAGCCGAATAGAACAGATGGCCGTATTGAAGTGTCACATTTGTTCCATAACCCTTACGGTACATAGTGCTGGCAGCAATTTTCCGGAACTTTGTACCAATTTTTAACAGTGTGGTTTTAAAATATAATGAAACTAGATGTGTAACTGTAACTGGGACTAAGGATAACACCGATGTAAAAAAAAAAAGGTGAAAACTCAACTAAACTACGTCCAACCAATATCGTAATGCACATGTTACCATGGTGGTATATATCTGTACCAAGTTTCCTAACCAGGAACGAATGAGTACAGGCTTGCAAAAAATGACAAATTTACGTATACGTTGATAAACATTTCGAAAAGGGGGTAACAATAGTAAAACAAACTCCGATGGGTCTCATTATTGCAGGTATACTAAGTTCCAGTGATGGTCAATAATTTGCAACGTTTCAAAAACATTGACCAATAAATAAATTAATACAGGGTTGCAAACTATTTCTAAATATTTCTAAAAATACAGGGTTGCAAACTATTTCTAAGTTGAAAAAAGTGAATAACCACAAACAAAAGTGGGACGAACTTCATAAGCGCAGGTGCACATGTTCCCATGATACATCACATCTGTGCCAAGTTTCAAAAACAATGACTGAAATTAAATTATAAGTCATTACGTGGTTTATACAGTCCGTATAAAGGCATTTAACGTATTTGTGGACCTATTTTTATTTTCGGGACAGAAACTGGTTGCAACAAAAGCAAGCATAATGCTATGCTTCAAACCACCACGGGGTTTTAAATGAATGAACGATATTTTCTCAATTAAATTATTTAAAGTTAACTACCAAAGCTAATCAAATTCACTATGTCCCAAACGTTCTAGTTTGTTATTGCCATCTATACGAAACGCTAATCTCGCAAGTGCTTGTGAATAAAATACTCGAACATAACAAGCCCATTTAAACGTGGATCAAGTCAAACAAGTCGTTTTATCCCATTACAAACTAGAACACATTTACATGCAAATGGGGGAAAGCGGCAATACTATGTGAAACGTCGCCAAATCAGAAAATCTCTGATAACACTCGGGTATTAATGTATACCGTTCATTCCGTTCGTTTCATTAGTGATGCGTTATGTTTTCCGCCACAATTTTGTAACGCAATTACACATTTTGCCCGAAGGTGTGTTTTGTTTGTATCGGCTGTGCGCATATAAAGTTCCCAATCGAACTTCATTGATCTATTTCCGGTTCGAATTGCATGGAAATATCAATGTTTCGTTCGGTCTGGCCACCGAAAACAGAACGTAAGTACACGTATTCACATATCACTCATGTAACTCCACTCATTGAAGTCGCTTGAGTCAACATATATATATGAAACTAGTAATATGTCTGGAATGAAAACTATTTGAACGAAATCATTATATAAACAACTCGTCCATACTAAATGTGCGTATACCCTCACTATAGTTCTAATACATATACACAAATCGACAAGAAATCATCGGATCACCGGATAAAATGTTATAGAGAATAATCATTTTATTTCGATGATTACGTGAATTAATTCACGAGAGTAAGTAGAACAAAGGGTTTTACCAGTAGGACCGGCTCCCATGCAGAGTGAATTATGTCATATGTAATCATCGAATCCAATTGATTATTCTGTTTATTACATACTTTCCACCACTAGACGGCGCTAAGTCCATCGATCTATATTTAATATCAATATACGTCGATGCTAAGTCTAATGATAATATGTGACAAAATAGTCCACTGGGGAAGTAATTCACAGGTGTGACATTGTGACTTTTAATTCACCAAGAAATCATTATAAATTACGGCTCAGTGTGTAATAAAATAAAATAACCAACATATTATCGTGTAAATAAGTTCAGATTGAACCTAAATATTCACATAATAGGGTCATATTGGACTTATGTCATTCGGAAATAAGCCCATAAATAACTTTACCCGTTTTTGTCCGTTGAATGGCACGGGCCACAATGAAAACACATTACCTCGGTAAATCGCGTGTACAGAACATATTGCTCAAAAGTGAAATATTTGTCTTATTGCGTTTTAAAGTAAGTTCATATTGAACCAATTTCTAAATCCAAATAGGTTCATATAGACTGTGCCTTAAATGCAAGACCGGTTCTGATATAGAAAATGAGTATCATTTCATTATGGAATGTCCACACTATTGCGATCTCAGAAATGAACTTTTCCAAATTGTTGGTAAGATATCACAGTAATTTTACAAGTATGTCAAACGATCAGAAATTTCATTTTATAATGAAGAATGATAACCCTAAAATAAGCAGCAAAATCAGCAACGTGGACCGGCGCTTCTTTGATAAGCGTTCTGAATGAATGAATATTATGCTTGCCATCACACAATAAACTAGAATGCACTCAGAGATATGCCAACGTGCGCAAAAATGTAATAAACAATAATTAAACAAATAATTTTACTGTATTTTACTTAATTCATTTAATTTAATTTAATGTTAGCAAAAAAAGACAATTACCATTTCTCATTTCATCACAGATAAAAGGCAAATTACTATATTAATCATTTAAGTAATTAAAACCAATTCCATGTTGCCGAAAGGATGAGACTTTAATATCGATTACATTTTTTTCAGCGGCATATTTTGATTTTGATTTTCCGATAGTCAAAGTTGACCAAAGGAGCAATTATAAGAAATAATTAATATTATTTGTGTAAATATTGATAGCAGCCAATATGCAACAATAAATATCAATAATTAATCAATAATTAATCAATAACGATCATTTTATGCAATAATAAACTCTTCAAACGGTGTTTGCGTCAACAAATGCGTTTTATTTTGTGTTACGTCATTCGTCGTATTTGACCCGGAACTCGGCTGAAGGTTAGGCTATTCAGCATATTGCGTCGAATTACGAAATCGCGTTTTGAATGTCTCTCTTTTCCCGCACGATAAAAAGAGGTCTTTGCACGAACCAAAAATGATAAAAATTCCCAATTATAAGTAAAAATACCCAAATGAAGGAGTCTATGTAGGTCCCGAAGGGGTCTATAGACTCTTTGATGTAGAGTTCTGATGGAGAAAATGTAGGTCGATCTATTTTTGTCATAACTCTGACGTATTTTGACCTGGGGAAAAAAATCGAAATCGAGGCTCACTACGAGCATCCCAGTTTTAAATATAGAAACAGGGAATCCCGACAAATGGCGATATCGGCGACAAACAAATAATCGAAAACAACACATAAAATAAACATAGCAAAAACGCGGCACAGTAAAAATGTCAGAACGCCACGAGGTTTTACGTCGTTTTTTGTGACGTCATGGAGTGAAACGGAGTAGGGTGGCACCAACGTACGAATCTGTCTGATCGCCATATTGTTGCGCGAGCGCACGTAAATACATGTAGCTAGACATGCCATGTTCACATGTAATTGTTCATTAATTATTGTTTTATTATTAACTGTATTGTTAGCATACTGCCTTTATTGGTGTTTATGCAAATAAATCGTATCGTATTGAGATTATGATCCAGGAGAACAGGCTTAATGATACGGGCGGCGTTGGCGGTGTGTATGCTGTTAAAATATTCAGCTCCGTCAAAAACCACCATAAACAGAAAGAATAGTAAAATATAGACAGACCTTGTTCTTATACCAATCAGAAATATGGCATAAACAGTATGTTATTGTCAAATGTTTTTCCTTTGTTATGTAAACAAAAGCAAAAAACGTTACAGAACCTGGCTTTTTGTTTAGATCCAGATATGATGTTTTCCTGATATGGAAATAATAAAGAGCGTTTATATCCTTTGTGTGTGATTAACCAATAGAATTGCGCTGTGTTATGTAAACAGAAGCAAAGCTTCTGTAACTCGAGCAGGCTCTTGTTTACGTACACCATCGTACGTCTTGACGACAATATACTATTAATTTTACGCGCTGATTATGTTTGGCATATGAACAACACTATAAATATTTTAATATTCCTTCTGTTGATGGCGATTTGAACAAATACGAATATTTCTGCAACGAACGCCGCCCGTGCCATTAAATAACATTAAACTCCCTCTATACCAAAGCATCATTGGTGAGTAGTTATCCCACAGGAGATGTTCAGATAATAAGTTCAACAACGACCATAATAGGGATCCTTCTGCATATTCTATTATCTGAAGTCTGTTTTTATTACATGGATACCCCTCCAAATGAATAATATACCATCCAAATGTATCCTTTTATAACTGAATGGAAGAATCCATTTAGTATAGAAATGGTTAACATAATTTATTGTGGTCAATTTGTCTGGGATTCTTGCTTCCGGTGTTCGGCCCGCCTGTATGTTAAAAATCAACATCCGTAGACATCCATTACACAACAATACAAATTGAACTTATTAAGCTAGCATGAGAAACGTGAACGTTAGCTACACATGTCTGCATCTGGAATATTCTCCTTTCATGGAGAATTCTTTGTAGAAAATCAATATTTAAATATACAAGTACTGCAGTGTGTTTCGATCCGCATCTATACATGGACTGACGTGTTTTTGGTTTAGTATCTACATATGCACTGCAGTGTATTTCGATCCGCATTTATACAAGGACTGCAGTGTGATTCGTCAAATAATTTATACACGAACTGCAGTGTGTTTCGATCATGTATGCATCTGGAATTTTCTCATTTCATGAAGGGTTCATTGTAGAACATCAATAATTAAATATGCAAGCAGTGTTTTGATCAGCACGTATACATCTACTGCAGAGTGTTTCTTTCAGTATTTATACATGTACACGTACTGCAGTGTTTCGATCAGTATTTATACATGTACTGCAGTGTGTTTCGTTCTGTATTTATACATGCATTGCGGTGTGTTTCGTAGATTCATTTCCGTTCAGCATTTATACATGGACTGCAGTGTTTCGTTCAGCATTTATACATGGACTGCAGTGTGTTTCGTTCAGCATCTATACATGGACTGCAGTGTGTTTCGTTCAGCATCTATACATGGGCTGCAGTGTGTTTCGTTCAGCATCTATACATGTACTGCAGTGTTTCGTTCAGCATTTATACATGGACTGCAGTGTGTTTCGTTCAGCATCTATACATGGACTGCAGTGTTTCGTTCATCATTTATACCTGGACTTCAGTGTGTTTCGTTCAGCATCTATACACATACTGCTGTGTTAAACGATCAGACAATCGTGTTGCGCCCTCCCGTTGCTTTGGTCAGTTGCGATGACACAATTTGTTGTCCGCGTTTGGTCCTTGGCGATGACACGATCTGTTGTATGCGTTGGTCCGTTCAGACTTTGTAACACAGAACTTCCTATCATAGCTTATAAGCAATTTTTGGGGAATAAAAGCAGTATTGCAGACCAATATAATTATGTGTTATATGCGCATACTACGATAATCACACAACCTGTCAAAACATATATGTGACCCGCCATATCAAATCCAGTCGGAAGTCGGGATTTTTTTACCCTGTGCCAATGCATTCTCTTATATATGAGAGTCGACCATAGGTCGCCTCGCATATATAAGAGAATGCATTGGCCTAACAATTTTTTACAATTTTAATAATTTGTTCTTGTATTCTTTAACAATTTTATAATTTCACCCATACAGAGCCCCAGACAAACATGAGCAGACGATACTCTTCTACGTGCTTCTATATATGTGTGGGGCTCCCTGTAGGATAATGGATGTTATTTTATTTTATGTCCTAAAAATTGTAAGAAACATTTATTTAAAAAACATGATAAAAAATTGTTAAGCCAATGCATTCTCTTATATATAAGAGAATGCATTGGCACAGGGTAAAAAAAATCCCGACTTCCGACTGGATTTGATATGGAGGGTCACATATACACACTTCGCTTCAAAGACTAAGTCGCCCTATTTGATCGGTTGAAAATAAAAACCACCAATGAAGCATCATCACGCGCATGCGGTTACATATCAAAAAGGAATGCGTTGGGGATTGCGTTGCGTTGAAAATAGAATCGCCCAGTTAGATGTGTTAACGAATACAACGTAACAGGCGTATCGGAACAGCATATGCTCACATTAATGGGAACACCTACATTGAATGAATGCTTTAATGAACTCAATCGAGAGTTATCACGCGTTAGAGTTGACAGACCTATTTACACTATTTACATATAATAATGATGTGGAGTCACCAGCGTATATATCATCGTCGTTATCATCATCATCGTCGTCGTCGTCGTCAGTATTATCATTATCTTCCTAATCAACATCACCGTAATCATCATCTTCATCATCATAATCACCTTCTTCATCTTCCTCATCAACATCACCATAATCATCATCTTCATCATCATCAGCGTGGTCATCCAATTTCAACGCAACGCGTCAACTCGACGGATTTACCTACACACTTTCAACTCGGCGTGTCTGACATGCACGTATTCGCGTGACGAGTCAATCGAATGGTTTACTCTTTAACTACATGCGTTGAGTCAGCGGATGATATAAACACTCCACAACAGGGGACCTTACAGGATTGCGTGCATTCGAATCGGATCAGTGACTCAAAATGACCCCTAACATAGAGTAGTTAATCACTCTGAAATACATATTATAACGCGCTGCTGTCTTATAAAGATTGGATTCGGTGGCAATTATTCAAGAATAACACTCCAGTGATAACAACCCCTGCATTCCTAGTATATAATAACCAGATATGAATGAAGTTTAACAAACTTGTCATCCGCGCGTCTATAGAGATATAGGTTTTCGATAGCACTAATGTTTTTGTGCAACCACTTAGTCTGTCGACAGCAGGAACCAACGAGTTGTTCGTTATATAAAGTTGGCAGGCTCACTATATTCCGACATACTTACCTCGACACCCGAGTATGTATGGTTTGTGCTGCGGTGCTCACTCCCCAAGTTATGGACCGCTCCAACAAGGAATATCCGAACAGGGGCTATAGATATGACGTCACCGCCAACATTCAGCAGTTCCAGGATCTCTGTGAAAACCTTAACGGTAAGTACATGTAGATCATTCCTGAATATCTACTCTGCCTAAGCACGTAGATATGAAACTCCACCAGTCCATGCCACGACTCTCTACTCTGGCTACGCACGTATATATCATATATACTCCACCAGTTCAAAACAGTGCAGGTAATATAGCCTGTTCCTTGATAATGTATTCCACAGTATAGGTGAATGTTTCAAATCTAGATTGCATGATTTAGGTGACTTTGTTCAGTTGTTGAGCCGACTTTCATTTGCATCGCTTACAATCATAGAATTTCTCCCAGGAAATTATTCAATGTTTATTGCGATATCGACTCAAAAAAATCATGCAACCTCTAGCTGGGACCACATCCTACTGTGACATAGATTATTATGGACCAAGTATTAACAAAGAGATATATTCCCTGCTTTGCTGGTTCAATGTTGTAACGTTGCCCACCAGAACATCAAAACCAGGTGTTGCACTGGTAGAATATGACCTACTTGGAAACGATGGTGGTCCAGCATATTCTCGTGCAAATAGGTCCACATTGAACCTAAATATTCAGAACATATGAAGCCGGTTTGAATATTTGCTATATTTATCAGCATATCTTACACCTCTTTCTAAATTACGTAGACACAATTTGGAAGCTCGAATGAGCCATGTCCGTTTAAATAGTGCCATATTTTACTTATTTCGTTTTAAAACAAATTTTAACCTATTTAGATGTTGGACATTGTTGGTAGAACAGACTATATTACAATTATTTCGCATTTATAAGCAGGTGCGCCTTATTTGAACTTCCAAATTAATTGTGTGTACATCATTTGGAAGGGGGTAGATATGTCAATAACGATACACATGCCTTATATAGGCCTACTCTGAACAAGCTGGTGTCATCTATTCGCACACAAGTGATATAAACGCTCTTTATGCTCTTTACGGGTGTAACCATGATGTAATCTCTCTCTCTCTCTCTCTCTCTCTCTCTCTCTCTCTCTCTCTCTCTCTCTCTCTCTCTCGCTCTCTCTCTCTCTCTCTAACACTATATTTTCCCTTTTGTTCCATCCCTAACTCAAATTAAATTAAATTATATATCTCCATTTCTCCTAAAACCATTATTATCCACCTTCCCGTCTGATCTATACCCCTCCCTCACTTATTGGGGACGGGACATGTCGCCAAAGAGGAGAATACTTCATATAAGCCCTTGGACATGTAATATGTGCCATCTGTATATTATGTTATTTGTTTGGATTTGGAAATAAAAGTATCTTACACTAAACGCTCTTAATTTTACCATAAGACGAATTGGTGAAAAACAACGCTATTTTGAGTTCCATTCTGAAGGCTCAATATTTTTCCAAAATTCTAATACTTAGTTAAGTCTTTCTGTTGCATGTTTACGTCCGTTTAAGTGTTAAATCTTCCACAATTGATAAATCTTCAAACTAGTAGCTTGAAAACCGAGAACATATGGGAAGAAGACCCAGTGACCCAATTTCAAATGGGGATTTCCATGCAAATTTGCGGAGTAAAAATAGTTCTGGGCGTGACTTGATGCCCTACTATCGATAGCAATATGTATTATATTATCAAATTGCCGTAGCGTAAATCGTCGTATCTATAAAGATCTTCGGAGCTACAGTTCTTTCAGTGTATGTTCCGATATTTCACTGCAGGATTTTAAACTAACACGAGAAATCAATGTCGATCGAGTGATAATTGCGTGAACATTGTAGACTAGCCAATCAAGCGACGAATTATGACGGCACGTGATCAATATATAATTATATGTTTGAGTCACATTATTCAATTTCATTATGGTGTCAATTTCAACTTTAAGCCTAGGATCCTTCCTTTTTGTAAACACTTACACGCTCTTTAAGTACGATTAATGATTTAATTAATTAAGACTTAACTTACTTACTTAACTACCCACTTACTTACTTACTTATGGTTAATTATGCTTTTAGTGAACGCTGGCTCCTGTGGTTGCCACTGTATCCACCTCATTTATACATGTAAATGACACGTCAACTAGAGAATTAAAGATTTTGTAACACTCTATTATGTCACCTCGATGTCTTCTGTATTGGAGTGTTGGAATTTTAAGTCGCTCCATTATTTTGTCAAATTCTAGGTCTTTTAGCCCTGGTGCTAATTTAGTTGCCGTTCTCTGAACTCCTTCCATTCGTTCCATATGTTTTTGTAGGTGGGGTTTCCATGCTGGCTGGGCGTATTCCAAATGTGGTCGACCAATCCTTTATACAACTTCACACAAGTGTATTCTCATCTAAGTGTGTAAAAGATCTTCTGATGGCACCCATTACCGATTGTCCTTTCTTTGTTTTTTCATTGATATGATTTTCAAAAGTGAGCATATTATCTGTGATTACTCCAATGTCTTTCTCTTCTTCCACGATCTTTAGTTGGAAAATATCCCCCTTGTTGTTTGTCATTTTATATTCTGGATTGTATCTCAGTTTACCAACGTTCACTGTTACACACTTCTGGGTGGAAACGTAGCAGCCACTTGTCTGACCATATCTGTAAATAGTCCAGATCTCTTTTAAGGCTATAATGTCACTTGGTTATTTTATTTCGTTGAAAATTTTGGTGTCGTCAGCAAACATCATTACTTGAGACTTCACTGTTGATGGTATATCATTTATGTATATGACGAACAGGGTTGGCCCAAGGACACTTAGAAACTCTGAGCCTAAATAAGCCGCATATAATAAAAAGAATACCTTTTTTTTTAATAACTGAAACATCTCATTCGTGTCTGGAAAGAAATATCGAATTTTCACTCGCAGCTTACAGCCCCTCGTGAAATTCGATATTTATTTCCAGACACCGAGTTATTTCGGTATTCAAACAAAAACTATAGGTAATCTCTATATATGTGTCTGACTTAGAACTTGATTCATTAGAATTTGTTGATTTTTTTTAAAATTTTATATTGATTTTTCAAAAGTAGGTCAAGTGTTGTAATTCCAGAACAAGATTTTCGAACATAAATTTGTAGCGAAAACTGGTAAATGTCCCAGCCTACCCACCAGATAAATATTATGACTGCAGACTGATGACTGTTTAAAATTTAGGTAATCTTACGGCTCATAGAATTTATATAATTTTCTCTTTAGACAATATAGCATCGCTGTTCTATTATCTATTTAAGATATTTATTGGCATTTAATGACCATTGAAACAGTGATTGAAAGGGCACTTTGTGCACACTTTGTGGATGGCAGGATGGGCATCTGCCCACCCCCTGCAGAGGCACCCCTGTGTACATGGTTACATCAACATCGACGAAGCGGACATGCACATATATACCACATACTATCAGATTACAAGTTACTAGTACAAACTGTCAGTATGCAAATTGACAAATTAATCAGGTGGCCTCACAAAGCTTACTGTCTATTGAATTTTGGTCAGTGACCCGATTCGTCATTTGTAAAGGTGTCTTATCTTTGTCGCGCAAATGTGATGTGTTGGTTCATTAAGTGTACGTACATACACTGCATAGCTGGCAAGTTTTCCTTGTATTTTTTGCAGGCAATTTCGTCATAGAAACCATATGGTGCCAGTTGTGAACAGCAGCATATGTATAAAAACCATCTGTACCAAATATAATGACATGAGAATTAATATTTGTGTAGTCCCACATGAATCGTGATATTTGCCTTCAACAACCTCATTGACTTATTCTTGCGAGATAATTTCATGCAATTTTCGTGCAAATTTCGGTACCATCGGTACATGTGGAAATACAGGTTTTATTATAAAATATGCATGCATAACCCACATTCCTAACATTCCAAGGATCAAAATAGATTTAATGTACTTTTTATGTTAGCTTTATATGCTTCAAAAAGACTTGTTGCCCCCATAAAATTGTCACTTCCGAGATAACAGAAAGTTGTTATTTTCCAGTAGATGGCCGCCGAGAAATATAAAGTTAGTTATTTAACTTCGGCGTGTCCGTCTAATTTGAACTAGGTATTCATACTATGGTAACAGGTGAATGGGGGTCGAGTTGTGAGTTCTCCCCCCCCCCCATGTTTTAGGGGTTTCATCCAGCACCCAGTCTAAGGTATAACTATCCCCAACACTCGTATCATATCGGGTGCACTTGAAATTTGGATGTGGACACCCTCCCATCAACTGAAAAAGTAACAACATATTCGGACACAGGAATGTGACTAGATCGTGTCCATGTGCTGTCCTCCTTTTCTTTTCCAACTCCACCCCTTGAACAAGACCAAACTTCCCAGTTTTGCAAGGTTCAATTTGCACCCCACCTTGGGTTGGAAGTTTCCAGCTGGTACCTGAAGCTTTCCACCTGTTCGAAATTTCTAACCTGATACCGCCTATGTGGTTTTCCACCTGGTAGCCATTTCGACCACATTTTTACCAAACCGCTATCTATATTGATTGTCTTCAGAAGGCGGCCTTGCTACTGGTGGCATTCGGTACCGTTTTATCCATTATATATTGTTTGTTGGCACCATCGCGTATTAAACTAGATGTACTCATGTTTTGACAAGATCAGTTATTGTGCGCATATATGTGTGTATTCTTCGAATTTCCCTTCCGCGCAATTTAAATTTAAGCCACGAATAGGTTGTATGCCAATATGATTTGGAAATAATAAAAAACAATACAAATTCAAAAGCCAATTTATCATTGAAAAATACACATTTAGAGTTTTCAGAGTTCGCTCATCTACGTTTTGATGGCATTGTTCTTAACTTGTTGTCAGCGTCGAGTTGTCTGCCAATTCCCATGTTCCTAATACAATTATTGAGGGGAAATATGTAAGTTAAAATGTTAAAATTGTTTGCATTGAAATTTTATATGGAGATACATCCAGCCAAGCAGAGGATGTGGGTTCAGGAAATGTAAAACAGAGAAGCAATACGTTGACATTCTCCGATATCAAAACATTATATTGATACAAACATGACAGCTTACTTTAACAATTGAGTACATATAGTAGTTTATTCTCAAAAGTAATATTGTTGTTGTATTTTGCTTGTGAATAAAGAATTAACTACGCAAATGATGCACTCCCTGTTAGTTTCAGCACATGTACTCCCCCACAAATGCACACAGCTTGCATGCATGTCATTATTAATACGTGACGAAACCGACGTCTAAAATTCAATTGTGAACTTTCGCTATAATATGAAGACATGCTATATAAGACTTATCGCCTATAAAGAATATAATATGACGGCCATGTGTATACACAGCGGCATACAGCCTACATAAACACTTGTCGAACGATTGAACTTCTTTCAAAGTCACCAAACCCGTTCCGGATAAAGGAGCTGTTGAGTCGCCTGTCACATGAATACGGTTGGGTTAGTATACACATTAATTGAAATAACTCACGGCTAACCAACGTGGCCATTATACATTGCGAATTATAAATTCCGAACAAACACGACAAGTAAGATGCCTAAATATATGATACAAATATGCGCATGTAAACTTAAGAGCTATACTCCCGAAATTTTACTTTCGATTTTTTCGCCCTAGCGGTACAGCTTTGTGTGGGTACATGCACGGGGAATGCATTCCAATGTAAATAGTGACGAACACTGGCAGTCCTTATACGCTCTATTCAATTAAGGTTTCAAATGCGTGCGGAGAGACTACATAGGACGACATGTGATTTAAATAATGGACGAGTACAAACTGCAGTCTACTAAAGAGGCGCATGCTAAAATGTGTCGGATTTGTTTGTTCAGTGGATTACCCAATTTTTGTTGAAAGGTATGGAAAAACTTAACAAGCCGGTGAGTAGCAATGAATTTTCGTTATCAGACCTCGAGGTTTCTTCCGGGTCCGGCACTGATTCAGGTACATCTGCTCAACTGTTACCTCCGCTCTATATCGACGAGGCAGATCTAGTTCCGAGCGGTGATCACTCAGCAGAAGAGGATGGAACAGTAAATTCTGCCGCTAGGAGGAGTCAAGCTGACAGAAAACGTACCGAAGCTGAGTTGCAAGAAGGATTCGCAGAAATTATCAAGATACTTGATTCTGTTAATACCGACGACGAGGGATCGATCAGTGATTTTACCAAATCCACTTCTTCCGATAATAATGCCGAATTGGGCGGACGCAGCGACGGAGCAACTGGTCAACGAAACGGTTTGGACAATCGACCTCTAACAAGCACTACGTCAGAGACATCAGACATCAACGAGACAGGGAAGGTTTCCAGGGAAACGGATTTCCCTGTTTTTGAAGAAACTTCCATTGTTAAATCTACGTCGCAATCTACAGAAGTGTCGCCTCCTATTGGAGAAGCGTCTGGGTCTTTGAACAGCGAGGTAACGTCTGAAACATGTGTTAAGGATGATGATGACGAAGTAAACATATCGATATCAACAGAAAAACGTCAGGAGGTAACAACTCCGCAGGACGTCGATAAAAGTGACAGTGATACGAAGAGCACATATGATGACCAAGAAACTAGGCAAAGCACATCAGAGACAAATCTAAATCCTGAAGCTAGACAAATCATCACAGAGACAAATCATGGCCATGATAATGATAACGCTGGCACAGACGATACTCAAGACGTTACTGTTAGTGTAGGGAGAAGTGCAATTGTGGCTGGCAATGATAATGTTGGTGCTGACACTGATGAGGAAGAAGCATCTGAAACTACTCATTCTATCGGTGGACGTACGTTTCTGGTGAGGAGCAGGGAACGACTCGATGATCCTGGATCAAATGACGAGGAAGATAACAATGGGGTAGATGTAAATTCGGGCAGCAAACCTGGATCCGTTGCAGACGACACCATGTCGAGTTCCGCGGATGTAGAAAATACTGGTGAAGAGGCTGCGAATAGTTCCCACGATCAGCCGGATGACTCTGCGACAGGAAGAGTATCTGACGATGATTGGAACCCTGATCCTGACGACAATGATGATTGGCTGGATGATTTCCCTAGTGACGGCGAAACCAATGATACAAACGAACAAGCCACTACCCCAATGAGTCCTGGTTACCACTCTTCGTCAACGGTCCTAACATCTCCACGTAACAACGTCAGTACTCCGCGTCAAGAGTTCAACATATTCGAAGTAAATGCGGACCACGACAATAGGATAGTTGTATTTCGCGAATGGGCAAAAATGCATGGAACTAATAGCAGGACTATTGAAGTTTTGTTGGTGAAAGATGTGCTCAAACCGGATGTTCTAAGAACCCTGACTAATGAACACATTGAGGCATTTAATATCCACCCGAGTGGGCAAGTGAGGGTTGCTCAGTTCTTGGTGAGAGAGATGAAGCAACAACTGAAATCGTCATCTCTGGGTCGAGAAAGGCGGCCAATGATTGGTCGGTTCACCAGTACGAGGCAAATTAGCGAAACACCCAGGAGCAGATATGGTAACAGAACTACTACAGTAATTCGAAGAGGACGAGTGACATCTGTTCCAATTTCTAGTGGATCAGGTTGGTTTATATTCATATTAAGCAAAATATGCGCAGATAGGATGCATGTGTGTCTGTATCAAAACGCTGCATATATATTTGCTGCATATATATTAGAGCTCTCTTAATCACGTGGCTTCGAGATTCGCCGCCATCTTGGGAGCATTTTCGAGATAACAACAATTGAATAGAACAGGATATGTTGACTAATAGTTGCAACCATATATTGCGTTTATAAGCCATAGAGCTAATATAAACTACCGGTACCGCCCTATACAAATAATGTAATATATATATATTGCATTATGCATGTTGATGATAATAAAGCTTAAGTGTATCACTTCTTAGTAGGTTTTATGTATTTTCCGGGGTATAAATTATTAGATATGAATCGAGCACTCCTGTCCGGAAATGCTCATATAAATTAATATCGATTTTATTTAGAATATTTCTCATATAATGCTTGAGCTATTTTTAGAACAGAAATATCGCGGCAAAGTTCGGAGCATACCAAGAGACAATACCTCCGTTTAGCAAGTTTGTCTTTCAAATCACTTCAAACATAACTATATACGTCTTTGTCAGGTTTCGGGTTGTCAAATTAGGCTCATAAATAAATAAAATCGCCTTACTTTACAGACTTTATCAGCATTCAAACAACTTCCCGCAAAGAATGTAGATAAACGCCTTCTATGTTCACCATATTAAGAAGAAAATGGCAGTGAACGTTCGTTATTTTTATATATCGCAGCGAAGCTCATCCTCTGTTTAGGTGGGGTTTTTTTTTTAGACTGGGTATCTCTTCTCTAAACATTCTGTATAGCTTGTGGGTATCAAATACTAATTTTTATTTAGAGAGACCAGAAAAGTTGATCTTTAAAACACTGAAGAGAACATTTACTGTGGCCTATACCAAATGTTTCTCTTTTCTATTAAAACGGACCTTGAAAAGAAGTTTAAAAAAAAGTGCTGTTGGAAATGCTGACGGGATGACATATATAGAGAATCTTAGTTTCTGACTTTTGTTTGAGGCATATTGTGTCAGTAACTGCACATGCAACAGTATCCTCGTGTAAATATTAACATAGGTTCACATTGGACTGATATGTTCACACATAGGTTCATATTGGACTTATATCCGTTATTCAGTTTTATGGCGCGGGCCACGGTGAAAACACACTTTAAAGAGTGCAGCCTGGTAATGCGTGAGTTGGTTTATTCGTGTAATTTTTCGCCCATAATGAACTTATAATAATCATTATGAGTCGATAATGGCACTAAAACATTCTCATTTTCAGTTCGTTTTATGGACTCAAAATGAGGCGATTCTACGCCGATTATAAACCTAAAACAAATCATATTATAGGCCCATAACGTGCTGATTTTCAGGCTGGTATTTAATTATAACAGCAGCATATTGTGAAAAAAATATTTATCGAAAAGAGTAGGTTACTTTGTATCAGGGGTGATAGGAAGACAGTCAGTTATGACCATATCACCCCCAGCAAAATGCATGACTATTATATTGTATTTGTTTGCATTTATACTGTTCGTGTGCATGTTGTAAATATTATCCTATCCCAACTTATCCGCTAAAATTATAAAGCAGAACGTTTGTTTATTCGTGTTCGGCGTCGTCATTTCTAATGCAAAGTAGATTCGTGTAATAAAATAGAAGCCGCCGGGACAACGGTTCATTGAATACTGTGTATATGTCCTGGTGTGACTCATAGCGCCATCTATTAATGTTTATGGGAATCAGTGCACAAGAACCTCACTAACACATACGTTTCGAGCAAGATATACATATATCCTCTCTGCTGATAAATCAATCTGCATTCTGCAGCCAGATACAACGTCAAATTGCTAAATGGAAAGTTTCCGCTCAATTATACAATTATACATAGGAATAGTCTATTATTCATCTGGAGAGGTTTTCATGAAATTTAAGCAGACGACAGCTAGTGCAAGTGCAGAAGGGGTCCTATTTATTTGAGGATGTTCAGATAATAAGTTCTATTGTCGTTTGTTGAACATATTATCTGAACATTTCCAAACGGATAACTACTCGCCAATGAGTATTTAGCAAAGAAATGCTTAAATCATGCGCGGATTCTTTCCAGAATAACTTCGCGCTCTTGCCATGAGTAAAACATGTGACGCGGCTTTGAAGCCATAAAGGTGTTTGTAATCACGTGGCCTGTTGAGGGTGGACTGCAATCTTTTTCTTTCCAGAATAACTTCGCGCTCTTGCCATGCGTAAAACATGTGACGGGCAGGCTTGTCAAAGTATCGCCGGTTCCAAGGTAGTCGGTACCGGTACCGGTACTGCGTTGGAACCGCGGTACCGGTACTGCTGTTGTGTTGTTTATTCCACTACATATCACACATTTAAAAGAGTATATTCTAATGTGGTAATTACTGGTAATGTATGGCACTTTGTGCCAGTTTTTGGTGATTGTTGTGGATGACAAATACAACCATGTCAGACTATCCTAATGCACGTATGCCACAGCAGCCACACATAAATGTGTGACATACATGCATTAGTATAGTCTGAAATAGTTCGATTTATCACCCACAACAATCACCTAAAATGTGCCATAATTTAGGCAGCCTGATAGGTGCTAGAACTTTTATGTTTAGGGCTTCAGGCGCTCAAATACATACATCGGAAAGATGGGTATATATATATGGTGAATGACAATTTAAACTGAAATAAATTTTATGTACCAGCAAGGCTGCAATCCTCATATGTTATAATGTAACACACATTGAGTCAATGACACATATATACATTGTTGAATAAAATGATAACAGCTCCAAGACTCGGCATCCGCCGCGCGTGCTTGATCCGTTGACACATAGTAGCATACCATAATGCAAGCGGCAGTTGCGGCACACTTAAAAAAGCAAAGTTCCTTCAATTTTAATCGATCTATACTGATCTATTTACTGTTTTTGGCGAGTACCGAGAACCGTCGGTACTGAGTGTCAGAACCGGTACCGTTGAAACGGCCAAGTACCGCCGGTACCGGTACCGGTACTGGTACCGGTTGACAAGCCTGGTGACGGGGCGTTGAAGCCATAAACGTGTTTATAATCAGCTAGCCTGTTGATGGTGGACTCATAGAGGAAAATAGTGACATCTAGACAAATCCAAATTAGTGTGGACAATGCAAACTGCGCTGTTACATTAAATGTTTATAAACAATGGTTCCAACGTTCTTAATCTCGTCACTGGAGGATTAATGGTGCTGAAAATAAGAACAAAATTGTTCTATTTATTTCATATTATTCTTCTTGGTAATAATGGCGTAATAACCGTTGTATGCTGCATGTAAATTCCAATGGCGGTTTGCTGCCTGAAATTCTCCGATCTGATAAGACAAGGTGTGTTTGTCTTATACATGTAAATATAAATTCACAAATACAGACCAGATGAGTAAAGTAAAAACTTGTGTCCACTGTCCCACTGCTGCATTCCATATATGCTAAAATAGAAGTGTATATGAATTAGCTGAAGCAATGCATTACAATAAACGACAGCCATACAACAACTTAATTTCCATGTTTAGAAACGGGGGAAACTATATATGTGAGTGAGAAATCAACTTGTAATGCATTTTGTGCATGTTTACCTTTCTGACCGGTTCCAGAGATCACAGCATGTCGATAAACACGTTTAATACTCTTATGTGAACCGTATATTATGCCACAAAAATTCCTACGCAAATCATAGAATTTAGAAAAAACGGGTTCCTACTTTTCTCCAACCAGTAAGTGCCCCTTTTCTTTTTCACACCTTCCATATTACGCTTACATAATTTGGAGGTTTAGTTTAAATAAGCCAAGTCCGTTTAAATGCCGATCGGTTCTCGCAAGTACCATGATATACACGTATCTATATAAGTGTCACGCACCGGGTTGCCACTGTTTTGTGTGCTCAAACATGCAATTTCAATAAGTGTAAATATCGTATACCATACTTAGCTGTCAGAGCTTCGTTGACAATGAGTCAGGGTTTGATTTAATTTGTGGCGCGCGCGTACGAGAGCACTGTTCAAATATACGGCTGTGCAAATTAGTCAAGAAACTGCCCCCTAAAACAGAACGCGTTACCTGTATTGAATTCCCAATTTGGTTAACATGTTAATCAGAGAAAGGGAATGACATACCTATAGCTTTCTTTCAAAGCTAACCCCGTACATACACCTGTGTGTACTTTGTGACACGATTAATTGCACAGCAACTTCGTCGCGAGGTAAAGCATACCTGGGGATAACTCGTGAAGTGTAAGTAGTACATCAGCAATCCTCTTCGTTTAATCTTACTCCTTATCTAATACTCTCCTCTGTCTCTTCTTTATAAATATGCATGACGTATGACATGTTATACTGACAGCACAGGCTATCACTGTTTATGCTCTTTTAATTTATTGCTGCATTATCTTTGTGTAAACATTTAATTTATTCCAAGTTTTACACGAATTTTTATGGTGTACAGTAATGCTCTAAATAATCGACTTCTTAACCACAGCAGAATTATGGGTAACTTTTCAGGATTTAGTCGGAAATATGGCTTGTTGCCATTCATCGGAAAGCTCTCGGGGATAACCACAGCAGAATTATAGGTAACTTTTCAGGATTCAGTCGGAAATATGGCTTGTTGCCATTCATCGGAAAGCTCTCGGGGATAACCACAGCAGAATTATGGGTAACTTTTCAGGATTTAGTCGGAAATATGGCTTGTTGCCATTCATCGGAAAGCTCTCCCCGAGAGCTTTCCGATGAATGGCAACAAGCCATATTTCCGACTAAGTCCTGAAAAGTTACCCATAATTCTGCTGTGGTTAAGAAGTCGATTACTTAGATCATTACTGTATGCGAGGGAATTATAGAAGTCTCTAGATCTATGAGAGTGTATGATAGACATATGAGAGGGAATGCTAAAAGTCTAAGAGCGAATGCTAGAAGTCTGAGAGGGAATGCTAGAAGTCTGAGAGGAATGGTAGAATTATTGGAGGGAATGTTAGAAGTCTGAGAGGGAATGCTAGAAGTCTGAGAGGGAATGCTAGAAGTCTGAGAGGGAATGATATAATTATGAGAGGGAATGCTAGAAGTCTGAGAGGGAATGTTAGAAGTCTGAGAGGGGATGATAGAAGTCTGAGAGGGAATGCTAGAAGTCTGAGAGGGAATGATAGAAGTCTGAGAGGGAATGATAGAAGTCTGAGAGGGAATGGTAGAATTATGAGAGGGAATGTTAGAAGTCTGAGAGGGAATGATAGAAGTCTGAGAGGAATGATAGAAGTCTGAGAGGGAATGATAGAAGTCTGAGAGGGAATGGTAGAATTATGAGAGGGAATGTTAGAAGTCTGAGAGGGAATGATAGAATTATGAGAGGGAATGTTAGAAGTCTGAGAGGGAATGATAGAATTATGAGAGGGAATGTTAGAAGTCTGAGAGGGAATGATAGAACTCTGAGAGGAATGATAGAAGTCTGAGAGGGAATGATATAATTATGAGAGGGAATGTTAGAAGTCTGAGAGGGGATGATAGAATTGTGAGAGGGAATGCTAGAAGTCTGAGAGGGAATGATAGAAGTCTGAGAGGGAATGATAGAAGTCTGAGAGGGAATGCTAGAAGTCTGATAGGGAATGCTAGAATTATGAGAGGGAATGCTAGAAGTCTGAGAGGGAATGATAGAATTATGAGAGGGAATGTTAGAAGTCTGAGAGGGAATGATAGAAGTCTGAGAGGGAATGCTAGAAGTCTGAGAGGGAATGATAGAAGTCTGAGAGGGAATGCTAGAAGTCTGATAGGGAATGCTAGAATTATGAGAGGGAATGCTAGAAGTCTGAGAGGGAATGATAGAATTATGAGAGGGAATGCTAGAAGTCTGATAGGGAATGCTAGAATTATGAGGGAATGCTAGAAGTCTGAGATGGAATGATAGAAGTCAGAGCGGCATGCTAGAAATCTTAGAGGAGATGGTAGCTATCTTAGTGGAGATAGTAGATATCTTAGAGGAGATGGTGGATATCTTAGAGGAGATGGTAGATATCTTAGAGGAGATGGTAGATATCTTAGAGGAGATGGTAGATATCTCTAGAGGAGATGGTAGATATCTTAGAGGAGATGGTAGATATCTTAGACGGAATAGGGGATATGGCAACAATCGTTGGAGGCTTATCCTCAAGCATTATATCAGTTCTAATTTGAGTTTCCGAGATCAATTCATCCAAAATAATCCTGACAAACCATTACTTTACTAACTGAATTATTCCAAATTCCAATCAGTTATAAATGCATACATTGGAATGGTCTGTTATATATTTGGAGGGATGTTAAGGATATATGACAATAAAAGTGCAGAAGGATTTACATTCATTTGTGGGAAATGTTCAGATAAAACGTTTGGTGAACTTATTATCTGAACATTCCGTAAGGGAACTACTTATCAATGAGTATTTAGTACAGGAAGGGTTACCTCGTCTATCTTTGTTGGACTGGTGCCATGTGAAATCTAAGTATCTGTCAACTGGTGTTGGAGTACAAACTGTGTTTCCGCTTGCGTCTGTAAATCTAATTAATTGATTTGATTGGGGGACGCGGGTTAAATATAGACGCTCTTTCACGTCAGTTGCAACATTTTGCGATTTGTATTAGACAATTATCAGCATCACACACTGTACAAAACGGAATCGCAAAAAGTAGCTTCAAACTCAAAAACACTTTCAAGTATATGTGGCGTGTTGACTGGTGTTGACGCAAAATATAACATTCTAGTTTAATATCAAGTTGCTAACGATCGTACTATCGCTATTTAAACCCACTTGTCAAGCACCAAGATGCACATATTCCTGAGGGGGGGGGGGGTACCAAAAATATTATATTTTAATATAAAGTTGCTAATGATCGTATACTATCGCTATTTAGGCATTATTTAAGCCCACCTGTCAAGCACCAAGATACACAGGCCTCTGGGGGGGGGATACCAAACATACCTATATAGTCTATATCGGTAGTTTGGTATTCCCCGGGCCTTGTGTCAAGATACACCTTAGGCAGTCGCCCCGCATCGCTTGAGAGTTGAGACACGGTAATTTGAAGCCGCTTACACCATCGGGATGACACACATTCCGCGTCGAGAGTGGCGACAACACATTATTTTATGAAACATCATAGATACTTTGGGCAAGTATAACTATTAAGGGGACCCAAGGAACTCGCTGTGGGGAACTGTATTTACAAATAAAATATGAAAGTCTGTAAAAAAACATCATCATTATAAGAAGAACATGGGGAAATAGATAAACGTTGTTCTTATATTCATTATTAATGGTTCTCCAAAAGCGAAATTTCGCATGTTGAAAGTTGAAACCAGTATGTAAACAAAACTGTTACAGTGATTTGTTAATTTGCCCATTCCATGCGAAATGGTTTCAAACGAAATTGCTATATATTGCTCTAAAACGCAAGTGTTCAAATTGGCACACCAACCAAGTGTTACATTTTCCCAATCCGTACAGTGCTGCACCTTACACTTGGATTTCCAATTGTAACACCTTTGCAAAGTTCTGAAATCGGAATACCACCCTTTAAGATTACCATTGACACTACGGTGATAATGGACACTTGCCAACATGCAAATTAGTTTATGAAACATGACGTTTCTAAAGCACGTCATTTTATTGGTGCCTATTATATATACGGAGTAAAACTTTGTATTGACCGCCATTGTTTAAAGTTTTGATCAAGCCTATACATGTCAGCAAGGTTTTTTTTTCTCTTCATATGCCCTACATGAAGCATGGCTCTTGTTATAATGGAACCACCAACATTATTGACCAATTGGTTAAACTTATCTGGGTGCTGTCACTACTCAGAGTGCTGTCACTGTACACAATCTTGGAAAGTGGTATACATGTATATAGAACATGAGTGTTAAGAGTGCATTATCAATATTTCACCCGTTTGTATACTGTAAAATCGTGTACCATGTTGCTAATAAAGCATCTATCTATCTGTATATATCACTTGCGTAGTAAGTTCACATATTTCACTCTAAATAAGATTTTAAGAATAATTTACAATGCTTTGACTTTTTCCAATGATTTTCATCAAGTTTCGATTAAACTTTCGTATCTTATTGGACTTTGATCGGCAATGCCACCATAGCAGTAATGTTTACATCATAACAATGTCATTTCGCATGAACCCATTTGGACATTTAGCAGGTCTTGAGTACCTGTTAATCTGAACTTACTGACATATTAATAACAATGACCATTCAGAGATGGAACGGGAGCGACCGTGGTCCATACAAGTGAATGCGTTCGTTCATTGAAATTATGGGGCAGAAGATTTCCCAAGTATTCAGTGGAAATATTAGCACACGTACATGTATGAAAGTGGTAACATGTTCACTTTTGTTCGTAGTAGGACAATTTTCTAATATAAATCCAATAATATAGTAGATCTAACCGGATAACATAATTATACAACAATAGAAATGTCTGTGATACTTCTTTTAAAGACTCGGTGGAGTGTTTCAAACCAATATACACAGTAGGGTATCTGATGCATCTAGACAAAAGGTTAAATTGAGGGAAAGACACTCTGTGTTTGAACATATCCTGCCAATGTTTTAAAGATATGGGCGGCGTTGGCGATGGGTATACTGTTAAAATATTCACCTCCGTCAACATAATAGAGATACAACATGCTTCCTTTAAATAATGCCTGGACGATGATGGGAAGACGTCCATTAGGTCACATCATCACACTGATTATGTGTGTACACTGTATTTGTATCTGTTACCGTTATTTTTATAAATACTAGATGCATGTGTACACGCCTTATCCAATAAGTTATCCAATCATTTGTTCTAGTTGATACCAAGAATAAACAGCATTTCTTTTCAAGTTCATGTGTCCCCTGTACCTGTCACAAAGGCAAACCACGCTTGACCGCTTTGATCGTCTTGGTATAAGAGTACAAAACAACTGAAAAAAATACTTTTTTGAAACCCCAAATCTTCCTATGAAATTAATAGTGAACTATTTAAGATTGTTCAATCATATATCCATACTATCAAGAGATTCGAAGAATGGCCAATTTTGTACACTGTACATTAAGACCACAATTGGAGCTTTTCCATATCAGATAAAAATACAGTAGAGATTCCCTTCCTGTACTAACCATTGGATCACGGAAGACGATTTTCTCCAAACTTATGTTTAATTTGTAGTGTCCTATCAATGTCATCTTCTGTATTTCTATCATTTGTAGCATTTGTTGGGAGAGGATCAACTGTAAGTTATGTAACTTGTGCTCCGATCCCTCAAAGTGATGTGAAATCAGACGGTGTTTTCTATGGAGTTGTATGGTCGATTTATTTGAGAATTTGGGCGATGTTAGTAGAATGCTACATTCCCCCAGTCGGCATAGCGCCTGAGTACTAATTTATCAGTTTCACGCAACCGAACAAGTCCATAATAAAAGTTGAGTTTAGCTTAATAAATATGTTTATAATAACTGCAGACCCAATGCTAGTACGCCACGCACTACATCTCCCGCGTTTAAAGTCGTAGCCGGTTTGACTATAGAATATTCAATATTATAACGAAGCAATTAGGATTCTCATTCAGTACATTTCGAAATGAGCGCATGCTAGCAATAGTACTGTTGTATTCATCGTGTCATCCTGTTTTTATTCATACTCGAAAAAAACAGTATCGCGCAGCGATGAAATGGGATATATTTAGAATCAATGTATCACGTGTCAGTACCAGAGTTAATAAAGTTCTTCCACCTTGGAGTCGATAATATATTCCGTTGAACATTCACCACGACATTAGCTTTAAAATGTAAGTACACATGATTTATTTGCGCATGGGAAGGCTATAATTATCGTCACAGTGCGATACACATCTGAACATGCTTTATGATCCTGTTAGACAAGATTTTCAACCCACAAAACTTCAGTCATTTCATAGCATGCAGCGTACTTGACTTACACATTATATTATTCTGATACAGGTTGTTGGTTTAAAATATTTCTCATTTCAATCAACAACTCTGGTGTATCCTCTGTAAATTTAGCAAATAGTCGCCATTGTAAGTTTGGGTAACTGGAGTGGATATTTCTGTTCACAATACTACTTTCCGTAGACCGACTCTTCTTTAATAATTAGAGTTATCTTTCTTTACCTGTTGTTCTCGATGACTTCCGGCGGAGTAAATTAAAGGTACGTTTATTTCGGTAGCACCGTTTATACTTCCATGGATGCCTATTCGTGCTCCCACTTTATGTGTGATTAATATTGGGTGTCGGAAGTAGAGGTTTGCCATGTGAATTTTAACCTTTATCTGGGTAACTGAATGGTCGGTTAGCTGGGTAACTGAATGGTCGGTTAGCTGGGTAACTGAATGGTCGGACATGGCTATCTTTTCTCATATTAAGACAACCCCATTCAGGCTCAGGGTAGAATATGCAAACCACCCCACTGCTAGGGGTAAGAATCCCATAACGTGGCACCATTATTATATTATTCTGATACAGGTTGTTGGTTTAAAAAAAATCTCATTTCAATCAACAACTCTGGTGTATCCTCGGTAAATTTAGCAAATAGTCGCCATTGTAAGTTTGGGTAACTGGAGTGGATATTTCTGTCCACAATACGTGTGCACGCTTCATAATACTTTCCGTAGACCGAATCTTCTTTAATAATTAGAGTTATCTTTCTTTATCTGTTGTTCTCGTTGACTTCCGGCGGAGTAAATTAAAGGTACGTTTATTTCGGTAGCACCGTTTATACTTCCATGGATGCCTATTCGTGCTCCCACTTTATGTGTGATTAATATTGGGTGTCGGAAGTAGAGGTTTGCCATGTGAATTTTTAACCTTTAGCTGAATGGTCGGTTAGCTGGGTAACTGAATGGTCGGACATGGCTATCTTTTCTCATATTAAGACAACCCCATTCAGGCTCAGGGTAGAATATGCAAACCAGCCCACTGCTAGGGGTAAGAATCCCATAACGTGGCACCATGTGTGCCATGGGGTGCTTCCCATGAGTCGTGGTGGTGTAGGGTGGCCCCATTACGTGAAGCTTCGACCAACGGACATGACTTGTAGCTCATGGTCCACTTAGGTCCTACATCTCTTCAAGACGGGTGGTTGAATTTACCCGGTTTAATCAAACATCTTCTTACGCCTCTTCACAATGTTTCAGATCAAATTCATGTTAGCTCTATCTTGTGTTGTTTTTCTGACGTTTGCCGTTTTGTTTTGTGTATTTGTGTATGATATTCCTGTCGTCTCATGTTGAGGAGATGCCATATTTTAAGACGAATGATGGGGTTTGTAATCCATACAGGCAACTAATAATTAAGACTGGCTAGTGATAACATTTGATAAATCCTTGGGTGTCGTAACATTATTATCAAGGCTATTTAGCATAACCATAGATTTGTTCATGTATTTGAGATTCATCAACCAGCTTTGGGCTTCAGTCATAGCAAAACATCAGGTCTACTAGACTTATGGCAACTGATGTATGACATTTTATTAAAAAAAATGAATTTTGGCATGTGTTGCGCCAACACCAACAGGTGTTAACTTGAAAATATGTCAAATGGTCGTGATTTAGACAAAAATATGTTTTCACCCTTATTTGAGCTGGGTCTTTTTCAAATGCTGCCTATATTTGACCCTCATTCGTAAAATAAAGGTTCGTGTATCTCATCGAAAATTCACGAACAGAGTAACAAGAAAGATACTTTCAAAATAAGTTGATAAATTTCGTATAGAATTGCGACGAATTTGAAATGCTTTTTATTACCTAATCACATTTTAGAAAAGAAAAACGATCTCGAAACGGCTGGGAATCAAAAATTTATATTGATTTCCTTATCACACCATAGAGGAGGTAGAGACACCTTCAAGACAAAATATAGTTAAATTTTAAATATGTCTTTTCATGTTGACAAAATTGTTCAACCACCCCTATCATCCATGTTTTTGTTCGTATGCCAATCATAAATATCGTGTGAATAGTATGTTCTTTCCAGTTCGTACGCTTTGTTATGCAAACAAAAGCGAAAAATGTTACAGAACCTGGATTTTGTTACATAACACAGCGTACGAACTTGACAATAACATATTATTTACGCGATATTTATGATTGGTTTAAGAGCATAATATGTCTATATTTTATATTTTTTTCAGTTTTTTTGGCAGTTTGATCAGGTGTGACTATGTTAACATCATTCCAACCACGAAGGCCACTCGCGCCTTTAACGACAAACAGTCGGCAAATGCCCAATTGTATTTACCAATCAAGGTCCCCTAAGGGAATTGACAATTTAAATGGAGTCACTCTCCAAAAGAAAGAGAAAAATGACTGCTATGATTAACAGCACATTGTTGTATCATATTTTATTGAGCATCCCATATATACATTTCAAACAAATGTATTTATAACAAACTAATGTAGGATGAACGAATGGGGATTGGAGCACAAGTTATAGCAACTTAGGTGGAGCTCCTCTCCTCAGGAAAAAGATGGTGGTGAACATTGTTATATTGTAGGTAACGTGTAATAGTCTCTTCGTGGCAAAAATAGAATATATTTAATGAAAAATAATAATATTTAAATGAACTTATGCTATTTGTGATAACAGATACCAAATAATATTAGTCTTAAGAATCTTCAAACTTGCTTTGATCGTTTTCGGTTGATTGTATTCTTATGTGGATCGGGCATTTTATGATATAAATATAATCTTGAACTCCTCGACGTGTGGTGGAATTATCAGAATCAATTTTGATCTAACCCAATAGAGCCAGTACCCAATCTCCCAATGTCCATGAGGGCCCAGCTAACACATTCACGTTGGACAGGTAGGCTCCCAGTAAAGATGTAATTACAAATGTTTCAAGTACTTTATGAGCACATCCATTGAGCCTCGTCTTTCATCACCTATTAAACCGAAGTGCATGTAACTAAAATAAATCTTCCCACCATCGTATTTCCAACCATTTAAACAATATCCAAATTTACCACCTTTCAAATATGTAGAGCTCCCAAGTTGTAAAATGAGGAAATCCTATAACATGACAAAGAACATGACTTTTTTGTTTTAACATACTTTTATTGTAATATAATATTACAAGAGGGACCGGGGCACAAGTTTTAACAACTTACATCCACCCCTCTCCCATTAACATTTTAACAATTACAACGTAGATGACGAACATAACATATATACAGGATGATGTATGGTGTGTTTGTGATTGCTGTCAGTCCTATCCTGCTTTTGAAATTTCATCTGAGGTAGTCAACATTTGTAACGCACAGGAGGATCGCCAATATTTTTATCAGAGGGGGCCTAATTAAATCGTTTCGTTGATGAAATGTATGAATAAACAAAATGGAAACGAATTTCATTGCGTCGATTCGATTCTGATGATATCCCTGTGAGTAAGGAGGAAATGTTAGATATTATAAATTGGTGGGCTGCAATCTTATTGAAGAGTTCGCATCTTTCGATTGTAAACTAGCCCTATGTTTCCA
This sequence comes from Siphonodentalium dalli, assembly GCA_032622095.1. Lineage (NCBI taxonomy): Eukaryota > Metazoa > Mollusca > Scaphopoda > Gadilida > Siphonodentaliidae > Siphonodentalium > Siphonodentalium dalli. The sequence goes on from CP136063.1 coordinate 217,072,967, forward strand.
CAATAATGATTATTTGCTTAAATTCATATTTATTGCCAACACTTGGTTGCATATATAATGGCCACTCGACTGACAGCATTTTCTTTCTTTATACAAATCAGTACAATCATATATTATATTATATTTCTATTATTATCGTAAATTGTTCTGCTCGAAAGGGTGTCATGGTTGACAAAATGAACTGTCGTATCGTATCGTAGACAATGGGTTATTCATACCCAAGTCATCAAACCAGCCACAGTAAATTCACTACAAGCTGTAGAGTCACAAAAGAGCCCATAACGATAACCCTTTCTATACTAAATACTCATTGACGAGTAGTTCCCTTAGGAAATGTTCAGATAATAAGTTAAACAAGGTCGTTTATTGGGATTTATTAACTGAACACTCCCCACAATGAATATGAATCATTCTACCCTTGTTTTATATTTTTATGTCTGTCGTGAGTGTCGTCTGCTGTTAGTACATAACTGAATGGGAGACTCCATTCGGTATATAAAGGGTTAATTAAACTATCAGATGAAGGGAAACGCGGATATCATAGCTGTTCGCCCATGCGTGTATAGGTGGTTGTCCCGCATTGATATAGGGATTATAATACACTATACAAACCACGCGCCACATGCACATGAACCTGAACCCGTATAATGTCAGCAAGCTCAGCGCTAAAGGCAAAAAGTCGTTAGAGTTTGAATTACTGATTTAATCAGTTATATTATCAAAATGGGTGCGATTGAAGGGCAAGTATTTGCACAAACGTCAAACTAATAGATGCGCCTGCGCACAAAAGCTAAATGGAGCAGAACGCGAAATAGTGCATATTTTTGGAGTGTCCCATTCATAAAGAATGTGTCCTCGTCTGTGTCACACACATGCAACATTTGATATACATGTACGCATTATGTGTGGGCACAAAGCAGGTGGGATGTTAGATTTTATGTGTACTGACGATACTGTACCAAGTCACAGATAGACTATTTATGTGTGTCACGTGTGAATAATAAGACTTGAACTCTATCTGGCTGTCATAAAATTATAGACGAGAACCATTAGTGCGTCGTGTATGCGCGCGGCCGTTTCTCCGATAGGTGCCGATGTATTAAAGCTATGAATATATAGTGTTTGTTGATAAATTATCCTAAATTCGTCGCGTGATTGAGTTTATCGATTTTGGATGTTAATGCTTCTGAGTATTTCCGATCGGGATTTCAACGCGAGAGGAGTATTGTGATTTCGTTGTAAATTTTGGTGATCATGGATTCTTTAGAGTCCACGAGGCGAGCTATTCAGGAGAGACTTATGATGTACAGGAGTATGCGCCTCCATCAAGAGACCCAGCGGGGGTTGTCTATGGATGGGGGTGCTGCAGTAACGCCCACTCTACAGGCTATCTCTCTACCAACTCCGGACTCGCGAACGCGATACGGTAGGTTAATCACTGCTGTGTGAATATAGTCCTCCAGCATTCCACCGCACATCTCCGTAACCTCGCTCATTGCACGCAGGGACGTGCTGTCGGGTTTCCGTTGGACTATAAACCTTGCTATTTCCTACTGCACACACGCCTTGAACCATAACAATCCATTTGCATCCCCTTGAGTTGGAATTTCCAACTGCGTGGTACCTCAAAGATTTCCAACTGTTGAAAATTGTCATCCTGACACCATCCTAAAATTGGAAAAATAACTTATGGCCATTTCCATATACTGTTGTCATAAAACAACAAGTTCCCTACTAATTATTGATTGGAATGACTACAATTTCAACCGATTTATATAATTTTGTGTGTAAAATTCCCCTAATGTTGTGCTAGGCATGACATTTCTTACTGTTATCAAGCCCCTGCCCCCCCCCCCCCTGTCGCCACGAACCTGATTACATATTGTGATTTTGTTCCAATCCTGCCTGACCCCCCCCCATGTATGTACTTATATGCTCTCGTCGCTTGGTTTATGGTTGAGAATCAGCCTTGAAAACACAGGGTCGTAACTAGGGGGTCATCCATCTGGAGCATTCAACTATTTCAATGCGCCCCTCTAAAGTATATTTCAATCCTAACTGTGGGATGTTATATTTTGACCCGACCCCTCACGATACATTGTTGTGGGACGTTAGAGGGTCTCCGTTGAGGGGTGTCAACCTTGGAATTTCCAACCGCACCCCCCCCCCCCCCCCCCCCCGCCGAACCAGACCAAACTCATAACTTTGTGTAATTCCCTTGAGCTCTGATTGTTCTCAATTGGCACCACACATGCCTGATTGGTAGGCTATTTCTCAATTGACCAGTGGTCTTTGACTGGCCACCAGTCCAGAAGAGGAACAGTATCCACTGAGCCGACCATGGGTCTAGTGGGAGAAACATTTGAGATCTGGACCTGAAAAGTGCAAAATCCTAACATCTAGTCCACGTAAAAAAAATAATTAAATATGAACCTCAAAATTACTAAATAATAGCATCTAGACTGGTTTCAAGCTATCCAAGTGTTGGAAATTGCAAACCTCACCCCCCCCCCCCCCCAGGTTGGAAATTTCGAACTGGTATCCACTTTAATCAATCCAAATTTTTTATCTAATGTAGGGAAACAAAAACTTTTGCACTAATAACTGCTGGAAAATCCAAACACGAGAACAATTTCAACCTATCGTTGGTGTGAAATTTCCAACTAATGTTGTGTGTGGTATGAAATTTCCAACTTTACTGTTAAATTTTGTTACCGCAGTTAACTTTGTCCATCACAGGGCTGAGATCCACCATCTAACCCAATTTCGTCTGATCCATGTATGCACATTTGGACCATATATTTGTTTTCGTTTCTTTTTATTTCCTGTTCTGATTTAACTCTCTATCTTCACATGTGCAATTGTGCAAAATATGTTCCACGGTTGCCATCTGCCGATGTCAAATTACTTTTAAGAAATTTATTGTCTCTTGCTTTCATTGTTTACTTATAACCTTAGGATTTGCACAAGGACAATAGAGGTTAATTCTAAAGAACCCACATCAGATGCATATAGAAATACACGCATGGGTTATATATGTAATACAATTACTAGTATTCACGTCTGCGTGACAAAGAGCCTTCTTACAAACAACATGCATTTACGAAATCATCCATGAAATTACAACTTCAACATGTATGTGTATTTCGTTCGTGTAAGGTTAAGACAGCGAATAATGTTCTCTAACACCGGGTGACTCAAACGCTATGTAAATATGCACCTTTCTTTGTCGTGTTGCTGGCTAGTTATGATCTCCATTGTTAACAAACTGGGTGTGGTATGAGCAGACGACTTCATTCCTGATATTTACACACCTCTTAAGTTTTACATTCATTGTGTTCGCGTGGGAAGTACATGTATTTACCATTGTATTATAAACTTCGTATCTCGTACTTCGTCTCGAGACAATGCAACCCCATTTCCTCATCTTTACTTGTATATGACAATGAGTGCACGTTCGGATGAATTCCCTACTAGAGGTAAGGTAATAGTGTTGATAGCATAGATTTTTTAGACATGTAGTATTGTTCGTGTATATTAAAGTGATGTGAAACACTGCACTGAGGTGTTCAGAATGGAATAACAAAGACTCATGACTCATAAATTCGATATCAAAATAGGCAGAAAACAGCATCATTGTTATAAACGAAGTACATGCATTTACTATTGTTGGTGGAATTATTTCTGTAATGTTTATGCCCATTAAATCGTCCCGAATAAAGTATAGATATTTACATTTGTGTGTAACTCAAACTTTGTGTTCTCTTAAATGGCCAAGTCGATGCAGATAGAGCGCTACATTCTTCCAGTGAAGATCTTGTTTGGTAACTAACTTATGGGTTTTAATCACTGAGGTTAGTCCATAATATGTCTTTATTAGGCAAAACAAAATCCTAGGAATCCTCTTCAGTTGTAGTCTTCACTGGGTAAGTGGGTATTATACCCACATACCCGACAAACCATACTCCATTTATTATATTTCCCCGAACAATTTGAACTTGAAGCATGAATACTACATAACCGTATCCTACCAACACAACTACTGTACTGTTCAAATGCCCGAGACGTTAGTATAAATCAAGTACAACTCTTTTTAGTGAGAACAAATATGATTATCCACTTACCAATAAACAGTTTAAGATAAACATAATCATCGCAAGAATGTGTTGAATCTAGTTCAATAAACCGAAACGCGCAGTTTTTAGGTTTTATTTTGAATGTACTAAAACCCGAAACTGACCAAAATGTGAATTCAAACGAATGTTGCCATTGCACTTCGCAAAAAAATAAGTCTTTCCTGGTAAAAAAAAAAAAAATAGTTCTGACAGTAATGTTTTAATGTCATCGGGGTTCATGGTAAAAACAAAATGTTCACAGTTATGTTGTAATTTCATTTGGACACGCTTTAGTAAATTGGTGGACACATTTCTGTATATATGTTCTTGAGATTAATCGTTGCCTCTGTTCGTTGCTTTTTGGATGCGAGTTTGGTATAGTAGTGTGCTAAATATAGCACGATATTGTATACAGGTATAGTATTGTGCTAAATTTAGAACAACACTACACCATATATAGGACACCGCTCTCGAGCAATCAGAAGGCACCATTTCTGGATGAGGTGAAATATTTACATATAAGTCACATCCGTTCCACCACGTCTTTACAACACTGTTCTATCCCGAAAACGGTTCGATATATGCGACGACAATATCCAGACTAAGACGAAAATATATTGCGTCCGGGCTATTTAGGGATTTCTTTGTGATCGCCTCCGTCTGGGCAGAATATACAGCGTCTGGACAAAATATTGTTCGATCGGTCCAGAAACATGCCTATCTGAGCGTATATGAGCGATGTCAAGGTCAAGGACACGGTCGCACGTGAAATTGGACCCTCCCCTCAGTTTCCGGGATCAAAGTAGGCCTAAATACCAAAATTGAGTCGGATCAGTCGAGCAGTTTTCTAGTCTATAACACACGCATATACATAGGCAGAGATAAGTTCCAAAATATATAATAGTTGAAAAACCAAACTCAGCATTAGTATTGGGTCTCATAACTGAACGACTATCTGATCTATACAAGTATCGTTTTCACCACAACGCATATAGATTGTCTGATTTGAGTGACGAAAATATGTGGGGTTCTGAAATGCGGCTTTCTTAAATGCAGAAACCGATGTACTGGGTCTTTAGTGTTGCTTGGTGTTGACACGTGACGTACCCTGTGGGGTTCTTCCTGAAACCAGAGTCGAATTATCTTTACAGGTGCATGACCAGAGTAGTTGGCGTTCTCTGAATGGGTTTCTAGTATATGGATTCCTTTGAGACACCACTGTTTAGTGTATGTTGTTGATCCATTTAGCTTTCTAATCCAAGCGTAACCGCTTCACATATAACTTGTGAATTTAGTGTCGATAAGACGTTTGTGTTTAGCCCAGAAGAAATATCTTCCAAATTCACGTCCGAGACATAGTTTTGCATTTTTTGTAAATCTTCCAATTTCAGACAACCATGGCGTGTTTTGATGACCTCTATTAAATTATCTCTTACAAGCTAAAGTGTCCTTTTTTGGGGAAGAAGTTGGCCACTCTGTTTTTGTGTGTGTGTCAACAGAGTAAATCGCATACAGACGGCACATTTGTCCTGTCTTGAGTGACATTCATTACCATATGATTGGGTTGGAGAATTGACCACTAAATCCGCGGTATATAAAACTCAAAATGGTCATTGTTTGAGTGATATTTGTACCGAGGCGCATTGCCAATGATTTTATTACTAACCATTGTATTATAATGAATGTCACTTTATACTACCATTACGTGGGTTTCAATGCGCATTGTGGCTCTTTTAATACCATCGCGGAAGGACTATTGTTGTCGATGCCAATTTCCAATGATCCTGTGTATATTTTTTGGTGTTGATTTTTGGATGGGATCCATGGCTCAAATCCATTCATGTGTTGCATATAATATGCAAATATAGTAATTTGTTTGCTTCTATCAGTCCTGGTGATCAAAAATAGGTTGACAAATACACGGACTCAACATACTATACATGCCTCCGATAAGATTATTCAAGTGTGATCGAAATAGTCGTTCTTTTATCCAGAATGTAAGAGCGGCCGATGTTGCAATGACATAAAGAGCTTTATTGTGGTAATTTAGAACAGATTATACACTTCTGTGAAGTTCTGTCCCTTCGTTAATTCTTTTTCAAGTATGTTGATCCCATAATTGAACAATTATTTCATGTATGTCTGTGAGTCTCACCCCATCACCAACGTTGTCAAAATGTTCCAACAGATGGATATTCCCTCCCTGGCACAATATTAGTTGGAAATATCACACCAAAAATAGGTTGAATTTGTACTCATATTTTGATTGGAAATCTGCATGGATCATCAGATGGAAATTTTTCTAATTAAGGGAGTTTTCAGATTGGAAATTCCCGACAGAAACTGCTGGAAAGCTGGAGGTAATGAAAATTGTAACACAAGGGGTTCAAATTGGATGTCGTAGATATAGGAGATTAGTCCCAGATCAAGGGGGTATACAGTTGGAAATTTCAAGGCGCACCCCCCCCCCCCCAAACGGAGACCCAAAATCCACGCCCCTGTGTGCCGCTTCAATGAAGTGGTGCCAATACTAAAATTCAAAGGTAGTGAAATACTGTTCTGTGATACATACACAAGCAGGGAAACCCATTTACCTCCATGCTGATAGTCGGACTGGAAGTCCAATTTTCCGGATTATGAATTATGTATATGAGTATTGACGTGCAGAATGCTCTTAGCTTTGGTCAGGATTATCGCTCGCTCGACAGCATTGACGCGGAGATATCTAATCGATTTATCAGACACTGATTACATGGCCTATAGGAATGACATGGTCTGCATTCTAAACTTAATTTCCCACTGGAGCCAGGGGAATATGAAAAAATCAATTGGCTGAAGTCGGAAGTGACTTTATTAGAGTCTACGTTATACGTACAGCTTATAAATGAGCGCAGTGTGCACTGTCTCCATCTACATATAGCGATCGATACTTTCAAGCAGGGGTGTGGTTAGAGGCTAATCTGTTCTGTGGGGGGGGGTTCCAACTTGGAATTTCCAAGTCTATATATAGGAAAATCCATTTGCACCCCACAATTTTCCATCTGATATAATGGTACCCCAACAAACATTCCCACTGTTGGAAATTTCAAACCTAACACTTCCATTTTGTTGAAAAGTTCCAATTGATAGCCATTTCAGTCCAAATATATGACAAAATTTACGAAATTATTCGAATTTTGATCTAAAATAAGAATATTTCACACCAACTACTAGTTGGAGAATTATACTTGTTGTATCAGGCATGACATTTCCAACTGTTGAACATTTTGGCCAAAGTTGGGGGTGAGACAGTCGTCACGTACCCCAAACCACCCTCGGTTCTTAAAGATGGATTATCTTTTCCTATAACAATTTTGTAATAGTTGCGTATGTGTAAATTAATACATATGAATTGAAGACCCTGTCCGGAAACGCTTCTATCAATTAATATTGATTTTATTTCGAATATTTTAGTATAAAATGAGATGATTAAATGGGATACTTTATTGTTCTATTTTAGAGCGAGAGAGATGTTTATTCCTCCAAACATGGCGACAATATGATACAATATATACATACACAAATAAACTGTTGACATAATTATATACACAATATAATTTAACATGACTTAATTCCTCAAATACCAAATGAGATCAATACTGTGTTCCCATAGCTACGCTCCGAACGTAAAATGTCCCTGATTGATTGTTTGTTTGTATTGTTTTATTCTATAGGTATAAGCGATAATGCGTCTAATTAACGTTTATTTGTGACAAAATTACGTTTTTTTACCAGAAAATAGTCGAAATATAATCAATATTAATCGATAGAAGTATTTCCGGACATGGGTCTTCGATTCATATCTAATATGTTATACCCCGGTAACTATAGAGCACATGTTTACAAAGAGATAGACGATCATTAAGTTGTGTATGCCTTCCCATTTCCGCATAAATAAGTTGATCAATACTCTAAACTAGACTACTGTGTCTCAAAGAGGGTGAATGTTTCAATGAAGGAAACCTTAAACTATATTTACCGTAAGTCAATTTTTGGACGCCCAACCAAACGCAAAACTTGTTAAAATTGCCCTTTTAAAGCCGATACATGATCACCAAAGCCTCCCATAAATGGACACATATATTTAAAGGGGGACAGTACACTAAATCCCGCAATTTGTGTGATCATCTCCTTTTATACTCAACACAAGATATGCAACAAATGAACGAATTTGAGACATGGATTAGTGCAAAATACCACCGTGTGCTCTATGAACGATACAAACAGCATGATAATTATAATGAAAGTGAGTTTTGAGTCATAAAATCGTATTCATTATAATTACCATGGAGTTTGTGTACAGTACCTCTTTAAGGTTCGATTTCATTTTTCTGTTACATAAAACGGTTAGAGTTATAATAGTTAACCCTATACTAAATATTCAGTGGCGAGTATAGTTTCTTTGCGACATACATGTTCAGACGATAAGTTCAACAAACGGCCACAGGTGGTTTGTTGAACTTATTATCTGAACATTTCCCACCAGTTTATATGCATCCTAGCTTCTAGACTTGTAATAGTTTTTCGTATGTCTGCTCATTTTTCTGGATACCCCTCCAAATGAATAATAAACCATTCCTGTGTATACTTTTATAAACTGAATGGGAGATTCAATTTAGTACAGAAAGGGTTAAACCGCCATGAGCATTTCGATATACATGTGTTACATTGTCGGTGCACGTAGTGTATGTACTCATGCATATTGTGACATAGCAACCTGTCGCCATGATGACTGTGGTAATTAAATGTAAATATACATTGACGTCACATCAGCTGTGCTCTCGGGGTTCACACTCAAATGTTATGTTCGGGAATGTGGAGAATATACCGACTGGATCAAAACGCAGATACCTTCTCAGCAAGGTTACGTTCACACGCTGGCAAATTTACCGATAGTATTAGACTAGTCGACACCTGGACATATATAGTTATTGTATAAACCACTCAACAAAATGGTCGCACGCACTGGTTAATGCTCGTGTAAATACGGGATAATCCGTTTGCTTCCGACCTAATGTCGACCATTTATATTATGCTACACGTATAAGACTAAAACTTGACTGGTTTTTATTTTTGACTGGAAATGTTGACTATATATATATCATGGAATTGGGATCAAACGAGATAATCTTTTTAACATATATGATATATTTGACATATATCATACATATGTTAAAAAGATTATCTAATTAGTTTCAATATTTGAAAGTTTTGGACGCGCACTCGTGTACTATATATACCAATGAAATCAACTGATGCTTGAAGTATATGTTGGTTCATTGCGCAAAATGACTTAGACTTAATTGAATAGCTTGGCTTTAAAATCAAAATCATACATACGAAACCACCAATTAAACTGACAAACACAATCATATCACGAAATGAAATCATATAATGATCTTGGCTTTTTGATGATTAATTACCTGGTCCCAATGGACTTTAATTGACAAGAGGGAGGTTATTACCTCTGTCAATAAGAAAGGGCGGTCGTATCCAACATAAACCAGATAATATCCTATTTATTAATTAATCAACCATGCATGGTCTATATATATAATATATATATACATATATATAGGGAGAAATATATATCTTAGTTTAGTGATAAATTCATGGATCAAAAAACTGAAGATTACATCAGCATTTTATAGAAACCACTTCGTGTCAATCAAACCTTATCGCACAGTTGATAATATGCATGACACCTGGTGGCTTAGTTGGTAGGATGCATAGAGAATTAGTCCACACAATCCACCCAGCGAAGACGAATTCGAAGCTGCTTTCGATCCCTGTTAGTGTGGATATGTTATAAGTTTGTCAATATCTTATCCGATGGCTCGGCGGTTTATACGTGCATTGTAGCGATTTGCCAGTAAATATAGCCATATGCGCGACCTTTCCCCCACACATAAAAGGGACAACGTCGTTATATATGATCAAGAGACAGAAGCGACGTTAGTCACCAATAAAACACTAGGCACATTCAAACCCCCCAACATCAAATGGTTAACCCTTTCATGGCGGGAACTGCGCTGGTGAGCATATCATGTGCCAGTGCATTATCTTATATATGCGAGTCTCCCATAGGGAGCCTCGCATATATAAGAGAATGCAATGACTTACAATGTCAAGGTAAATATTGTAAGGCCAATGTTATTATCTTATATATGCGAGGCTCCCCTATGGGAGACTCGCATATATAAGAGAATGAATTGGCACAGGGTTTTCGTAAATTTTCATAAAGATCCAGTCATGGAAGGGTTAAAGGTCATATATACTTTCTCAAAATAGAACATGTCTCGTTGCAGATACAGAAGAATCCATAGAGGACGAAGATCAAGGTCACGAGCGCGATGCTGCCGATATCGAAAACGAGGGCGGAGCTTTGAGCGATTCTGAATTCATTGACGCCGATAGGATACTCGACATATCGGGGGAGCCAATCGACGGTAACCTGGAACATTTCTACGAGGATTCGTACGATAGTAAGTTCGACCTTCCGCGGAAGAAGAGCCTGGTTTTCGACGAAGAACGATTCGAGGACATATTTCTTAAGTGTCTGATTTGCCGAGAAGTGTTCAATGATGACGACAAACTACCAAAAATGTTGGCTTGCCACCACACCTTCTGTCTGGACTGTCTTCGACAAATGTTTAGGGTCGAGGGTGAATTCAGACAGAATCTGACGTCTGCTTTTCGTAGCATGCCAATAGCTGTGAAAATACAATGTCCAACGTGTAGAGACGGTTTCATTATAAGTGAAGCCGAGATCCTCAGATTACCAAACGATCATACGATTTTAGAACTTCTTATATTCGTAAAAACAACAGGGAAGAGTGATATACAATATTGTAATAAACATCAACTGCAAGCTTTGAACTTCTTCTGTGAGGCTTGTATAATTCCCGTGTGTAGTGACTGCACTGTGTTAGACCATAAAGAGAAAGACGGGCATACTGTGCTGAATTTGGAAGACGCCCTTGAAAAGTATACCCCAGTGTTGAAGACAACAATGGACGACCTCGACAAAGAAAGAGACAAATTAACCGACAACAAGACGTCGCTTAAAAGGGCCCAAGAAAACATAGAGACGATACAAAGTGGGCTCGCTGATCAGATAACGACGACGTTCGGCAGATTGCGCGAAGCGTTGTTTGAAAGAGAGCAGGAGCTACTAGACATGTGTGCACGTGACATAGATAAGAAGCGTGATAGGCTCGCAGACAATATTAAAAAAGTCAACGAACGAGACGAGAGTCTCAAGCAGGCTTCGGATTACCTGCAAAAGGCCATGCTTGAGAAAGATATAAAGGAGATGTTTAGTTTCAATCAAGGGATAAAGGAAAAGCTAGCCACGCCCTTCGAGGTTACCAATGATATTCCAGACGACTTTTCTGTGACATTCCATTTCAATAGCCGACAGGAGGCGTCGATTAAGACTCAAATTACCAATTTGGGTGACGTGACTTTCGAGCATTCATAACTATATGTATTATTGATATATACTTGTATGTGCTTTCGTGACCTCGTATACCGATTGGTGCCTGACATGTGCTTTCCATGTGCTTTATCAAACCCTTGCATGACGGGAGCTGCGCTGGTGCAGCATTAAATATGAATTATCTTATATATATTCTCCAATGGGGAGCCTCGCATATATAAGATAATGCATTGGTTTACAAGGTCAAGGTGAATATTGTTAGGCCAAAGTATTCTCGTATATATATGCGAGGCTCACTATGTGAGTCTCGCATATTTAAGATAATGCAATGGCACAACTTTTTCAACGTTTTCGCAAATTTTCAGGCAGTTGCAGTCATGTAGGGGTTAAATGGTCCTCGGAACAAAATCTTGCCTTTATCTATCATTAGCCGTGATAAAACAAAATGAGACGAATGTGCTGTTGTTGGTTTTTATTTTTCTTCTTCTGTGTTTAATTCATCGAATTCGTAAAGTATACATGAACACTCTGAAATTCTTCAAGAGCCTTGCGAAGCTTCGATATTCGAATCGTTTTGCGAATCTGGCTGCTGGTACGAGTTGATTCGATTCGATCATATGTGATTAGAATATATTCAAATCACCCTTCTTTGTATTCTTGTGAATGAAAAAGATGGAAGATGGAAGATGTGTTGTTCTAAATTTCACATTTAACTAGGTCTGTTAAAATAACAACTTGAATTTCAGCATTACTCGCTGCTTTCTGTTGCTATATTGCTTTGTAAGCCCAAATAGAGATAGAACGACACCAGTGTGTGAACTGGTTAATGTTTTGCACAAGAGTGTTGTGACGCGAAGCTAAAACGAGAACCGTATATAGGTTCGATTTTTACCTCGCATCACGATAAAAGCGTGAAAGAACGTTAACCATGTTCACAAAACTGTGCTGTTCTATGTTTATTGTACACTCTGAAGATTGTAGCTTGTGATATACAGAAAATTAGGTCGATATTGTTTTATTTAATTTGAACAAACGTCTGCTTTATACTATACATACTATTATTACATGATCCTACCCTTATTCCATTCAATAAATCCATTCTATAAATTGTGATATTAAACGTTCGTTTCATATCAGGAAATAGTACCAGGTGACCTTTGACTTCCGGTTTGTCGTCTGTTTACATTCCGTACTCTATGTCTCAAAATACTATGGCTTCCATTATCTTTCCAACAAAACTCTAACGATTGAAGAGTTTGAAAAGTTATTTCATTGAATATACGCCATTGAATGCACGAAAGAGGCTTTTATTTATCTGGGAATATTTCTTTACGCGAACAAATGCATAGTTACCCGAAACGTCATCGCTGGCCTAATAGAAGTCGATGTTAGTTTTCACGTCCCATTTGTTGATTTAAGTATATATTTTATCGAGGTTTCATGGATCATGTAGTAAATAGAATCTACACTCGTCCGCAGTTTATAAAACGAGTCCAGTAAATTAAAGGCTCGGTCCAGACTTAATTTACTGGACGAGTTTTGTAAACTGAGGACTCATTATAAGATTATAGCCCGACGACGTGACAAAAACGAAAATATAGTGTCGTTCTCGCCCAATCACCCAACTATAGAAGCTCATAGACAATAGTTTATGAACGCGAACCAAACCCATGAAATGTGATACACGTGGGAACAATAGCACAGCCACGTGCAGTTAGTGGCATGTTGGATATAGTAAATTAGAACTGTACTTAAATGTGTAATTAAAATGTTTACATCGCCGTCCCCATTCGCATGATCGTGCATATATATATTCGATTCGAGATTCAGTTTGGTTTGCGAACAAACCCCTTTACTCTTAGAACAACTGTGTATAAATTCTACACAATATATGTTACATCTTAACTTAAACAATATTGTGTAGAAATGACACATTACATAATGTGTCAGTGGAATTTTATCAACATTGAATAAGCGTGAATATGTGAATATATTATAGCTAGTAGATGAGATATGTTCCATTTGAGACACAAACCTCATAAAAGCTACCATATTAAAAATATGGCAGCAGCTTTAAATATTTATGCTACATAATTATGTGCTGTTCAGTTTTGAAACAAACACAGTGTAGAACAATTTTTAAAGCTGCTACAAATTTGTTGTTCTGTTGTAGCCTTTACGAGTGTTGTGTCTCCAATGGAACGCATCTCATTTAATAACTATGATACACTGACATATTGACTCATATTTAACGTTGAGGAAATTCCACCAACACATATATATGTATATGCCATGTATCATTTCTACGCAATCTTGTTTAAGATAAATTGTAACACATATTTGTTCTAAGAGTGTTTGAAATGCCATAACTTCTACTTGTATTTCATTGAATGTCAGTGTAGCTACAAAGCATGCTTTGTCCATTTGCATGTGAATTATGGAGTGTGGCATATACGTCTACATGGGCGTTTTGAGTAAATGTGTTAAATATCTACATGTACCTCGCGCTCCACTTTTGTTTCACATTGTTGAAACATCGTCTGCTTGACATTGCTTGAAAAACAATGGAACGGTCGGGTTCAGTCTCTGGTGGGTACACAGTAACACAAACTTATGGTCTCGTCTGCTGGAAATTTTACGTTCTCTATTCAACCATTTTCATGATTTTCTTGACTGTTAACAATTAACTTATGGTATTGACTTCTAATTGGGTTGACCAACAAATATTCCATGAATATAGTTCAATCCCACAGCAGATAGCAATTTGAGCGGAAATTTAAATCCTGTGTGAGCTTGTTCCCTTTCCTACATTTACTAGAGCTGAATGGGTCATTGTCGCCACATTTTGGTATGTTTGGTACCCAGCTTTATGAATATGTGTTTTAGGTACCCAGCTTGACATAATTTTGCTGTGTTATCAGCATACATTTTACACCAACATCTTGCATCGGATGACATGGCGCATGTGTATTCATATTTAGAACTGTTATTCCTTCCTCTCGTTTGATTTTTAGCTCACCTGAGACGAAGTCTCCGGTGGAGCTATAGTCATCACTCCTCGTCCGTCCGTCCGTCAACATCTTCTTCTCCAGATCCATAGGACCGAATGGGTTCATAATTGGTGTGGATGTTCCCTAGGTGACTGGTATTCAGATTTGTTCAAATGAGGTCACTGTGTCCATTAGTTGCGAAGCCAGGGCCATAACTCTTTCCCTCCATAGTAATTCTTAAAATGACTTCTTCTCAAGTAGTATCGGGCCGAATGGGTTAATATTTGGTATGAAGGGTCCTTGGGTGACTGGGGTTCAGATTTGTTCAAATAAGGTCACTGGGTCAAATGTGGGCGGAGCTAGGAACATAACTTATTTAAAAAAATTAGATCAAACTCCTTGTTTCAATTTAAAATTAATTTAGTTTTTATTTCAATAATATATATATTTTTTTAAGTTAATTATTAAAGACACAAATATTAATATTAAAGAAGCCCCTCACCCTTGCCCATTGGTGCTTCTAGCATTCCTGTTATCAAACACTTGTTTTAAGTATAGTTCACAATCACAATAATCCCTGTGCATATGCTATAATGCTATCTCTTACAGTGGAATGGAATTAAAACAGGTCAGCATACCAGTCTGCTCTCTTGATATTTATCCACATGTCAAATCTGTCAGTGCAGTATCAACAAGCACACAGCTCTCTCTAGCCAGACAAGAGAGGTTTTGTTTTTGGTAATTAATTTTGAAATTTTGAATGTCAAATGTATTCCCTGGAGCATTCAGTCTCCACTCATATAAACTATTACTGGTGTAGGTATTTGTTTAAATGGTGGGTCTGTCAAAATAGGTCATTTATAAAGTTTTAATACTTCCTTTCAGTGAATGAATTTCTATCCTATAAATGGTTCTGTAGTTTGTGTGGACCACCTTTTCTTGATTGAGACTTTCTAATAGAGACAGCTTTATAAGTTTAAGAATCAGCCACTCACTCCAAAAACTTTAACCCCCTCCATAAAATAAACTATTTGAGTTGTTGAGTTCTTGTTTGTTCTGATTATAGTTTTAAGCTCACATGAGGCAATGTTTTCGGTGGAACTACCGGATTTAGTTATCACTCCTCGCCCATCGTCCATCCGTCCATCAGAAATTGTTTAAATATCTTCTCCAGACCCATCATACCGAATGGGTTCATATTTGGTGTGGATGTACCCTAGGTGACTCGTATTCAGATTTGTTAAAATGAGGTCACCAAGTCAATTAGTTGCGAAGCCAGGGCCACAACTCTTTCCCTCCATAGTAATTCTTAAAACAACTTCTTCACAAGAATCATTGGGCCTATCAGGCTTATATGTGTATGGAGGGTCCTTGGTTTACTGGGGTTGAGATTTGTTAATATTGGGTCACTGGGGCTGACATGGGCAGAGCCATGGTCAATATCTTTAAAAACAATTTAATTTAATTTTTTAGATTTAACTCCTTGCTCAATTTAACCCAAAAAAAACATATTTAAATTTGTTTTAAACATATAGATTTTACTCCTTTTGTTTTTTTATGAAAAACAAATTTTAAATTTAAATTAACAGTTGGAAAAATTAATTACGTTATAACAATGTACTGCCTATTAGTCTTCAGAGTGCCAGTCTTCTCCGTCTTTACAGTCAGGTGAGCGACCCCAGTCATTGACAGTCTTGTTATCGGCGACATATAACCTAAAGGAAGGTACGTGATGCTTTATGAACTTTTTGAAGCATAAATCACAACTGTCAAGCAAAAGGCCAAACAACATTTCGTAAAGCTGGGTGCCCAACACACCAAAATATGGTGACAATGACTCCATCGGCTCCTTACTATAGAGGATATGTAGCATTCACCACAATCGCAAGGCACGTGTGAACATGTCCACTGCTGTCTGGTTCATGTAAGGGTGGCCATGCCTTTCTTTGTTAAAGCAACTTGGTGGTTCCGCTCCAAATACACCTAATGATATTCGCTTTTGAATTTTCCCCTGTATCGAAAATTCGAAATAGGTCGATAAATATTTCAACTACTTTCTACGAGTAGTATATATATGTCACAGAAAGACGCAATGGAGTCATACAAAATACAACATTGAACACGATGTTTGGGTCCCAAACAAAAAAAACACGTCGTGCAACAGAAAGAGCGTTCCGTGTTAGTCTATTCTTGATATGGAAGAATAAAGAGGGTTTGTTTCACTTATGAAGCCGGTATATCAACATTTCGTGTATTTATCAACCTTATACCTCCTTCCAAATGATACGTAGACGGAATGTGGAAGCTCCAATGAGCCGTATCCATTTTAATTTGAGACTACGATAGTCGGCATTGTTGTGATACAAGGTTATTTGCATATATAGCAATACTATAAGCATGTTGGAGTTTCAGATATGTAGTGTTGTCCACAGATAATATGCGGGTTTAGATGTAGCTACGCCGCACTGCAATTAAGAATCTACAGACTTTCCCAGTTTAAAAGTATGGCGGGAAAGTCACCCCAATTATGCGAGGGTTAATATACGAGAACATAATTAAAGGTACTCAATCCGACCAGACGGTCCCCATACCATCAAGATACAACAACAACAACATTCTTCAAAATACGCTTTAGTTATCAGAATCGATTAATTGTAACAAAATAATGTTAACCACTGTCAACTATCGTGTCAAATTTCGCAAAACTTGTTATTTATCAACATTTTGTTCAACAAAATATGGCCGTATTATCACTAAAGCATCAGGAAATTTGACCGTATTACCACTTGATTTTAGAGTTGTCCATCTTCATCCGCAATTTTGACCGAGATCATCCGTTTGATGGCGTGTTTCTGGGCCACAAACAATTGATATAACAAACTTCCAAGATCGATATATGATGACTCTGAGCTTTGATGGGTGGGTTTCTCGACTCGAATCAAATATTGTTTACCCCCGAAGCCAAATAGTAAATTAGGAGCGTTAAAGGCACGTGAGGCCTTAGTTGTCGAAAATATTCATATTTGTTCCAATCACCGTAAAAAGAAAAACATTAAAACGCATACAGTTTCGTTCATATATACCATGACCATCGCGTAAACAGCATGTTATCATAAAGATTTACTATATTTTACCTAAGCAAGAGCCTGATTGTGTTACAGAAGACAGCACAATGCTGCTGGCTAATCACACACAAATGGCATAAACGCTCTTTATACGTTCCATATCAGGAATTCACCAACAAAGAACGCTCTTTATGTTTACCATCATAATATAAACAAACACCAGAAAAGTAACTTTTTATGCTTTTGTTTACATAACAATGGTCAAATATATGACAATAACATACTGTTTATGCGATATTTCTTATTTGTATACGGACAAAGTCTGTCTACATTTTGTTGTTCTTTCTGTTTGTGGCGGTTTTTGACGGGTGGAAATATTTTCACAGGATACCCACCGCCAAGGCCAACCGTACCTTTAAATCTGATTGAGTATCTTTAAATAGTATGAATATATGTTCTCCTTATGTGGCAACTCACCCTGGAGAATTTGACAATGTGATGCGGTTATAGCCAGCTTCCACTGGTGACATATCTTCTTCTCTTCATTTAGAGTGAAAATTTGGCTTATATACTAAGTTTACCCTTTCTACCCGTTAAGTTATTGACTGTGCAATAGTAGTACACGTCACATGTACGAATAGCATTACCTTTCTCGTAGTAAGGCTGAAGGGGTCACTCTGACCAAAACAATGCTGAAGGGATTTCCTTGCGTCGACTAAGAGTGCGCATAAATTTATCGGGATATAAGTATGCGTCATTGGGATACGAAAATCATATCCGAATGACGCATACTACCAACATTTTGGTAGTGTGCGTTATTCGCATCCGATTATCGTATCAAATAATCGTTGACGCAGGTATGTGTCCTGGTCAATTGAAAATCATATGTCGGTATAGTCGACGACAACGGATGCGACTTACGCATACGTAAATCAGATGCGTTTTACGCAGATGTGTGTACCTAGCTTTAGAAACAGTAGAAAGTTTTCGCAAAAACAACGGATAGAAGTACAACGATGGTCAGGATAGTACGTCATCAGGGTACTACGTCATCAATGAGCACTTTTTAACAGTGGCCACCATTGTCCTAACCGTAGAGTGGAGGATAGAGTATAAATTTATTCGGTGTGTACTAAAAGTCCATCAAAAGTTATAGCCACTCAGTCAATTAGTTGTGTTGTATCATAAAGCCACCATTTATCAGACTTCGGACAACTAGCATGTCAAAGTTATGGAGGTGCATTCCATATATGGACTTTTGAATATTCATGAATTCCATATATGGAATACATGAATATCCATGAATTCCACATATGGCATGCACCTAAATAACTTTGACCTGTAGCACTTAAAACTCGGAACGGGGGCTGGATGGATCCAATATGGCCACGACTCGGTGACAAGACTTATAGAATATTGTTGTTCGCGTTATACATAATCTGCATTCTAGATCGTGCGAAGCGGAAACTCACTGCATACGATTTACCAGTCATTCCGTACTGATCAGTCTATCTGATAAATCCAATCCGGTTGGTCGACTTAGAGTGCGCATAAATTTATCGGGATATAATCAAAGCAGCATAGTGGCTAGATGGTCTCCGTTGGGGAGTGGGTGTCCACATTGAAATTTTCAACTGCATCCCATTGATCCACACCGAAGAACTCACAAGTTTGCCTAACTCCATTTGCCCTCCTCTCATTGGACTTTGATTTTCCCCAAACGTGGATGGTAGACTATTCTAAATGGATAAGTATTCTTGTGCAGCAATGGCCACTTCAGAGAATTGACATAATCGAATGGATCGACCATGGTTCGGCACAGTATGAGATAATTTTGAGATCTGAAACTGAACATTGAAAAATCCTAACATCTATAGTGGTCTATAACGCCAGGCAAATTCAGAACCCTGTTTGTTTTTCTCAAAATAATTAGCAGTTGTTTTTGCCGCGAGGGGGGGGGGGGGCGGGTATGTTTAAATCAGAACATGAAAATTTAAAAATCCTAGCATCTAGACTGGCCTC
The DNA here is from genome assembly GCA_032622095.1 of Siphonodentalium dalli. NCBI lineage: Eukaryota > Metazoa > Mollusca > Scaphopoda > Gadilida > Siphonodentaliidae > Siphonodentalium > Siphonodentalium dalli. Next base: position 217,092,639 of record CP136063.1, read on the forward strand.
AAACTTAAAATGTCCAACCTGACATCCCCATAAGGTTGGAAATTCAGTCCAACATTTTTACCAAAAGTAGAATATTAAATATGCTAATCTTGGTCTAAAATCAAATTCCCCACTAATAAACTGTTAGAAAATCAATCTATACTAGAGCAATTTAATTTCAACCGATTTTTGGAGTGAAATTTCCAACTAATGTTCTATCAGTATGTAATTTTCAACTGTTGAACATTTTGAGACACCCATCCCAAACGCCCTTCGCCACGTCCTTGCACCCCATTGATAGTGTTCTCCGTTTGCAGTCTACATGACGACATTATAGTGCTAACTCATTTGATGTTATGTGCCACCTCGATCGGTATATTCATTCTAATGTACAAACATGTTCAATAATCCTAATCGTAGTCGTTATACATTTTGCGAAAAGAATATTTTGGCCCCACATGAATTTGACGGACACGAAGAGCTATTCGTATCCGTAACTATATCCGTCATTTGCGAAACCCTTTCTATTCCTTCCGAAAACGATAACGACGACGATTATGATATTTACCTGAATACGACAAATGCATGGATAATCATGATCAGTGAGGTTTTCGCTTTGCACAGTCTACCAGATTTAATCACAAAATGTACATTTATCTTCTATGTAATCGGCAACCTGAGGATAGTTTTCCGATACTTGCTAAGTGATGGCTTTATGATACAACTAGTGGGGGTCACCATGTATAACTTCTATCAAAGAAGAATAACTCTAAACATATAAAAAACTCTCTGTATTGACTTTAAATATTGTCTGAACTTCGTTCACACTATATATATCTATATATTTTTTTTTTAACCCCAGTCATTCCGAGATCGTTTTTCCTTGCTAAAATGTGATTATGTGATAAAATGGATCTCACATTCGTCGCAATTCTATACGATATTTATTAACCTCGTCCAGTAAGTTCGATTCGAGCTTCACAAACGCTCGGCTCGAATCAAATTTAGTGCACCCGGTTAATAACTTTCGTATAGAATTACGACTCATTAGAGATCCTCTATTTATGATATGAGGATTATAATAGGACCGAAAATACATCTGTGTTGTCTGTGGTCTGAAGGTGACATTCGTGCGAGTGCGAGACAAATTCATCATTGGTGTAAACAGTTATTGCATGATTGCAAAGGATTTCCAGAACAAGTGTTTGGAACATGCACATAATGTGTAGACTTAGTACCCTATCTTGCTGACGCAGTATGCCTAAACGTACATGTAGACGTAACTCTATCCGCGAGGTTTGAGAAATCTCTCTATTGAGCTCTATATTGTTGGTTTCCACCACAAAACGAATAATCAGCCTATCGCGAATCAAACCTTATTAGAATCGTTAGAGAAACGTGGGGAGTCACTCTTCCTAGTCGAAAAACGCTTGTTCTGGAAATCCTTTGCAATCATGCAATAAACTTTTTACACCAATGAGGAATTTATCTCGCACTCGCACGATTGTCACCTTTAGACCACATACAACACAGATGTATTTTCGGTCCTATTATAATCCTCATATCATAAATAGAGGATCTCTAATGAGTCGTAATTCTATACGAAAGTTATTAACCAGGTGCACTAAATTTGATTCGAGCCGAGCTGTATCGATGCTCGAATCGAATTTTGTGGACGAGGTTAATAAATTTCGTATAGAATTGCGACGAATTTTATATTCATTTTATCACCTAATCACATTTTAGCAAGGGAAAAACGATCTCGTAATGGCTGGGGTTAAAATAAATTAATATTGATTTCCTTATCACAACCAAAGGGGAAGTAAAGTCACCTTCAAGAAAAATTATATTTCCTTTTTAAATGTGTCTTTTCATGTTGACAAAATTACCCTTATGACACAATGTCATGTTTATCTCACAGTCAACACTAAATAACCCCACACAAATCGAATGTCATAATCATATTCTATTTTAACATACTAATAAAGTTATTATCATCGACATCATTGCGCTAACCTCTTACTTCAGTACATCGAAACTCATTGATTAGTGTTACAGTTTGTTTCAATTAACCCTTTCAGTGCCAGGTCAGATATACCCTGTGCCAATGCATTCTCTTATATATGCGAGTCGAACATAGGTCGCCTCGCATATATAAGAGAATGCATTGGCATAACAATTTTTCATCATTTGTTATTATTTTTTACAATTTTAATTATTTTTTCTTATATTCTTTAACAGACTTATTTTGTAGGTTTAGTGCCAGGGAATCTTACGTTTTTCATGGGCATCAAAATTATTACTATGAATACTTTTGAGTTATAACATATCCCTAGGGTTTTATCCAGTTTGTTTTTAAATTCGCTATAGCATGCTTAAGCATACCCACAACAAATTCAACCCAAAACAACCTTTAAAAAAATGGGTTTTTTTTTTATTTTCTTTTTTTTTAGGGGCGATTTTACAGACCGTAAATTAGGGCCGATCTCATCGGCCCCTGGCACTGGAAGGGTTAAGCCAACCCATCTCATTTGAGAAGACGGGATATATTTGCCATCGAAATAAAAATTGCTATCAAAAAAATTGTTGTTATGCCGCCAGAGGAGGGTAGTTTTTGGGGTGTCCAACTCTGAATTTTTAACTGCACCCAGGGTTCGCGCTGGATCGAAATTTACTTTTGCCAAATGAAAATATTTTTGCCAAATTCAATTAGAATTTTCCAAATGTTATCCCTGAAAGTATCATTTTATGCAACCTTGATTGAGTTTTATATTTCAACACTCGACGTTTGATATCGATAGGAAAGCAGTTAGCTAATAATTATTAGAGCACAATCCCATTGTTGCAATCGTTCCCTGATTTTTGGTAAAGCACACCGATTCCCAAGGCTGGCGAATGAATAGTTCAATGATTACCCCATTGTTAGGCACACTCAACTCACAACAGACAAATCGCACGGGCGCTTAGAAGTAGCTTCAATTACCAGAAGCCACATGGACATGAACAGCGCTCTGCTTCCCCCAAACACACTGCCATTATACGCCTTTACTATTTATGCACCTCTAATATACTAAGCATGCACATATATAGGGACGGCGTATAAGGGGAGTGCGGGTGGGGGATGCACGTCCTCTTGTATAATAACTGAAGCTACATTGAAACGACCGCGCGATTTGTTAAGAGTGGCTCGTCTCGAACAATGGGATATCACTGAAGGGTGTGACTAAACACCGCCCGGACCAGCCCGGACCAGCCCGGACCAGCCCGGGCCAGCCCGGACCAGCCCGGACCCCCCATATGGACTATATGAGTGATTGTAAGGCCAATATAAGTGCAGGGTGTCATGGAAACCCACTCAGGGTCGCTATTAACCCTCAAAATGCCGGCAACGGCGAAAATGTTCGCCGCGAAATGAAGCTAACAGCCCGGACCGCCCCTGCTGCGTCCAGGTATGATTTTAGTATCCATACATGTGCGAGGGTGTTAATGAAACCCAAATACGCACGGAGAGTGGTCAAGGTCAAACGGAAGTGCCGCTTATTAACCCCTAAACTTCCCAGATTCAGCCAGAATTAAATAATTGCGCCCCCAATAAACAAATTCACAGCCCGGACCCCCCTAATGTCCTCGTACTTCTAATAACTCCTTACATATGTGTTGTGGAACTACCCTCGACTACACTCACGAAGATACAAGGGCGAGTCGCCCACGAATGCCTGGCAATTAACCCCCAAAATGCCGCCATCGCCGATTATGTTTACCGATAACGACGCTGACAGCCCGGACCAGCCCGGACCATCCCAGTCCAGCCCGGACCCCCCATATGGACTATATGTGTGATTTTAAGGGCAATATAAGTGCAGGGGTGTCATGGAAACCCACTCAGGGTTGCTATTAACCCTCAAAATGCCGGCATCGGCGAAAATGTTCGCCGTGAAATGAAGCTAACAGCCCGGACCGCCCATGCTGCGTCCAGGTGGGATTTTAGTATCCATACCTGTGCGGAGGTGTGAATGAAACCCAAATACGCACGGAGAGTGGTCAATGTCAAACGGAAGTGCCGCTTATTAACCCCTAAACTTCCCAGATTCAGCCAGAATTTAAAAATTGCGCCCCCAATAAACAAATTCACAGCCCGGACCCCCTTAATGTCCTCGTACTTCTAATAACTCCTTCCATATGTGTTGTGGAACTACCCTCGACTACACTCAAGAAGATTCAAGGGCGAGTCGCCCACGAATGCCTGGCAATTAACCCCCAAAATGCCGCCATCGCCGATTATGTTTACCGATAACGACGCTGACAGCCCGGACCAGCCCGGACCTTCCCAGTCCAGCCCGGACCCCCCATATGGACTATATGTGTGATTGTAAGGCCAATATAAGTGCAGGGGTGTCATGGAAACCCACGCAGGGTCGCTATTAACCCTCAAAATGCCGGCATCGGCGAAAATGTTCGCCGTGAAATGAAGCTAACAGCCCGGACCGCCCCTGCTGCGTCCAGGTATGATTTTAGTATCCATACATGTGCGAGGGTGTTAATGAAACCCAAATACGCACGGAGAGTGGTCAAGGTCAAACGGAAGTGCCGCTTATTAACCCCTAAACTTCCCAGATTCAGCCAGAATTAAATAATTGCGCCCCCAATAAACAAATTCACAGCCCGGACCCCCCTAATGTCCTCGTACTTCTAATAACTCCTTACATATGTGTTGTGGAACTACCCTCGACTACACTCACGAAGATACAAGGGCGAGTCGCCCACGAATGCCTGGCAATTAACCCCCAAAATGCCGCCATCGCCGATTATGTTTACCGATAACGACGCTGACAGCCCGGACCAGCCCGGACCATCCCAGTCCAGCCCGGACCCCCCGTATGGACTATATGAGTGATTTTAAGGGCAATATAAGTGCAGGGGTGTCATGGAAACCCACTCAGGGTTGCTATTAACCCTCAAAATGCCGGCATCGGCGAAAATGTTCGCCGTGAAATGAAGCTAACAGCCCGGACCGCCCCTGCTGCGTCCAGGTATGATTTTAGTATCCATACATGTGCGAGGGTGTTAATGAAACCCAAATACGCACGGAGAGTGGTCAAGGTCAAACGGAAGTGCCGCTTATTAACCCCTAAACTTCCCAGATTCAGCCAGAATTAAAAAATTGCGCCCCCAATAAAAAAATTCACAGCCCGGACCCTCTTAATGTCCTCGTACTTCTAATAACTCCTTACATATGTGTTGTGGAACTACCCTCGACTACACTCAAGAAGATTCAAGGGCGAGTCGCCCACGAATGCCTGGCAATTAACCCCCAAAATGCCGCCATCGCCGATTATGTTTACCGATAACGACGCTGACAGCCCGGACCAGCCCGACCATCCCAGTCCAGCCCGGACCCCCCATATGGACTATATGAGTGATTGTAAGGCCAATATAAGTGCAGGGGTGTCATGGAAACCCACTCAGGGTCGCTATTAACCCTCAAAATGCCGGCATCGGCGAAAATGTTCGCCGTGAAATGAAGCTAACAGCCCGGACCGCCCCTGCTGCGTCCAGGTGGAATTTTAGTATCCATACCTGTGCGGGGGTGTGAATGAAACCCAAATACGCACGGAGAGTGGTCAAGGTCAAACGGAAGTGCCGCTTATTAACCCCTAAACTTCCCAGATTCAGCCAGAATTTAAAAATTGCGCCCCCAATAAACAAATTTACAGCCCGGACCCCCTTAATGTCCTCGTACTTCTAATAACTCCTTACATATGTGTTGTGGAACTACCCTCGACTACACTCAAGAAGATTCAAGGGCGAGTCGCCCACGAATGCCTGGCAATTAACCCCCAAAATGCCGCCATCGCCGATTATGTTTACCGATAACGACGCTGACAGCCCGGACCAGCCCGGACCATCCCAGTCCAGCCCGGACCCCCCATATGGACTATATGAGTGATTTTAAGGCAATATAAGTGCAGGGGTGTTATGGAAACCCACTCAGGGTCGCTATTAACCCTCAAAATGCCGGCATCGGCGAAAATGTTCGCCGTGAAATGAAGCTAACAGCCCGGACCGCCCCTGCTGCGTCCAGGTATGATTTTAGTATCCATACATGTGCGAGGGTGTTAATGAAACCCAAATACGCACGGAGAGTGGTCATGGTCAAACGGAAGTGCCGCTTATTAACCCCTAAACTTCCCAGATTCAGCCAGAATTAAAAAATTGCGCCCCCAATAAACAAATTCACAGCCCGGACCCCCTTAATGTCCTCGTACTTCTAATAACTCCTTACATATGTGTTGTGGAACTACCCTCGACTACACTCAAGAAGATTCAAGGGCGAGTCGCCCACGAATGCCTGGCAATTAACCCCCAAAATGCCGCCATCGCCGATTATGTTTACCGATAACGACGCTGACAGCCCGGACCATCCCAGTCCAGCCCGGACCCCCCATATGGACTATATGAGTGATTGTAAGGCCAATATAAGTGCAGGGGTGTCATGGAAACCCACTCAGGGTCGCTATTAACCCTCAAAATGCCGGCATCGGCGAAAATGTTCGCCGTGAAATGAAGCTAACAGCCCGGACCGCCCCTGCTGCGTCCAGGTGGGATTTTAGTATCCATACCTGTGCGGGGGTGTGAATGAAACCCAAATACGCACGGAGAGTGGTCAAGGTCAAACGGAAGTGCCGCTTATTAACCCCTAAACTTCCCAGATTCAGCCAGAATTAAAAAATTTAGCCCCCAATAAACAAATTCACAGCCCGGACCCCCTTAATGTCCTCGTACTTCTAATAACTCCTTACATATGTGTTGTGGAACTACCCTCGACTACACTCAAGAAGATTCAAGGGCGAGTCGCCCACGAATGCCTGGCAATTAACCCCCTGGTTTCTTTTATTGGGGGCACAATTTTTGTAATTCTGAATAAATCTGGCAAGTTTAGGGGTTAATATCGTCACTTCAGTTTGGCCGTGACCATCGTCCGTGTGTATGCGAGTATCCATGACACCCGTGAACAGATAAGTACAATACAATCACTCCTAGACGCAGTAGGGGCGGTCCGGGCTGTTAGCTTCGTTATCGGTAAACATATTCGGCGATGGCGGGATTTTAGGGGTTAATTGCCAGGCTTTCGTGGGCGACTCGCCCTTATTTCTTCGTGAGTGTAGTCAAATGTACTTCTGTAACACATATGTAAGGAGTTATTAGAAGTACAATGGGATTAAGCGGTCCGGGCTGTGAGTTTGTTTATTTGGGACACAATTTAGTAATTCTGAATGAATCTGGCAAGTTTAGGGGTTAATATCGGCACTTCTGTTTTGCCTTGACCATACTCCGTGTGTTTGTGAGTTTCCATGACACCCGTGTACATATAAGGCCTCTAAAATCACACCTAGACGCCACAGGGGCGGTCCGGGTTGACAGCGTTGTTATCGGTCAACATATTCGGCGATGGCGGTAATTTGGGGGTTAATTGCCAGACTTTCGTGGGCGACTCGCCCGTGGTTCTTCGTGAGTGTAGTCGAGGGTAGTTCCACAACACATATGTAAGGAGTTATTAGAAGTACGAGGACAATAAGGGGATCCGGGCTGTGAATTTGTTTATTGGGGGCGCAACTTTTTAATTCTGGCTGAATCTGGGAAGTTTAGGGGTTAATATCGCAACTTCTGTTTGACCTTGAACACTCTCCGTGCGTATTTGGGTTTCGTTAACACCCCCGCACAGGTATGGATACTAAAATCCCACCTGGACGCAGCAGGGGCGGTCCGGGCTGTTAGCTTCATTTCACGGCGAACATTTTCGCCGATGCCGGCATTTTGAGGGTTAATAGCGACCCTGAGTGGGTTTCCATGACACCCCTGCACTTATATTGCCCTTAAAATCACTCATATAGTCCATATGGGGGGTCCGGGCATGACTGGAATGGTCCGGGCTGGTCCGGGCTGTCAGCGTCGTTATCGGTAAACATAATCGGCGATGGCGGCATTTTGGGGGTTAATTGCCAGGCATTCGTGGGCGACTCGCCCTTGAATCTTCTTGAGTGTAGTCGAGGGTAGTTCCACAACACATATGTAAGGAGTTATTAGAAGTACGAGGACATTAAGGGGGACCGGGCTGTGAATTTGTTTATTGGGGGCGCAATTTTTTAATTCTGGCTGAATCTGGGAAGTTTAGGGGTTAATAAGCGGCACTTCCGTTTGACCTTGAACACGCTCCGTGCGTATTTGGGTTTCATTAACACCCTCGCACATGTATGGATACTAAAATCATACCTGGACGCAGCAGGGGCGGTCCGGGCCGTTAGCTTCATTTCACGGCGAACATTTTCGCCGATGCCGGCTTTTTGAGGGTTAATAGCGACCCTGCGTGGGTTTCCATGACACCCCTGCACTTATATTGCCCTTAAAATCACTCATATGGTCCATATGGGGGTCCGGGCTGGACTGCGATGGTCCGGGCTGGTCCGGGCTGTCAGCATTGTTATCGGTAAACATAATCGGCGATGGCGGCATTTTGGGGGTTAATTGCCAGGCATTCGTGGGCGACTCGCCATTGTATCTTCGTGAGTGTAGTCGAGGGTAGTTCCACAACACATATGTAAGGAGTTATTAGAAGTACGAGGACATTAAGGGGGTCCGGGCTGTGAATTTGTTTATTGGGGGCGCAATTTTTTAATTCTGGCTGAATCTGGGAAGTTTAGGGGTTAATAAGCGGCACTTCCGTTTGACCTTGACCACTCTCCGTGCGTATTTGGGTTTCATTCACACCCCCGCACAGGTATGGATAATAAAATCCCACCTGGACGCAGCAGGGGCGGTCCGGCTGTTAGCTTCATTTCACGGCGAACATTTTCGCCGATGCCGGCATTTTGAGGGTTAATAGCGACCCTGAGTGGGTTTCCATGACACCCCTGCACTTATATTGGCCTTACAATCACTCATATAGTCCATATGGGGGGTCCGGGCTGGACTGGGATGGTCCGGGATGGTCCGGGCTGTCAGCGTCGTTATCGGTAAACATAATCGGCGATGGCGGCATTTTGGGGGTTAATTGCCAGGCATTCGTGGGCGACTCGCCATTGTATCTTCGTGAGTGTAGTCGAGGGTAGTTCCACAACACATATGTAAGGAGTTATTAGAAGTACGAGGACATTAAGGTTGTCCGGGCTGTGAATTTGTTTATTGGGGCGCAATTTTTTTATTCTGGCTGAATATGGGAAGTTTAGGGGTTAATAAGCGGCACTTCCGTTTGACCTTGACCACTCTCCGTGCGTATTTGGGTTTCATTAACACCCTCGCACATGTATGGATACTAATATCATACCTGGACGCAGCAGGGGCGGTCCGGGCCGTTAGCTTCATTTCACGGCGAACATTTTCGCCGATGCCGGCATTTTGAGGGTTAATAGCGACCCTGAGTGGGTTTCCATGACACCCCTGCACTTATATTGCCCTTAAAATCACTCATATAGTCCATATGGGGGGTCCGGGCTGGACTGGGATGGTCCGGGCTGGACCGGGCTGTCAGCATTGTTATCGGTAAACATAATCGGCGATGGCGGCATTTTGGGGGTTAATTGCCAGGCATTCGTGGGCGACTCGCCCTTGTATCTTCACTGGGGGGAAACTGTTTCCCCAGAATCGATTCTATCGCCCTTCCGATTCCGTCTCTATCGAATTAAGTTCCGACTCTTTCGCGATTTCTAAAACATGTTTTCAAAGTTTTGACCGTTGTTTATAGACTGAATGTCAAAACAGAATGTATTCTCCAATAACAATCGACATATTATGTCTTTAAACGTGTTTATTGATGACAGTAAAGCAAAATCGGCTGCATGTTGTGCACAGTTAGAGAGGTAGTGCGTTTGGGTGCATTTCCCATGAAAATTAAGCAGCACGTTGACGCTCAGATTATCGGCCTTGTCTACTTTAAATTGGACTGAAACTTGTCAAGTTTTATGGTTGAACATTAGATAATTATAATACAATACCTCCCGATGGTTCCTCGCCGTACAATTCCTTCAAATTAGTGCCTCAAAAAGCAACAAAAGGTTCCGATTCTATTCTATTCTTTCGTTCCTGTACATTCATATTCGATCAGATTATTTGATTGTACATCTATAGTTGCCCAATGACAATCCATGGTCATATATGGTTTAAAATGTAGCCATAGTAAATCAATAGATGAGTTTTAGTGGTCCCAAACGATCATAGGTCAGATATTAAAGATGATCGACCGATAATCTTTAATATCCAACCTATGATGCTTTGTGACTACTGAACAACTCACATTGGTGTGGCTGTGACTATATTTTAAACCATATATGGTAATATGGCAACTATAAACACAAATTAACTCTCTGGTCGAATATAATATTGCATTAAACGGGGGGCGAAAGAACCGATCGTGAACATAAAAATCACATTAGAATCGGAACAATGCGTTGCTTCTTTTGATGGATTAATTTGTGGGTCTTTTACTGTGAGGAGCCATCGCGAGCTGTGCTGTAATCGTGTCCTGGTGTTCGATCATACAAGAAGACATATTTCAGTCTAATTAAAAGGTAAAAAGGCCGACAAAATGCTGCTTAATTTACAAAGGAAATGCACACAAACACATTACTCTTCTAAGTGTGCAAAAAATAGCCGACTTCGCATTATTATCACCACTAATTACGCACAAAGACACAATCTAGCGATAGTTTTTTGTAAAATACGTTCTGTTTTAACAGTTAGTGTATACATAAATGGAGGTCAAAACTTTGAAAACATTTGTTTCAAGTCGCGAAAGAGACGGAACTTAATTCGATAGAGACGGAACCCGATAGGCGATAGAATCGATTCTGGTGAAACAGTTTCCCCCCAGTGATCTTCGTGAGTGTAGTCGAGGGTAGTTCCACAACACCTATGTAAGGAGTTATTAGAAGTACGAGGACATTAAGGGCTGTGAATTTGTTTATTAGGGGCGCAATTTTTAAATTCTGGCTGAATCTGGGAAGTTTAGGGGTTAATAAGCGGCACTTCCGTTTGACCTTGACCACTCTCCGTGCGTATTTGGGTTTCATTCACACCCCCGCACAGGTATGGATACTAAAATCCCACCTGGACGCAGCAGGGGCGGTCCGGGCTGTTAGCTTCATTTAACGGCGAACATTTTCGCCGATGCCGGCATTTTGAGGGTTAATAGCTACCCTGAGTGCATGGGTTTCCATGACACCCCTGCACTTATATTGGCCTTACAATCACTCATATAGTCCATATGGGGGGTCCGGGCTGGACTGGGATGGTCCGGGCTGGTCCGGGCTGTCAGCGTCGTTATCGGTAAACATAATCGGCGATGGCGGCATTTTGGGGGTTAATTGCCAGGCATTCGTGGGCGACTCGCCATTGTATCTTCGTGAGTGTAGTCGAGGGTAGTTCCACAACACATATGTAAGGAGTTATTAGAAGTACGAGGACATTAAGGGGGTCCGGGCTGTGAATTTGTTTATTGGGGGCGCAATTTTTTAATTCTGGCTGAATCTGGGAAGTTTAGGGGTTAATAAGCGGCACTTCCGTTTGACCTTGACCACTCTCCGTGCGTATTTGGGTTTCATTAACACCCTCGCACATGTATGGATACTAAAATCATACCTGGGCGTAGCAGGGGCGGTCCGGGCTGTTAGCTTCATTTCACGGCGAACATTTTCGCCGATGCCGGCATTTTGAGGGTTAATAGCGACCCTGCGTGGGTTTCCATGACACCCCTGCACTTATATTGGCCTTACAATCACTCATATAGTCCATATGGGGGGTCCGGGCTGGACTGGGGTGGTCCGGGCTGGTCCGGGCTGGTCCGGGCTTGTCCGGGTGGTCCGGGCGGTGTTTAGTCACACCGTCACTGAAATATTAGTTTGCCAGCCTTGGGAATTGGGTGTGATTTACCAAAAATACAATATATATATATATATATATACATCACCAGGACGAACGGAGGCAATAGTAACACATGCATTGGTTGAATTATTTATTAACTAGTAGAATAATTACATTTATTATAATTATTCCACAAAACTAATCCAGTTCCGAAAATATTCTCAGGACCACTAATCCAACGATGAAACTAAACGAATTAACATTTTCATTTAGAACCACTAAATAGTGATATATCCAATAATCCAACAGAATCACCACTTCACTATATAGCGCTCCACATATCCGATATAACTAACAACAGAACTTGTATCTGGAGAATCTGGAGGAACCAATGGACTATTATGGTAGTAATTTCGAACCAGTTTCTTGAAAAGGCGACACGTTTGTCACATAATAATGATGTGCAGCATTACCTTTGGCAAAAAGTTGTTGGTTGTTGGTTACAGGTCCAAATTCCATGTCATCATTCTGGCAGACAGACTTCTTCGGAATTCATGATCCACTTATACAATGTATATAATAATAGTAAGACACAATCATGCGACTTCCACATTTGACTTTCCAAACACATCGGTTTGTGAAAACGCGTCACACGTTAATCCGTGTCGCTTCGGACATATTTATTCACATTCAACGGCGATCACTGCATCATGTGCATGGGTAATCACGATGATTGGTGTGGCTAACGGGTCATTGTGTTCATCTCGGCCAGCGCACGGATTGTACGTCGTGTTCAACGCACGATCAATTGCGTATTTCGAAATAATCGCATTATGTGCGGTCAATTGTGCTCTAAGTAGGTCAGAGCACGCGAATAGTTCTTTACCAGAATAAATCTCGTCTCCGACTCGATTTATTCTGGTAAAGAACTATTCTTGTGCTCTAACCATTACTACTCGCATCTCTATTGTGGTTTATCATACAACAATAAACCAATCACCGAACAATAAAATGGTAGAAGAGTTGCTACATCAGAAGGGAACATCACAAGAGGATTAGCTATATAAACACCACCACCACCACACTAAATACTGGTATTCCCAATTCTCCAATAATGATAACACCATCATTGCCATTAGACCCCGAAGCCACGACAAATAGTTTTCACGGCTGGCTCAACCGAAATTCGTGGCTGGTTAGCTAGCTAAGCCGGCTCAGTCACGACGTTCGTGGCTGACGAAATATGGCGGCTCAGCCGGCTGAGATGTTATCATTCAGCGTATATTCGCTTCCGAAATGTTCCTAATCCCCGGTTATAGACGCTGTTTTTGTTTTAGCGTTTGTGGTGAACCCGTAGAATTCCAGACCACACGTAATCTTTTGATGTTGGGCTTTTCCATTATGGCGAAAATTCACGAAGGACTGGCATGGATATACTATGTAGTTTCCCATCTAATCGGTATAAGTAGTTACATTGGGACTTCTGTCGACTTCAGACTGCTAGCATCACTCCCATCTTGCGATATGTGCATGCATCATTGAATGGTGAACCCGATAGTAATGATATATAATATTTCCAACTATTTTCTATTCTTATGTGTATATATTGACAAATGCCAGCGATGTCTGAGACTGGGTGTTGTCGATATAAACAATTTATATTTTAACCCTTTCAATACCGAATGGATGCGCCTATTCAGTTATATGAAAACATGCATTGGGATAGTCTATTCCACATTAAGGGGCCCGGTGTTCTGATAATATAACAACCATTCCGTGTCCATGCGAGTATGCCAATATTAGGCAATGCGTTTTAGTTCTTTGCGATTCACAGTACAGTTGTGCTTGACATATAAGCCCACGCACACGGCTCAGCCATTTTACAATTCCGGCGGCGGAGATTTTTAGATGTGGCTGGCGTTAGAGATAATATGGCTGGCGGTGGCTTGTGGCCAATATGGCTGGCGGCGGCGGCGTGCGATGGCGGCTTCGGGCTCTAATTGCCATCAAGCCGCGCCGGAGTCCACTAAAATGATCATTAATCCATCCACCCACCAATAACAATGTTACCAGATTAACGGAGATTAATGGAGGTGTAATAGTTTCCTAAAATTAATGGTATTGATTGACCGATATTTTTCAACTTTATTGAGGAATTAAAAAGTGACTTGCCAAATGAAAATATTTTTTGCCAAATGTGAATTATTTTTGCCATTGGCAAATTTGGCAAGTGGCAGCGCGAACACTGACTGCACCTCACCTGGATCATGCCATGAATCTCTACTCTGACTACGCCCGTAGAGATTATACTCCAACAGTTCAAAACCTGGGAACTTTTTTATATTTTGACGGGAAATTTGAACAGAAAGCAGGAAACATATTTCTTTATTAAAACCTGTTCCTTTATAATAATCGATTAATAATCGATTTCACAGTATGTGTGTTACCAACTCGATGATTTACGCGACTTGTATTAGCGGATAAAATTGATTTGATTGACCGAGAAATATTCCATTATTGTAAGCTACGCAAACAATAATCAGCTCACAAAAGTCGTCTGATCATATAATCTCGAGCTGGGACATTCATCTAAAAATGAAATACATAATTAAGGAACAGGTATACTAAAGAAATATCACCTGCGTTGTTTGTTTTTTTTCAATGTTAAAATGTTCCTCGCCAGAACATCAAAACGTTCCTAGGTTTTGAAATGGTGGAATATGATCTCTACGGGCGTAGCCAGAGTAGAGATTCATGGCATTGTTAACACCCCTCCCCCATTCCAGACGAACATTGGAATTTATGGTAAACTGTGCCCAATGATCCAACGGATACCACAGACCTTCGGAGAAGTGTTGTAAAATTAAAAACCAAAACCGTACATTCACGATGCACATCCGATGATGACCGATGAGGATGCATGCACACTGGTAACGGTGACGATTCACACTGATTATTTAGTCCAGGAACATTAGGGAAAAAATACCACTGAATAGATTCTTTCAGAATTTGTAGGCGGATATTTTTAGAACATCATACTAAAAGTCCCCAAGAATCCGAAGTGAGAATTTTATGCAATAGCAATTTTCCGGGTGCATATTTCAGTGAAATAAGGAATATGTATTATGCGCAATGTCTCCCAAAAAGAGCCGAAATTGTAAAAAAAACAAAAAAAACAAAACCCTAAATTTCAATAAAAAAATACAATTTTCGAAGAAGAAAAAAACAATCAGTCTTTATTATTGTTTGTAGGTATTTAGGCATTCGGGATGTTGCCAAAACATTTTGCACTTGAACAGCCTGTTACTAGTTGAAAATATCAACCCTAACTGAATAAATTTTAAGAGGTGTCAAACGTCTTTTCGATAAATTTCATGGTCTTACATTTAAATT
The DNA here is from genome assembly GCA_032622095.1 of Siphonodentalium dalli. Taxonomy (NCBI): domain Eukaryota; kingdom Metazoa; phylum Mollusca; class Scaphopoda; order Gadilida; family Siphonodentaliidae; genus Siphonodentalium; species Siphonodentalium dalli. Next base: position 217,107,864 of record CP136063.1, read on the forward strand.
GTCGATTTAGCGAATACAGAATACCGGTAGTGTAGTTTAATGTATTATTACTATGGTTTATTAAGGTTATTATATCTGGAGAGTGGTGAGAGAAACACACACCTTCGCAGAAAAGTATGAACACACAACAGTCCGGTGCCTGTTTTATATATAGGAATGACGAGGCAATCGCTATCCATATTTTGATATATTTTAGCAATGTAGAACTTGGCAACCACAATGTCATGTATACTCGAGTTCAAGACACTGCTGCGAATAGCAACAGACAACACGTGGGATTATGATTTCAAAATGCTATATTACATTGGTGACAAGCCGAGAGATATAAACACTTGCACCGAAATATCATATACCCAACGGTCATGCATGTGGTCTTTTGACAAAATATGCACACGCAGTATAGTCGCACCTTATCGCATCTTATAAATTTGAACATTCACGTTTGCACCAAAGTTTGTGACATTTAAATGTGGGTGTAATCGGATTGAGTGTTAGTTACATAAACACATACTTTCATTCCAGAAGAAAAACCCCAATCCGTTGGTAGACAGACAGTGCATACGTGCTGCTCTGTGTCTGCACTAGTTAGAAACACGAGTCTGAACAAGAACTCAACATACATGTGTAAGGGATTTATGAACCTTATGTATGCGATATTTTACAGAAATTGTATTTGTTTGTTTAGAATAATCGTGTTTTCAGCACCGTTGCCGTTTTACGACGTTGTTATTACTTTGATAAGGCACCACAAATTATTTCACTGAACGGTCACTCTTGTTTACCAGCTAACAACCAGCCACAGTACGAAACTGGCAAACTCGCATGCATGAATTATTCAGAGGTCCGAAGTATTTAGCAACATGTGGATATAAGAAAGACACTTATCCGCATTCGACGGTATTGCATGGAAGATAAGAAAACCATAGTCAGAAATGGTAACGCCCCCAAGATCATATTATCAGCCATAAATATAAATTACTAGCAGGGTTACCCGGCGTTGCCCAGGTTAATGCGATGTGAAACCATCTGTATGCTGTGGATATTTGTTGGGAATAGTGTTCAAAGTGTTATACGTTTTCTCTTAAATTGTTTATTCAAATAGCATCACAAAACATGATTATTACAGCATGGAATATAAGTAGTGGCCCACCTTGTCAATTGTCATTCTGTTTATCGCGATTAATCCGTTCCACCAATAATGAAGTATTTATTTATTTACAACTGCGTAATCGTCAGACGTTATAATATGATACATGGACACCATAAAGACAATAGTTCGCATAATAAATAAAAGATGACAATTGGGTTTTACATATTGAGATGCATCAATCAATCTAGTGGATTGGACTAAGATCTCGAGGATACCTGGCTATCATATCTCCATGAAGATACAGATGTTTTAAAGAAATTTCCAGGTGCTCCTCTGTTCATGGTGCTATATATTGACTAAATATTCTCAGTTTCAACGAAATGTTGCTGCGCGGGCATATCAGCTACATTTGCCAGACACAGAGCGAGATTTTGAGTTGTTTATGTCAGTCGATGAGTCTGTTCTAAACCCCTTGTCAGATGTCAGTATTGGGAGGATCATGAAAAGTCATGTGCTACTAACTGCATTTTATTGTATATCAGAAGAAACTATATATGACTGCACACTGTGACCACTATTTTTGAACAGGCCTTCCATATATTCTGAAAATTGTAACTTCTTTTTGTGGAAACTGTATGGAATGGAACAGACTCAATTTTGTTATAATATATATGCAATCCTCTGACGGTTCGAGGTCTCTCAGTTTGCACGAGTATATGTATCTCTTCAATAGAATGATACATATACGTTGAATGTCCTGATTGCCATCCCCATATAAATATGACAATTAAGAAGATATAATTGTTCAAGTGATTTATAAGTGGGTTACCATTTGTCGGGATTGTGAAATGTGAACGCCCAAATCTCCTTAAAATGATATGGAGATGGCCTGGGTGACTATATATGTGGATATCGGCGAATAGCAATATTATCTATGATAGTGCATATCCGCTCGCCATCCGTGACGCAAACGACACCAAATGTGATTTACTTCATGGTATATCATTAGATAAAAACATGTATGAATTTGTTGGAAATTAGTGCCAAATATAGTTGTATCAGCTTTTGCCTCTTCGATTGCACCGCGTGAAGTTATATATATAACACACAGACAGACAGAAAGACAGACGGACAGCACAATTTGATCTATTGTATCATTTGAGAAGAACGTGTCTGAATTTGATGGTAATTGGTACTAAAAATATTTTGTATCAGTTTTTGGTGACCCTCCCGTCCCTATTTCGGACTCAAGCTGCACACACTAAGACTCATTGGAGATTAGAGATGCATATATATGAAATTGGTGAAAATTGGCAAGTATACAAATTCGTATCAAATTGAAGTTCCCCATATCTCTCACTCATAGGGCACCAATTTGTTGTGTCTAAACCACACGATAAGATTCCTCGTATCACGGAGAAGAATATGTGTCAATCTGGTGGAAATCGGCACTAAACATATATATATATAATGTCCCTCTCATCTCTATGCACCTCTGATTCGAATGGCCCCACTTGTGACATCCTTAAACCACACAATTACACTCCTGATATCATGTTGATGATTGTTTATAAGTTTGGTACTAAACAATGTTTTTTTTAATCAAATATTGTGTCAATCCCTCCCCCCCCCCAATCTCTCACCTAAACAGCACCACTATGGCGTCTTTAAATCACACAATCAGATTCCTCGTATCATGGATAAGAACGTGTATCAATTTGGTGGAAATTGGCGCCAAAAAAATTGTGCATCAATTTTGGTGCCCCTGTCCCTTTCAATACACCCCTGACTCGAATGAGGCCACACTTGACAGATATAAGCCACACCATTAGACTCCTCATACCATGGGGATGCTTTTTTATAAGTGTGGTGGCAATCGGCGACTAAACCAATTATTATCAAATTTAGTGCCCACCCCTCCCAATCTCTCGTCCAAACGACAACAATTTGGTGTTGTTAAATCGCACAATTAGATTCCTTGTATCATGAAGAAGAATATATATCAATTTGGTAGAAATCGGCGCTAAAATTAGTTTGATCAATTTTGGTGCCCCTCTCCCCTTTCGTGCAAATCTGACTCGAACGACGCCACTTTTGACATATTTAAACCACACCGTTGGATTTTTCATATCATGGGGATGATTATATGTAAGTTTCGTGGCAATCGGCGACAGAAAAAAATTCTGCCCCTCCCCCTTCCGGGCACCCCTGGCGCGAACGGCGCGACTTTTGCCATATTTAAAACACACCATTAGATTCCTGATATTATGGGGATGATTATATATAAGTTTCGTGGCAATCGCCGACCATTTTTTTTCTGCCCCTCCCCCTTTTCTGCCCCTGACAACAACGGCGTCACTTTATAAAATTTTAACCCCGATCATTATCTTTCTCGTAAAAAGTTACTCCTAGTAGACCCCTTTGGCATCATCTAGATGGTCCCCTGTGAATTTCTATAGAACACAGACAGACAGACAGACAGACATTCGCAAATATATATATAGATAATATAAAATATATTGGTTACATTAATGCACCGCCTCAGAATTCCGTTGAAACAACTAATCCTTCAAATTATTACAAAAAACTACGGCTTATTACTGCAGGTTTTTCATTCACCAAACCAGAAAGCTTCTAAATGCGGATCAAAAATTGTGTTCCCGCCATAAAATCTTCAAGTGTGCATGGCCCATCCATTGTTCATACCTAAACATCGAACGCAATTAACGCGGTTATAATAGTTACACACTGCAACTATAAGACATCCAGCGAATACACACCCCACGAAAACCCGAAATGTGTTGTCCTGCGAGATATCCCATCGCTATAGCTCAATTTGACACGGCCAGATTAGCCTTCCTACAATATCCTAAAACAATAAAGCTTCTCAAATCATCGGCATAGTCAGTAGAACTTTCACGAACTTGGACATTCCAACTACAGCTTTTACCGGACTCGGTGTCGCAGTACAACTTTAACGCGTCCCAAAATAACCGGAATTTTTTTTTTATCTATTTATAAAATCCCCATGAGACCACAGATTTAAAAAATTTGTAGAACAGTATACACCGGTGGCGTTAATAATATCGACCTGTTATTCTCGGCGATTGATGTTCAAGCTTTAAAGTCCACTCATCCGCAAAAGAGATGTGACGTCACAACCACATAAAGCATGCTCCACAAGTACCATACATGAGTCTTAACCCTTTACCCAACAGAAGGGCCCTGTGCCAATGCATTCTCTTATATATGCGAGTCGACCATATGTCGCCTCGCATATATAAGAGAATGCATTGGCTTAACACATTAATAATTATAAAATTGTTAAAGAATGTAAGAAAAAATGGTAAAAAGTGTTAAAAAAAGATTTTTTTTAGGCCAATGCATTCTCTTATATATGCGAGGCGACCTATGGTCGACTCGCATATATAAGAGAATGCATTGGCACAGGGCATAACTGTAACTATCACAATGCGGTCAAGGAGCCGGTTCCAATGATATCCATATTTGTATGGTTCTATTGAGACAGACCGAAGATATTTTAGGCTGTTGAAGCTTTATTTGGCCGGTTTTGGCCGGTTTGTTGGGTAAAGGGTTAAACTCAAGTGTTCGTCATATTTAATTCCATATCATCTTCGACAAGTGCAGCTAACGTCACAAAGGAATCTGGGCCAGTCCCTTCAACAAATACTTCATAACAATCTGCAGCCATGCCGAGAGCCGTTCTTAAAGACATACATCGTGTGCTCATTTTAGTGAATCAAACTGCATGGTAAGTCAGCACACATGCACCTTTGCCCACTTACAAGAATGTAACATTGAACTTATATTAACTATACCGACCATGTAGATCGTACCATTCCAGAGAACTGAATGACGCACCATTTAGTCCTTAACTTGTGACAACGCCATTGGATTGGCGTAAACAAAGAGCAATTATTCCGCGAAATAGAGATATATAATTTGTTTGTTGCCAATTTGAATATGAAATTATGGGTGTAACCATTGTATTCTCTGTTGTCGAGCGAAGTGTTTCACGTCACGTTAAAGGATCTGCCTATATGAACCTGACTTGTCATAGCAAAATACTTTATACTTCCTATCAAAGCTCATAACAACTGCATATTAAATGTTTTTGTGGGGGTGTTTCAAATTCAAATGTTTATGAAATTAATAAAAGAAAACACTTTTAATTAAAAGAAATTAATTAAACACATATTATGTACTTATTCGGGTGCGTGAAACTAATAAGTTAGTATTCAGACGCTATGCCAACTTGAGGAATATAGCATTCTAGTAACATCGCCGAAAATTTAAAACAAATCGACCTTACCACACATAAATCACATCGTCTGAACTACTCGCAATTGTAAACATTTACTTCTCGATTCGGGACGCTACTATCTGCGATAAGCTAACGAAAATGATTTTGCCATCGAGAGTCACTGTATTTAATTAGCATATAAGAACGACGGTGTTTGTTGTCAATTTGGATATAATATTTGTAAAAGATACTACTTTGCGCAAGATTATTCTCCATTTTTATTTGATCACCCTGCCGGAGTGTTTCACATCACTTAAATACAAGCTCGCAAAGTTCTGACTATTATGTGTGAATTTAGAGTTATTCCTCCTGTATCTGGGATCTCAGCCAGTGGAGATTGGTCGATTCCACCCGAAGACAACCCGGTTGTTTCCGGGGATCTTAGCGAGGGAAGAACATTACAATTGCTGTGATCCATGTAACTAGGTAATTTAGTGCACTATTTGTTGATTATGTAGAATATCGCGACATTTCCAATTTCTTCAGAAGAGATTTCGCTAGAAGAGTACAACGTTGAACGTTCGTTATTTTCTGTACCGGAGATGTACGATTGTGAGACAACTTACTACAAGAAAACTAAGATGCATGCATCAGGTCGGCCGTGAACTATCTACCATAGAATTGTTGTAGCTATCGATTATACATTTTGAAACACCTGTCTGTATGTATGTATGTGTGTATGCATGAATGCATGTGTGTATGTGTTATAGACTCTAACACTGCTCGACTGATCCGACTCGGATTTGGTATTTAACGTGTCAACTTGACATCGCTCATAGGCATGTTTCTGGACCTTGACCGATCCGACTAAAAATTTGTGTGTATTACTACTTCGATCCCGGGAGCAATATGGACGGGTCAAATTTCACGTGGGACCATGTTCTCGAACGTGCTGATATAGGCATGTTTCTGGACCAATTGAACAATAGTTTGGCCAGACGCTGTATATACTGGGTACTGTCCAGATGGAGGCGATCTCAAAAAAATCCCTATATAGCCCGAACGAAGTCGAGTACATCAGCTAGTTTAATATATATTTTGGACATTTGTCTGTCTGTTTGTCTGTTAGCTATGGCCGGGAAAACTGCCGGACAGATTTGACGAAATTTGATACCTAGGGGAAATTATTTCCAGGGAGTATTTTGGACGGGTCAAATCTTGATCCCGACCTGACTTTGACATTCAAAAAGATCAATTCAAGGTCAAATCTGGTAAAACGGAAGTATTTCAACGAAATTTAATACCTACTGTTACTTTTGTCCCAGGAATGTTTCGGGTGGGTCAAATCATGACCCTGACCTGATCTTGACATTCTAAATTGTCAATTCAAGGTCAAATCGGGTAAAGCCGGGCGGATTTCGACGGGTACTTTTGTCGTGACTTTTGTCCGGGGAGTGTTTTGGACGGGTCAAATCGTGACCCGACATGACGTTCACCTTTAAAATGGTCAATTCAAGGTTAAATCGCGAAATTCTCCGAAAATCAGAGGGGAACATCCCGGACGAAGTCGGGTCCACCAGCTACTATTATATATTTCTAGATTTAGTTACAAACTAAATACCTGTATATTGTACAAAGAAATGTTTGACAAATATATCTGTATCAATATTACCATACGGCATACGGGTCATTAAAATAGATACGACGAAACAAATTTTGAAGGGTGCATGTATCAGGTAAATTTTTATATTTCAAATGATGACAGGAATGCGGAAAGTTGAAGTACCTACGTAATACTGGCTATCCGAATGAAGAGATATACATGTATATAAAAACCAACATAGAAGATGACTGCTGGCGACAATGTTTTCCAAAAAATTCAAAGCATTCGATAGCTCCCATCTAGTTGTCAGCCCGAAGATCAATATGAAGTTTGGTGACTATCAGATGAGGGATCTGTCTGTACAGTTGCTAAACAATTCAGTCATGCAAAAGAGGATCAAATAGTAAGATACCAAATTGCTGCCTGTGGTAATGTTTTTTAACGAAATTCGGGAAAATTAGATTACTCTCACCCTGGTTATCCAGAATATCATTGTGGAATCTGGTGACGATCGGACAAGGTGTGTCGTCTGTAGGATCAACCAAATTATTTAGCCATAAAAATAGTAAAATTCAAGATCACCGCTGGCAGTGATGTCTTCACAATGACAGTTTGAGAACAAAATATGGCTCACATCTAGCGGTGACCCAAAATATCCACATGTGAAAAAGTTCTCCAATAAAAGCTGGCTGCAGGGTGCGCCAATTGATTCAAATTCGAAATTTAGCAGGGTGTACTGCTTGTGGCCATGTTTTCCCCGCAAATTTGATAGACTGATGAACAAAACCACTGAATCCGTTGAATCAATATATGTGTATACATGGATTAATTTATATGCATTGTTATACACAGTACTGTACTGGTATATACAGGTACTGAAAATAACAATATTACTAGTATACACAAAATAAACCATATATCATGGCTATGGGTTCTAATATCCGAATATGACAGCTGAGAACTTGGTGTGAATTGAAGAGTGGTGGTGTCTCAAGCATATATAACCCTCCACGTTAGAAACATGCCATTAAATGTCATAAGTATAATCTAGCTTGAGGACAGAAGTTATCCATAAAACCCCCCTTAATTCAACCAGGTCCTCGCGCGATGTATGGTCGATCACATGATGATCTAGGGGGATTAGAATTGTTGTATAAAAACCGCACTGCATGTAAATATAAAATAAAATAGTGCTACATCTTATTACAGATTATTGCCATATATAATCAGTGACTATACAGACAGTCGGACAAAATAAAGTTTCAGTGACACTCTATCCGAAGAGGGGAATAATTCCATCTGTTACAGTCAATGGAGCAATTATGAATCTGGAAAGGTGAAATTTCTAAGTAATACTAGATATCGACATGACGCGATAACATATAACGTAAATGCAATATGGCCGCTGGCGACCATTTTTTCCTATAAAATTAAATAAATATTTGATAGCTATCATCTGATAGATCAATATCAAGATAAATATGAAGTTTGCTGATGATCGGATGAGTGAAGTGGACTGTGCTAAACGGTTTAGTAATGCTTAAAAAGATTCTTACCTTAATATTGTTATGTTCACTTTATAAACTTCACTGAGTCATCTTTGTCATGTATTGAGTTTGATATCTTTTGTTAACAGTTTATAAATAAATCATGTATGTCTCATGTTTGTTATTTTAATTTATGTGTTTATTATCATTAAATAAAGTTGCATTCCTTAAAAAGATTCTTACCTCAATGTTTTTATGTTCATTTTATAAACTCCACTGAGTCATCTTTGTCATGTATTGAATTTGATATCTTTTGTTAACAGTTTATAAATTATGTATGTCTCGTGTTCGTTATTATATTATATACACTTTATAGTGTGTTTCAGAACGAAAAAAAATGAATAAAATCAACAAATTGTAAATTTAAAAACAATTCAAACAACTGTTGTATTCCATGTCCCAGCCCGGACATATACACCAAATTTCAATAATATTCATAGAGAAACAACGGACCAAACGCCATTTAACACGCCGTATACATCTTTTATTCCGAGCTGGCCTTTTATTCAGAGTTGGCACACGCCGATTGGGGCGAGTTAGCCCTGGTGCGAGTACGCCGATTCCGACACCTTCTCTATTTGCAGCAGGTATACGTTTACGCTGGTTTACGCGTAATTTAATTTACAAAGTTCCCCAATTGGTATCGTAAATAGAGCGACCTTATTTGACAGAGAATGCCTCTGTTATTGATTATCAAGTTGCTATACATTAAAAACGACAAATTCACATGCTCGTTCAAGCGCAGTAGTCTATTTTCCCCATGTTAAAGGACATCCACAAATACTAAATAACGCTAACCTACGGATGTTTGACACGACAACTGTTAACATATTTGGTCTGAATTCATCTGACGCGGTATTATTCCTCAAAATAAACAACAAAACCATCGTTACTTGGAAATGTAGTTTGGGCTAACATTTACATAAATCCTCCACATCAATTATCCCGACACACACGTCAGATGAAAAGCAGCCATGAAGTAACCGGCCAAATTGGCCGAAATGATACGGAGATATGTAATAGGTTACACTGGTGTAAATGTTTTCCATAGGCCTCAGTGCTAACGTTTTAGCGTATAGTGTTGGTAATATAAATGTTGGGTCCAAAATTTTCTTTAAATCTGAAAAATTGACATTTTGGGAAACTTTTTACAAAAAAAATCATGTCTGTCTAGCAGGGAATTCGCCTTTAATTCTTATGTTTTCGTAACTAGTGTCAGAACCGCATAAAAAAATACAGTCATATTTTAGACCACACCAAAAAATTCAAACTTCAGTACAAAGGGTTAATTCCTGTGCCAATGGTTATTTTACCTATGGGAAATCATAGGGAAGAGGTGTGATGATTTTTTTATGTGAAAAGCACACAAGGCTATTGACCAATCAGGGCCCAGTGTCTATTTTATTCTCTCCTATATATTCCTCCCGCATCCGCTAGATGTCACTCGGAACCTTATTTACACCAGTGTAACCTAAAGCGATAGCCCGCTTTTTCGCGGAATAATTGTAACTCCCTACATTTCTTCAGAATCGCCCATCAATGGAAAAAATGTGTTCAAAAACAATATCACTTCTGTGGTTCTTTATTTATCACACACAATTTAACCCCACCCTCTTTAACAAATTATTCATCAAAAAAGCACAATTTTCCACCACCAGTCATGTTCAGGCCCCATTTTCACTCAGTTTTAGGGTTCTGGTGTTGCAAACTTGGATCAGCTATGGAAGACTGTTCAATATTCTTTCCATGAGAGAACTTCTGGTGATGTGAGGTCATTGAGTCCAGATCTGATCAGCTGAGCATCAAGCGCATGACTTTATCAGCACATTGAAGAATAAAATATGACATTTTCAGGTCTGCAAGGGTGATCCAAGATAACTGGATGTGGGTGTATATTGAATTAGTTGAATAAAGATATGCTCTCTTTGAATTGCTGAAGCATTTTCTTAAATGTGTCCAAGTTTTAGTGCTAGTAACCTTCAAATGACCATACCCACCAGTGGAAATGACACACTTTTATGATATATATATGTATATCACTGGCTATAAAATCCAAAATACTTGTTAAATTAGGTTCTTATAACAATTGATATATGTGTCGTTGACATGCCCATGTTATGGGTCATTTGCATTATCATGTGACTATTACCACCTTGAAATTTTTTGAAAATACCTTGAAAAATTGGCATTTTTTATGAAAAATCTTACTATTTTTTTGGCTGATGTAAGTGAAAGAAGACATCAGCAGCAAGAATAGCCACATCAAGCATGAGATATTCATTGGACTGAAAGACCAGGCTCTGTAAAATGCATTAAAATGCTTTAAAGTGACTCCCAGGAATCAAAAATGATAAAAAGCTATTTTTTCCCTTTAGCGATAGCCCGCTTTTTCGCGGAATAATTGTAACTCCCTACATTTCTTCAGAATCGCCCATCAATGGAAAAAATGTGTTCAAAAACAATATCACTTCTGTGGTTCTTTATTTATCACACACAATTTAACCCCACCCTCTTTAACAAATTATTCATCAAAAAAGCACAATTTTCCACCACCAGTCATGTTCAGGCCCCATTTTCACTCAGTTTTAGGGGTCTGGTGTTGCAAACTTGGATCAGCTATGGAAGACTGTTCAATATTCTTTCCATGAGAGAACTTCTGGTGATGTGAGGTCATTGAGTCCAGATCTGATCAGCTGAGCATCAAGCGCATGACTTTATCAGCACATTGAAGAATAAAATATGACATTTTCAGGTCTGCAAGGGTGATCCAAGATAACTGGATGTGGGTGTATATTGAATTAGTTGAATAAAGATATGCTCTCTTTGAATTGCTGAAGCATTTTCTTAAATGTGTCCAAGTTTTAGTGCTAGTAACCTTCAAATGACCATACCCACCAGTGGAAATGACACACTTTTATGATATATATATGTATATCACTGGCTATAAAATCCAAAATACTTGTTAAATTAGGTTCTTATAACAATTGATATATGTGTCGTTGACATGCCCATGTTATGGGTCATTTGCATTATCATGTGACTATTACCACCTTGAAATTTTTTGAAAATACCTTGAAAAATTGGCATTTTTTATGAAAAATCTTACTATTTTTTTGGCTGATGTAAGTGAAAGAAGACATCAGCAGCAAGAATAGCCACATCAAGCATGAGATATTCATTGGACTGAAAGACCAGGCTCTGTAAAATGCATTAAAATGCTTTAAAGTGACTCCCAGGAATCAAAAATGATAAAAAGCTATTTTTTCCCTTTAGCGATAGCCCGCTTTTTCGCGGAATAATTGTAACTCCCTACATTTCTTCAGAATCGCCCATCAATGGAAAAAATGTGTTCAAAAACAATATCACTTCTGTGGTTCTTTATTTATCACACACAATTTAACCCCACCCTCTTTAACAAATTATTCATCAAAAAAGCACAATTTTCCACCACCAGTCATGTTCAGGCCCCATTTTCACTCAGTTTTAGGGGTCTGGTGTTGCAAACTTGGATCAGCTATGGAAGACTGTTCAATATTCTTTCCATGAGAGAACTTCTGGTGATGTGAGGTCATTGAGTCCAGATCTGATCAGCTGAGCATCAAGCGCATGACTTTATCAGCACATTGAAGAATAAAATATGACATTTTCAGGTCTGCAAGGGTGATCCAAGATAACTGGATGTGGGTGTATATTGAATTAGTTGAATAAAGATATGCTCTCTTTGAATTGCTGAAGCATTTTCTTAAATGTGTCCAAGTTTTAGTGCTAGTAACCTTCAAATGACCATACCCACCAGTGGAAATGACACACTTTTATGATATATATATGTATATCACTGGCTATAAAATCCAAAATACTTGTTAAATTAGGTTCTTATAACAATTGATATATGTGTCGTTGACATGCCCATGTTATGGGTCATTTGCATTATCATGTGACTATTACCACCTTGAAATTTTTTGAAAATACCTTGAAAAATTGGCATTTTTTATGAAAAATCTTACTATTTTTTTGGCTGATGTAAGTGAAAGAAGACATCAGCAGCAAGAATAGCCACATCAAGCATGAGATATTCATTGGACTGAAAGACCAGGCTCTGTAAAATGCATTAAAATGCTTTAAAGTGACTCCCAGGAATCAAAAATGATAAAAAGCTATTTTTTCCCTTTAGGTTACACTGGTGTAAATGTTTTCCATAGGCCTCAGTGCTAACGTTTTAGCGTATAGTGTTGGCAATATAAATGTTGGGTCCAAAATTTTCTTTAAATCCGAAAAATTGACATTTTGGGAAACTTTTTACAAAAAAAAATCATGTCTGTCTAGCAGGGAATTCGCCTTTAAATCTTATGTTTTCGTAACTAGTGTCAGAACCGCATAAAAAAATACAGTCATATTTTAGACCACACCAAAAAATTCAAACTTCACTACAAAGGGTTAATTCCTGTGCCAATGGTTATTTTACCTATGGGAAATCATAGGGAAGAGGTGTGATGATTTTTTTATGTGAAAAGCACACAAGGCTATTGACCAATCAGGGCCCAGTGTCTATTTTATTCTCTCCTATATATTCCTCCCGCATCCGCTAGATGTAACTCGGAACCTTATTTACACCAGTGTAACCTAAAGCGATAGCCCGCTTTTTCGCGGAATAATTGTAACTCCCTACATTTCTTCAGAATCGCCCATCAATGGAAAAAATGTGTTCAAAAACAATATCACTTCTGTGGTTCTTTATTTATCACACACAATTTAACCCCACCCTCTTTAACAAATTATTCATCAAAAAAGCACAATTTTCCACCACCAGTCATGTTCAGGCCCCATTTTCACTCAGTTTTAGGGGTCTGGTGTTGCAAACTTGGATCAGCTATGGAAGACTGTTCAATATTCTTTCCATGAGAGAACTTCTGGTGATGTGAGGTCATTGAGTCCAGATCTGATCAGCTGAGCATCAAGCGCATGACTTTATCAGCACATTGAAGAATAAAATATGACATTTTCAGGTCTGCAAGGGTGATCCAAGATAACTGGATGTGGGTGTATATTGAATTAGTTGAATAAAGATATGCTCTCTTTGAATTGCTGAAGCATTTTCTTAAATGTGTCCAAGTTTTAGTGCTAGTAACCTTCAAATGACCATACCCACCAGTGGAAATGACACACTTTTATGATATATATATGTATATCACTGGCTATAAAATCCAAAATACTTGTTAAATTAGGTTCTTATAACAATTGATATATGTGTCGTTGACATGCCCATGTTATGGGTCATTTGCATTATCATGTGACTATTACCACCTTGAAATTTTTTGAAAATACCTTGAAAAATTGGCATTTTTTATGAAAAATCTTACTATTTTTTTGGCTGATGTAAGTGAAAGAAGACATCAGCAGCAAGAATAGCCACATCAAGCATGAGATATTCATTGGACTGAAAGACCAGGCTCTGTAAAATGCATTAAAATGCTTTAAAGTGACTCCCAGGAATCAAAAATGATAAAAAGCTATTTTTTCCCTTTAGGTTACACTGGTGTAAATGTTTTCCATAGGCCTCAGTGCTAACGTTTTAGCGTATAGTGTTGGCAATATAAATGTTGGGTCCAAAATTTTCTTTAAATCCGAAAAATTGACATTTTGGGAAACTTTTTACAAAAAAAAATCATGTCTGTCTAGCAGGGAATTCGCCTTTAAATCTTATGTTTTCGTAACTAGTGTCAGAACCGCATAAAAAAATACAGTCATATTTTAGACCACACCAAAAAATTCAAACTTCACTACAAAGGGTTAATTCCTGTGCCAATGGTTATTTTACCTATGGGAAATCATAGGGAAGAGGTGTGATGATTTTTTTATGTGAAAAGCACACAAGGCTATTGACCAATCAGGGCCCAGTGTCTATTTTATTCTCTCCTATATATTCCTCCCGCATCCGCTAGATGTAACTCGGAACCTTATTTACACCAGTGTAACCTAAAGCGATAGCCCGCTTTTTCGCGGAATAATTGTAACTCCCTACATTTCTTCAGAATCGCCCATCAATGGAAAAAATGTGTTCAAAAACAATATCACTTCTGTGGTTCTTTATTTATCACACACAATTTAACCCCACCCTCTTTAACAAATTATTCATCAAAAAAGCACAATTTTCCACCACCAGTCATGTTCAGGCCCCATTTTCACTCAGTTTTAGGGGTCTGGTGTTGCAAACTTGGATCAGCTATGGAAGACTGTTCAATATTCTTTCCATGAGAGAACTTCTGGTGATGTGAGGTCATTGAGTCCAGATCTGATCAGCTGAGCATCAAGCGCATGACTTTATCAGCACATTGAAGAATAAAATATGACATTTTCAGGTCTGCAAGGGTGATCCAAGATAACTGGATGTGGGTGTATATTGAATTAGTTGAATAAAGATATGCTCTCTTTGAATTGCTGAAGCATTTTCTTAAATGTGTCCAAGTTTTAGTGCTAGTAACCTTCAAATGACCATACCCACCAGTGGAAATGACACACTTTTATGATATATATATGTATATCACTGGCTATAAAATCCAAAATACTTGTTAAATTAGGTTCTTATAACAATTGATATATGTGTCGTTGACATGCCCATGTTATGGGTCATTTGCATTATCATGTGACTATTACCACCTTGAAATTTTTTGAAAATACCTTGAAAAATTGGCATTTTTTATGAAAAATCTTACTATTTTTTTGGCTGATGTAAGTGAAAGAAGACATCAGCAGCAAGAATAGCCACATCAAGCATGAGATATTCATTGGACTGAAAGACCAGGCTCTGTAAAATGCATTAAAATGCTTTAAAGTGACTCCCAGGAATCAAAAATGATAAAAAGCTATTTTTTCCCTTTAGGTTACACTGGTGTAAATGTTTTCCATAGGCCTCAGTGCTAACGTTTTAGCGTATAGTGTTGGCAATATAAATGTTGGGTCCAAAATTTTCTTTAAATCTGAAAAATTGACATTTTGGGAAACTTTTTACAAAAAAAAATCATGTCTGTCTAGCAGGGAATTCGCCTTTAAATCTTATGTTTTCGTAACTAGTGTCAGAACCGCATAAAAAAATACAGTCATATTTTAGACCACACCAAAAAATTCAAACTTCACTACAAAGGGTTAATTCCTGTGCCAATGGTTATTTTACCTATGGGAAATCATAGGGAAGAGGTGTGATGATTTTTTTATGTGAAAAGCACACAAGGCTATTGACCAATCAGGGCCCAGTGTCTATTTTATTCTCTCCTATATATTCCTCCCGCATCCGCTAGATGTCACTCGGAACCTTATTTACACCAGTGTAACCTAAAGCGATAGCCCGCTTTTTCGCGGAATAATTGTAACTCCCTACATTTCTTCAGAATCGCCCATCAATGGAAAAAATGTGTTCAAAAACAATATCACTTCTGTGGTTCTTTATTTATCACACACAATTTAACCCCACCCTCTTTAACAAATTATTCATCAAAAAAGCACAATTTTCCACCACCAGTCATGTTCAGGCCCCATTTTCACTCAGTTTTAGGGGTCTGGTGTTGCAAACTTGGATCAGCTATGGAAGACTGTTCAATATTCTTTCCATGAGAGAACTTCTGGTGATGTGAGGTCATTGAGTCCAGATCTGATCAGCTGAGCATCAAGAGCATGACTTTATCAGCACATTGGAGAATAAAATATGACATTTTCAGGTCTGCAAGGGTGATCCAAGATAACTGGATGTGGGTGTATATTGAATTAGTTGAATAAAGATATGCTCTCTTTGAATTGCTGAAGCATTTTCTTAAATGTGTCCAAGTTTTAGTGCTAGTAACCTTCAAATGACCATACCCACCAGTGGAAATGACACACTTTTATGATATATATATGTATATCACTGGCTATAAAATCCAAAATACTTGTTAAATTAGGTTCTTATAACAATTGATATATGTGTCGTTGACATGCCCATGTTATGGGTCATTTGCATTATCATGTGACTATTACCACCTTGAAATTTTTTGAAAATACCTTGAAAAATTGGCATTTTTTATGAAAAATCTTACTATTTTTTTGGCTGATGTAAGTGAAAGAAGACATCAGCAGCAAGAATAGCCACATCAAGCATGAGATATTCATTGGACTGAAAGACCAGGCTCTGTAAAATGCATTAAAATGCTTTAAAGTGACTGCCAGGAATCAAAAATGATAAAAAGCTATTTTTTCCCTTTAGCGATAGCCCGCTTTTTCGCGGAATAATTGTAACTCCCTACATTTCTTCAGAATCGCCCATCAATGGAAAAAATGTGTTCAAAAACAATATCACTTCTGTGGTTCTTTATTTATCACACACAATTTAACCCCACCCTCTTTAACAAATTATTCATCAAAAAAGCACAATTTTCCACCACCAGTCATGTTCAGGCCCCATTTTCACTCAGTTTTAGGGGTCTGGTGTTGCAAACTTGGATCAGCTATGGAAGACTGTTCAATATTCTTTCCATGAGAGAACTTCTGGTGATGTGAGGTCATTGAGTCCAGATCTGATCAGCTGAGCATCAAGCGCATGACTTTATCAGCACATTGAAGAATAAAATATGACATTTTCAGGTCTGCAAGGGTGATCCAAGATAACTGGATGTGGGTGTATATTGAATTAGTTGAATAAAGATATGCTCTCTTTGAATTGCTGAAGCATTTTCTTAAATGTGTCCAAGTTTTAGTGCTAGTAACCTTCAAATGACATACCCACCAGTGGAAATGACACACTTTTATGATATATATATGTATATCACTGGCTATAAAATCCAAAATACTTGTTAAATTAGGTTCTTATAACAATTGATATATGTGTCGTTGACATGCCCATGTTATGGGTCATTTGCATTATCATGTGACTATTACCACCTTGAAATTTTTTGAAAATACCTTGAAAAATTGGCATTTTTTATGAAAAATCTTACTATTTTTTTGGCTGATGTAAGTGAAAGAAGACATCAGCAGCAAGAATAGCCACATCAAGCATGAGATATTCATTGGACTGAAAGACCAGGCTCTGTGAAATGCATTAAAATGCTTTAAAGTGACTCCCAGGAATCAAAAATGATAAAAAGCTATTTTTTCCCTTTAAAGCGATAGCCCGCTTTTTCGCGGAATAATTGTAACTCCCTACATTTCTTCAGAATCGCCCATCAATGGAAAAAATGTGTTCAAAAACTATATCACTTCTGTGGTTCTTTATTTATCACACACAATTTAACCCCACCCTCTTTAACAAATTATTCATCAAAAAAGCACAATTTTCCACCACCAGTCATGTTCAGGCCCCATTTTCACTCAGTTTTAGGGGTCTGGTGTTGCAAACTTGGATCAGCTATGGAAGACTGTTCAATATTCTTTCCATGAGAGAACTTCTGGTGATGTGAGGTCATTGAGTCCAGATCTGATCAGCTGAGCATCAAGCGCATGACTTTATCAGCACATTGAAGAATAAAATATGACATTTTCAGGTCTGCAAGGGTGATCCAAGATAACTGGATGTGGGTGTATATTGAATTAGTTGAATAAAGATATGCTCTCTTTGAATTGCTGAAGCATTTTCTTAAATGTGTCCAAGTTTTAGTGCTAGTAACCTTCAAATGACCATACCCACCAGTGGAAATGACACACTTTTATGATATATATATGTATATCACTGGCTATAAAATCCAAAATACTTGTTAAATTAGGTTCTTATAACAATTGATATATGTGTCGTTGACATGCCCATGTTATGGGTCATTTGCATTATCATGTGACTATTACCACCTTGAAATTTTTTGAAAATACCTTGAAAAATTGGCATTTTTTATGAAAAATCTTACTATTTTTTTGGCTGATGTAAGTGAAAGAAGACATCAGCAGCAAGAATAGCCACATCAAGCATGAGATATTCATTGGACTGAAAGACCAGGCTCTGTAAAATGCATTAAAATGCTTTAAAGTGACTCCCAGGAATCAAAAATGATAAAAAGCTATTTTTTCCCTTTAGGTTACACTGGTGTAAATGTTTTCCATAGGCCTCAGTGCTAACGTTTTAGCGTATAGTGTTGGCAATATAAATGTTGGGTCCAAAATTTTCTTTAAATCTGAAAAATTGACATTTTGGGAAACTTTTTACAAAAAAAAATCATGTCTGTCTAGCAGGGAATTCGCCTTTAAATCTTATGTTTTCGTAACTAGTGTCAGAACCGCATAAAAAAATACAGTCATATTTTAGACCACACCAAAAAATTCAAACTTCACTACAAAGGGTTAATTCCTGTGCCAATGGTTATTTTACCTATGGGAAATCATAGGGAAGAGGTGTGATGATTTTTTTATGTGAAAAGCACACAAGGCTATTGACCAATCAGGGCCCAGTGTCTATTTTATTCTCTCCTATATATTCCTCCCGCATCCGCTAGATGTCACTCGGAACCTTATTTACACCAGTGTAACCAATAACAATTATCGCACGAGATTTGTTGGCGGAACGCGATACCTCTCGTGTGGGACTGCGTCCCGCACTCGAGGTATCGCTCCGCCAACAAATCTCGTGCGATAATTTCGTCAAAATCCTGACACTGATGCGGTTCTATCTATATATCACCTTGATATTATTTTTATTTCTAGATTTCCGACATCCGCATGAAAGTATTGAAACTATACAGAGGCCACTTCTTAAAACAGTCTGGTATTTGATGCATAATAATTATGTTAAGTTAACTCATGTATAAATCCCTTCATGCAATCCTGAATTCATGATGTATTTACGATCAGTGTGAAATTCACAATAACACTTTGAAAGTAGTTACCCAAGAAATATTGCACACCGCACACTGGTTATTGTTACGGATTCAACAGATACCCAATAACCTGTGTGCAACGTTTCCCCAATATTTCGTGGGCATACCTACATTCAAAGTGTTATTGGTAATTGGCGATTGCCCATAAGGACACCATAATTGAAGGAAGGGATTGAGAAATGTCACAGACTGTAGAGAACTTGTTCGGAAATAAAGGAATACAAATAACATCAATTGAATATTTGACAAATTTATCGTAGTCATCTTCTAGCGAAATATCTCTACAGAAGAAATTGGAAAAGTTGCCGTGTTCGATAGTCAACAAATAGTGCACTAAATTACCTCTAGTCACCTGGACCACCTGTATCTTGATTTGTACAAATAACCAGTGCACTGTGCATCGTTACCATACCAGTGTCCCCCGTGTTCACTATATCACGGTGGGGAATCACGCATTCAAAATGGCACAGGCAGTCGCAAACGCAACCATGTGAGAAACGAGGAAAACGTTAATAAACTAGGATAATTATATATTACATAGTATTTTGTCAGCTACGAGTATATATATATATGCTATACTATTTTTCAAACAAGTTGGTACCTCATTTGTGCCCAAACTCACAGTTGTTTGCTCTAGCGTTCTGACCAAAGTTGTCAGTCGAAGGATTATCCTAGATGTATTTTGTATTCCATGAACCTGCGACTGGCAACTTTGGTCAGCATGTTACAGAAAACTACTGAGTATTCCGAACAAATAAGGTATCAACTTGTTTTACAAATAAATTAGCATATGCTCGTAACAGTCAAAATGCTGTTTTGACTGTTCCTCATATATTATGTTTTTGTGCGTTTGCACATTTTGAATGCGTGGTACTCGCCAACATCGTAACCACGTGGTTTCCCACCGTGAATATGGTTTGAAATGTTCCAATTAAAAATTATCTAACTCTTCCCATTAACTGATAAAGTTTTACATAGAAACCGGGGTATAAAATGATAGATATGAATCGAGGACAACTGTGCGGAAAAGTTTCTACCACGACAGCGGTTCAGTTTTATGAAATATTTTTAGAATAAAACTCCTTGCGAAAACGTTGAGAGAATAACAAAAGCACACCGACCATTCGAAAACGCGCATCTGTGTTGCCAACCGCGCTTCTACGACGATACAACCGCGCATCTCTAGTTTTATGTTGCAATTTCTGGTCACGAAAAACAGAAAAATACGGTTATCAATTAATTTTGACAGAATGGAACGGTTGGTATAGTAGAAGTTACATTCGCTCAAAACCTCGATATTTGCCGGATTGAATTCGATACAATTGTGTATATTTCGTTAAAGCATTGAGGTAGAAATAGGCTGCAGAAACAGCCCGGGGTCCTAATTTTGGCACATATTTTTTCACAATGTATCGGCATTTAGCAACACGATTGAGTATTTTCTCGTCGATTTTTTCGGATTCCTTTAGTCAAATGTTCCTGCAATCACCTTGCGTTGAAATTTGGGTTCATCCTGTAGCCAATGTCCATAAAATGAGTCGATTTCGGAAGTGGGTATATCGAAAAATATACGACAGTGCTTCTTTGTGACCAACAACCAACCATCTATGTTGCCGAATTCCTGTCTGATTATAACTAATGTAAATATCGCGTGTATATGTGTCCGAATCGATGTCCAGAAGAGACTATTTCGTTTCCTGAACTAGATGTAGTCAAATTCGTCTCGACTCGTGCTCAACTGACACATTCGACAAATTATGTTAGTCAAATCAGCTGGTAAACGAGTCCCATATGCAATTGAATGTTGTAGCATGATATACTGGATAATCAGCTGGTTGTCCAGTGCAGATGAGGTCGCATGCATGGTTGTAGGAACGTTTTGTAAAGGACTCTGCTATCATTGAACAGATTTTCTTAGTCAGATTTATTTGCGTGAAAGAATACGCGTTTAACACGTCATATCGGCGTTATATTGGAAAACAATAGGTAGGGCCTATGATTTATTTATACACATCACATATTATTCCTTAGTAACGCCCGTCAATCAACGGCTATACTGGTGATGGATACACACATCTGTTTAGTGCATCAAACATGTGCATCGTCTAAATTATCTAAGCATACTATACATAGCGAATATTGTCATTAATAACCTCACGCATGTGAGATATTCCTTGGTGACGCCCACCAGCGGTCACACGGATGCGATATATGTAAAAAAAAAATCTACATCCAAGCATGTGTATAATGTGGTATTCTAATTAGTCTATGCATGCATATTATTGGATTACCATAATAATCTCACGCATGTCAGATATTGCTTAGTGACGACCATCATCGATCACACGGGTGCGATCTATGTAACTTCGTTCTGCGTATCCATTTAATGTATAATTTGTTTCATAAATAGTCTACATTACGAGTTATACCTTCAGCACTCGAGAACACGAGTACTATGTCTACATTGTATATACAATTCATACATCATTCGCATGTGATCATTATATTATCATATGTTGTGGGTTGAACACTCGATTCGCTATCATCATCAATCAACGGTATTGTCTCATCGGCTCCTCCGTCCAACAGGAATGTTTCTACGTCCAAGTCAACATCCCCTGCTAATGGAACAAAATCTTCTGGTGCCATCGATATCCCACTGTTCAACTTCTTGTCTCTGGAAATAAAAGTGCATAGAATTAAAAAAAGGACCAGAATAATAATTATGCATGCAACTATATTAATCAACATGACCAATTTCCTCATACAGTGGTTAAAATACACAATAACACTGGCTACTAGTGCATAAATATGTATATCGCAACCGTAAGGCCGGATGGTATGAAGCACTTGTCATGTGTATTTTCCGACAAAACTATATTATATATTACATATAATACACATTCGAGAGTAATTTCATATATATATGAATAGTGAATATATAAGAGAGTATTGTCCATTATGTTGCGCTGATTAAAATACAATGTTCTCGCACATGTTACATCCATATGGCCGCAATTGTCGCTATGTCCATATAACAAGCTTGTTTGTGAAAAGTTATTGACTTTGGGTTGACTGAAATGTTAACGGATATTTATGCTAGCACGCTTATGCACAGTGGGTAATAAAAAGTGTTTAATATATATGAATCATCTCGCCTTGAGATAAGACAAAATACGACGATATGTGGTTTAACGAAATATGAAAACCGTAATATATATATTAATTGTATCGAAAGATTATTTTTCTGCGAAATCTGTGGAAGATGTAAGTATAGCGTAGACCAAAAATTATTACCGAGATTATCATAGCACTTACATGTACCGATTAAACCCAGAACAGCGAGCACTGGCTATGTCACAATCGAACGGATTGATGTCATGATACCGCTTGGTTCACGCTAGGTTTTGGTGGAAAAAGATTATGTGTTGATGACAAATGTTACCAGGCTGAGCAAATGAAATCGAAAATATATAAGAGAGTATTGTCCATTATGTTGCGTTGATTAAAATAAAACGTTCTCGCTTATGTTACATCCATATGGCCGCACTTGTCGCCATGTCGATATACCAAGCTTGTTTGTGGAGTGATTGACTTTGGGTTGACTGAAATTTTAACGGACAGCTATACTAGCACGCTTATACATTGTGGGTAATAAAACGTTCTTATTATATGAATCATCTCACCATAAGATAAGAAATATTAGGACTATATGTGGTTTAACGAAATGTGAATACCGTAATATATATTAAATGTATCGGAAGATTATTTTTTTGCGAATTCGGTGGCGGAAGTATGTATAGCGTAGACCAAATAGTATTACCGAGATTACGAAATTATCATAGCACTTACATGTAGACCGGTTAAATCCAGAACAGCGACCACTGCATGGCTACGTCACAACCGAACGGATTGATGTCAAGACACCGCTTGGTTCACGCTAGGTTTTGGTGTAAAAATATTATGTGTTGATGACAAATGTTACCTGGCTGAGCAAATGAAACCAGTATAAATCCACGATGGATTAAAATGGTAAGATATATAGAATTACTCAATACAAAACGTGAACCGTTTGAGGGACGGCCACATTATACAGCGAGTGCATGGTGCGCGCTTATATGTGTGCCCGTATCACTATATAACGGTATGAGATGAAACATGCCAATTACAGGTTGTTTATAACAGTTTGTAATGCTTTTTGACATTGAAATGCTTATTATTGATCGATCATAAAAGGTTTACAGCATGCCATGAATTTCTATTCTGACTAACACCCGTATATATAAATCATATTCCACCAGTACAAGATATGGGAATTTTTTGAAGTTTTGACTGGAGCATTATAAACTCGAAAATATAACGCCGGGAATATATTTCTTAGTTATTACCTGTTCCTTAATTATGTAATTCACTCTGCGCGAAGGTCGCAACTCTAAATTTAGCGATTTCAGTGACTTTGTGAGAGTGTTTGCTTTGCGTTGCTTACAGTTAAGGAATTTCTCCTCGATAATAAATTCAATGTTTATTACGATATTGGCTCACAAAAGTTACAGAAAAGCATGCAATCTCAACCTGATACCACCCCAAATATGCAACAGATTATTGAGGAACAGGTATTAACAAAGACAAGAACCAGCGACCCATCACCTTTGACTCGGATGAACTACAGTAACCCGACAGGTAATCGTCTGCCAATCTGTGAACACGGTATTTAATTATAGAATACCTGCAATCCATTCCATATCGTGGGCATTTGTAAACACTGATATATTCTTTATTGCCTCCTTTTGAGGAGAGAGATAGTTAGTACATGGTTATTTACAAATACATTGTACATAAATCAAAAGATCAAATCACAAGCACATGCACTCAATGTATAAATATAGTCATATGACGATATAATGATCACATGCGAATGATGTATGATTGTATATACAATGTAGACATAGTACTCGTGTTCTCGAGTGCTGAAGGTATAACTCGTAATGTAGACTATTTATGAAACAAATTATACATTAAATGGATACGCAGAACGAAGTTACATAGATCGCACCCGTGTGATCGATGATGGTCGTCACTAAGCAATATCTCACATGCGTGAGATTATTATGGTATAATCCAATAATATGCATGCATAGACTAATTATAATACCACATTATACACATGTTTGGATGCAGATTATTTTTTACATATATCGCATCCGTGTGACCGCTGGTGGGCGTCACCAAGGAATATCTCACATGCGTGAGGTTATTAATGACAATATTCGCTATGTATAGTATGCTTCGATAATTTAGACGATGCACATGTTTGATGCACTAAACAGATGTGTGTATCCATCACCAGTATAGCCGTTGATTGACGGGCGTTACTAAGGAATAATATGTGATGTGTATAAATAAATCATAGGCCCTACCTATTGTTTTCCAATATAACGCCGATATGACGTGTTAAACGCGTATTCTTTCACGCAAATAAATCTGACTAAGAAAATCTGTTCAATGATAGCAGAGTCCTTTACAAAAGGTTCATACAACCATGCATGCGACCCCATCTGCACTGGACAACCAGCTGATTATCCAGTATATCATGCTACAACATTCAATTGCATATGGGACTCGTTTACCAGCTGATTTGACTCACATAATTTGTCGAATGTGTCAGTTGAGCACGAGTCGAGACGAATTTGACTACATCTAGTTCAGGAAACGAAATAGTCTCCTCTGGACATCGATTCGGACACATATACACGCGATATTTACTTTAGTTATAATCAGACAGGAATTCGGCAACATAGATGGTTGGTTGTTGGTCACAAAGAAGCACTGTCGTATATTTTTCGAAATACCCACTTCCGAAATCGACTCATTTTATGGACATTGGCTACAGAATGAACCCAAATTTCAACGCAAGGTGATTGCAGGAACATTTGACTAAAGGAATCCGAAAAAATCGACGAGAAAATACTCAATCGTGTTGCTAAATGCCGATACATTGTGAAAAAATATGTGCCAAAATTAGGACCCCGGGCTGTTTCTGCAGCCTATTTCTACCTCAATGCTTTAACGAAATATACACAATTGTATCGAATTCAACCCGGCAAATATCGAGGTTTTGAGCGAATGTAACTTCTACTATACCAACCGTTCCATTCTGTCAAAATTAATTGATAACCGTATTTTTCTGTTTTTCGTGACCAGAAATTGCAACATAAAACTAGAGATGCGCGGTTGTATCGTCGTAGAAGCGCGGTTGGCAACACAGATGCGCGTTTTCGAATGGTCGGTGTGTGCATGCACTGTGTATTGTTAGCAGCCTCAATCACGGGAAAATGTATATCAACTATAGATTTACCACGATCTTATGACCGAAATAAACCACTTTAGTATGCCTTTATAGACAATTAATAAACCACTTTAGTATGCCTTTATATATAGACAATTAATATACCCATTCTTAAGTTTTATCTGTATTTTATTCCCAAAATAGCTATTTGTGACCCGCCATATCAAATCCAGTCGAAAGTCGGGATTTGTTTTACCCTGTGCCAATGCATTCTCTTATATATGCGAGTCGACGATAGGTCGCCTCGCATATATAAGAGAATGCATTGGCCTAACATTTTTTTACAATTTTAATAATTTGTTCTTGTATTCTTTAACAATTTTATAATTTCACCCATACAGAGCCCCAGACAAACATGAGCAGACGACACTCTTCTATATGCTTCTATATATGTGTGGGGCTCCCTGCAGGGTAATGGATGTTTTTTTATTTTATGTCCTAAAAATTGTAAGAAACATTTATTTTAAAAAAATGATAAAAAATTGTTAGGCCAATGCATTCTCTTATATATGCGAGGCGACCTATGGTCGACTCGCATATATAAGAGAATGCATTGGCACAGGGTAAAAAAAAATCCCGACTTACGACTGGACTTGATATGGCGGGTCACATTTGTAGTTTTGAAAATTTGGATTTATAAAATTATGTTTTAGTTGTTGTATTGTTGCCCGGAAGTGATAGATTATCTTTAACCCTTCCATGACTGGAGCTTCCTGACATTTTGCGAAATAAAAGGGAGCCTCGCATACATAAGAAAGAGAATGCATTGGCCTAACAATATTTACGTTGAAATTGTAAGCCATTGTATTCTCTTATATATGCGAGGCTTCTTGTGGGAGACTCGCACATATACGAGAATGTCTTGGCACGTGATATTTAATGCTGCCCCAGCGCAGCTCCCGCCATGAGATCGAATATTGGCATCAAAGGGCGAATCTTACGTTCGACATATAGCACGGTTGGTGAACAATTCAACTCCCATAACAGACTCGGTAACAAAGATTCGGCTGTCATTGTTTTGGGAATGACATTATCAATTACTGGACAATTTCATTAAAGCTAGATGTTAACTATTTCTTTGCTAAATACGCAATAATGAGTAGTTCCCTTGTGGAATGTTCAGATAATAAGTTCAACAAACGACCATATGAACATTTCCCACCAAAGAATGTGAATCATTCAGCATATGCATTAGCTGTTCATCTGTCTGTCGTCTGCTTTTAATAAATGAATACCCAACCAAACGAATAATAGATTATTCTAAAGTGTATAATGCTATAGCTGAATTGGAAAATGCATTCTGTATAAAGTAAAAGTTAAACACCCCGTTCAGTATCTACACCCCTGCGTCCATTTTGGGTTTTAGAAGCACCCGTGGATCGTCGGACAGTACCGATAACAGGAAGTAGACAATCGCTGTACTTTCCGTTTTGAGTCACCCAAGCTTCATTCAAAAGGTCCAAAAGGGTCACTTGTTTATTTTTTCGTCGAAAACAGCCCACGTTTGTACAATTCTGTCAAAATGACTATCAAAGAAAACACATCAATTGGTAAGGTAGCTATAGTTAATATATAATTTTCATTAAAATTAGCTGGTATAACAATATAAAATAGGGTAACGGTCAAGTTCATACGAGCTAGCATGCATGAACATACTTAATCCGATAAAATCTAATCGGGTATCAGGATAGCCAAACGAATAAAAGCGTGCGTGTGATCAAGGCCTTGTATATGATTTGCTTGAAATTTTAAAATAGCATTCCCTATATATTCGAGAACTTTCTCTTCGTCGGGTGAATAACATGATGGTGCCACGACACATACTGATACCGGATAATGATAACATTCAATTTTTATTTGTATATCATTCAATAACTTGTGCACAACAAGCTCGTCAACATGCATTAAGCACAAATATAACACATACATAAATTGAAATATGTTTTGGCAATAATGAAACAAGATTAAACATCGATACAATCAACAATAAAACATTCTGTGTGTATAACATTCAATTGGTGTGCATTCATTTCATATTATTTCGGTACGTTTGCATGGCATTCGTTTTCAAGAATGTCGGTATAGAAAGCTCTGATGTGCCATATACCGAATGTAAAAATGCTTATTACAGCAATGCCCAAAGTAATTGACCACTTAACTACAGCAGAATTATGGGTAATTTTTCAGTATATTAGTCGGAAATATGGCTTGTTGCCATTCATCAGAAAGCTCTCGGCGGGAGCTTTCCGATGAATGGCAACAAACTATATTTCCGACTAAATCCTGAAAAGTTACCCATAATTCTGCGGTGGTTAAGTGGTCAATTACTTTGGGCATTACGGCACAATGCATCCGCACCACAGCTAATTAAATGAGAATTAAAAATACTATGTAGTTCCAGTATTAGCGATGCTATCGACTTTTTGCCTGTAAATAGAATGCGCTTATCTCACAAGAATCAATCACACGGGTATTCTAAGGCAATGTGTTAGTAACAACGTTTACACGTGGAACTACCGAAATTGTACTGCTCATGTCGTATAGATAGACCCTGTGCCAATGCATTCTCTTATATATGCGAGTCGACCATAGGTCGCCTCGCATATATAAGAGAATGCATTGGCCTAACAATTTTTTACAATTTTAATAATTTGTTCTTGTATTCTTTAACAATTTTATAATTTTACCCATACAGAGCCAGCCCCAAACAAACATGGGCAGACGACACTCTTCTATATGCTTCTATATATGTGTGGGGCTCCCTGCAGGGTAATGGATGTTTTTTATTTTATGTCCTAAAAATTGTAAGAAACATTTATTTTAAAAAAATGATAAAAAATTGTTAGGCCAATGCATTCTCCTATATATGCGAGGCGACCTATGGTCGACTCGCATATATAAGAGAATGCATTGGCACAGGGTAAAAAAATCCCGACTTACGATCATTTTTAATATATTTTTCTTACACTCTTTAACAATTATGAATTTTATATGCATATTGCCGTTCATATTCCGGCACCGTAGGTTTTTATATGAGAAAATGTCTGCAAAAATTCCATGCAAATGTGCCTGTGTTCGGCGTATCCGTATACTTTAAACTTCTGGCGGGGCACCAAAAATTTATTATTATTATGTTCATATTGGAGGTTTTTTCCATTTATATTATTTTGTAATTATACGTCTAGTTAAAGATGGATTATCTCTTCATATAACACTTTTGAAATAGTCGTATGGGTATAAAATAATAAATATGAATTGAAAATGGGACACTTTTTTGTTCTATTTTTAGAACATACCAATCAGGGGATATCATATAGCGATAGAGATCACTAGGGTGTTCCCATAGCTATGCTCCGAACGTAACATGTCCCAGATTGATTGTTTGTATTGTTTTGTGCCAAAGTTATAAGCGATAATGAGTCCAATTAACGTTTATTTGTGACAAAATTACACAATAAAATTTCTGGTCTCTGTTAACAGTAACCACAATTGTTCGTTAATTAAACAACCACACGTTTTAGACCAGAAAATAATCGAAGTGTGATTAATATTAATTAATAGAAGCTTTTGTCTATATGCTTCTATATATGTGTGGGGCTCCATGCAGGGTAATGGATGTTTTTTATTTTATGTCCTAAAAATTATAAGAAATATTTATTTTAAAAAAATGATAAAAAATTGTTAGGCCAATGCATTCTCTTATATATGCGAGGCGACCTATATATAAGAGAATGCATTGGCACAGGTAAAAAAAATCCCGACTTACGACTGGATTTGATATGGCGGGTCACATTTTAGCAATTGCCATTATAAAACGATATAAAACTTTCGGTCATGCCCCTTAGATCGTGCAGTACTAATTTCATGCATGCAATGTTCGATGTAATCGATTGACTCTATACAACGACTCCTTAACCACAGCAGAATTATGGGTATTTTTTCAGGATTTAGTCAGAAATATGGCTTGTTGCCATTCAACGGAAAGCTCTCAGACTAAATCCTGAAAAATTACCCATAATTCTGCTGTGGTTATGGAGTCGATTATTTAGAGCATTACTGTACCCGCTATATACCGTGGCTTAACCCTTTACCCAACAGAACGGCCCTGTGCCAATGCATTCTCTTATATATGCGAGTCGACCATAGGTCGCCTCGCATATATAAGAGTATGGTCGACTCGCATATATAAGAGAATGCATTGGCTTAACACATATTAAAAAATGATAAAATTGTCAAAGAATGTAGAAAAATATTATAAAAATTGTTAAAAAATGTAAGATTTTTTTTTTAAATTGTTAAAGAATGTAAGAAAAAATGGTAAAAAGTGTTAAAAAAGGCCAATGCATTCTCTTATATATGCAAGGCGACCTATGGTTGACTCGCATATATAAGAGAATGCATTGGCACAGGGCATAACTGTACCCATCACAATGTGGTCAAAGAACCGGTTCCAATGATATCCATATTTGTATGGTGTTATTGAGACAGACCGAAGATATTTTAGGCTGTTGAAGCTTTATTTGGGCGTTTTTGGCCGTTTTGTTGGGTAAAGGGTTAATAAACTCAATACACTCTAGGGCTATACGAGTATATGACGTAATAAAGCTGGGTTACCTATATACATGTAGATTGTTTGCTTAATATGTGACTGAATCACATTGTAATGGTGTATGTCATGTATTATGTAATTGGAGAATCGAGACCGGTAATATTGGGCCTATTCAGTATAAAGTTTTGCACATATTAGTACATGTACGACCAAGACCGTATCGAAAACTACGCCCTTAATTAAGGATGGTGGTATACAAACCCAATAAACCTTATAATTTCTGGTCCTGATTTGCATATATTTATTATATATAGAAATGGGTCCCATGGCAGCCATCCGTGTATCTGATTGCGTGTCCGTCCGCCCGTTACAAAGTTGCAGCTCTGTATCTTGGTTACCAAAAGTCAGATTATATTCTTCAATATCTACACTATCCTACTGGTTTGGGGTTTGGTGGTATGGGCCGTGATATGTCTTTTTAAATCCTGGACGAACAGTTGGACATGTCATGCCCCGAATCATCATGACACGAAACTTTAGAACTGACACGGACGTCACCCCACAGACGAATATAATTTAATGTTTGGTCCGATCTTAGATTAGAGGCGTGTTTACGACGACGGATGGAATCACAGCCATTACTGCGCATGTCACCAGAAAAATTCTATCCACACCACGTGACACATCTTGCCAAGTCCAGATGGCAATCGTCGTCTCGTCCGAAACCTTGTTGTATTTGATTTTAATTTTCTCCATCATTCCTGTGACTTTTCCTGGTTTGTTGCCAACAACAACCACAACTGCCGTCATGACAACGTTGGCAACGCTCGCGCACATGATCCACGCGAGATATATAACGAACAAACTCTGGCTCTGTGCTGTTCTAGGACACAGACTGGCTGTGTATGTGACGTACACAACCGTCGATAAGAAATTTGACAAGCAGAAAGACAGCTTTTCACCACTTTCGATTGGGATGAGGAAACAGAATATACCCAAGAACATTAGGAGAATCGGCGGCATGAAATCGGTTCCGAAATGAACGGTCTGACGTCGGGCTAATGTTAAGCTCACAATAACACTGGTCTCACCGGATTCTTCAGTGGCGGAATCGATTGATGTGTTCAAAAATCTCCAGATGCTATTGGTGATAGGACTTTCGACCAGTGTGAGAGATGTGAAACGTAAATTTTGGGCCGAATATCCAGCTGATGTGATCACGACATTGCATTCTTGGACATCGAATGGGAAGTTCGTGACGTCAACTTCGCAATTTGAAACCAAAACAGAACTCCCCATTAGCCGTGCCCGTCCTTCAGTTTGAACATAAACGACTTCATCTTCGCCGTGGTTCAACCATGTTGCTTCATTGACGGCGCCAAGTAAAAACAGATCAGGCCTCCAGACATTCTGAGCTGGAAGCACCACACTGCCCACGCTATACGCGGATTTATTCCATTCTAGACGTTTGTCACTCCATTGTAATCTGATTTGCAAGTTAGTTGTAAGAGATTGGCGAAGGTCGTCGAATTCATTGACATGTATAATAAAGTTTGCCGTTGTACTAACGACGCCCTCTGGTGGAATCCTGTAATCGTTTTTCGATGTTAAATAATCTACCAATATCTTCTGTGTCTCATGCGAATAAGTGAAATTACCTACCGCGTATCCCTGCCTTGGAGTCATACATGCAATAAAAAGCATGACACAAAAATATTTTTCCGCCATTTGTCTCACGTGTTCGTCAGCAGCTATGGTAATTGTGGAATATTCTCAACTTATGTCGACACTAAGGTATGCCCCGACCAGAGAGGCCAATTTATCGAGTTGAGAGTTATATAAGTAGCGCAATAATTGTGTTGTTATGTTTACCTCAAGGTAGGCCCGTTGCTAGAAGCAGGGCAAGATCACAATGTTTCATTACTCAGTGGGTTATCGACGCGGAACGGCTCACGTCGTAAATATAACATAGTTGTGGGGTTTAGAACATCGATCGACCAGTATCGAGATAGAAATCGGAGAAATAAGGCAGGGAAACTTATACGCACCCAACGTTTATCACAGTCGATGAAAACAGTAGCGAGTTTGCGATTTCAAACCGGTACGGGTACCGGTACGCGTACGGGTAGCTACCCGTACCGGTACACGTTTTGAAATCGCAAACTGTTTTACCGGTAGAATTCATCACATCGACTGGTAATGTATGGTGAGCCAACTGCAACAAAAAAGATATTATGATATAGATTGTTATTCGCGTTATTGGCCGATGTTATACTTAGCGTTATGGGTTGTTGGAAATATGTATTTAGATTAGATGAGCCCCATGATAATCAGTTGCTTTCATCAAGGACGAGCTAGGTGGCAGTTGGAAGAGGATGTTGCTTTTCTTTCACTCATATTGGTAACATTTTCAACAATTGGATTCTACAAGTCATAGACCGATCGAGTGTTGACAATAAATCGGTTGGAATTTTTAAACTTAGAAAATATATTATGATAGCTCAAATATACAATTACGTTATATATAGTTAAAATGTCCAACCAATATTCGGTGTAAAATGAATTGTTTTAGACCAAGGGTCTAATATTGTCCTACATGTACTTTCAGTTCGATATAATACCGCATTTGCCCCTTATTTTAGTTGGGGAATATTTAGTCATATTAAAGATGCATAATCCGAATTAACGCTCCCAAGTTACTATTTATTTTGGCTTCGGGGGTAAAAAAATATATTTTATTCGAATCGAGGAACCCACCATCAAAGCGCAGAGTGATCATATATCGACTTTTGAAGTTTGTTATTTCTTGAATTGTGTAATTATTTGTGGCCCAGAAAAGAGTCATCAAACCGACGGTCTCTGACAAAATTGCCGATGAAGATGCTTAACTCTAAAATCAAGTGGTAATGCGGCCAAAATTTTATACTATAGTTGACAGCAGTTAGCATTATTTTGTTGTAATTAATCGATTCTGATAACAAAAGCGTATTTTGAAGAAATGTTCTTGTTGTAACTTTATGATATGGGGACCGTCTGATCGGTTTGAGTAGCTTTAAGTAAACCGTTGTTTGGAATCTTTCAACAGATCGAAGGGTCGGCCCGTCGGCCCGGGCAAGGGAATATTTATCCCAAGAATTGGGATTGTTGTCCGGGTCTAAACCAGGAGGTTGGTTGAAATGTTTAACTTGGTAACAAAAAAGGTGTCAAAATGTAGTCTGTTTATTATACGGATTGAATAAAGAGCGTTTGCTTCACTTATGTGCGAAACACAGAAAACAGCTGAAACTCGCTCTGCTTATGCTTAGATTTTGTGGAGTAGATATAGGTATTTCGTGTATTTGGCGACCCATATTATCCCCACTACAGTATACACAAGTATTGTGGTTCAAATGCGCCATGTCCGTTCAGATAGTAAATATATATTAAAATGAGAAATCAGTCCCCACCTACATACGATAAGGTAACTAAACGGTAATTGTATTCAAATGTGCAATGCATAGATAAATCCACGATATATTTATGTCCTTGTACAATGGGTTGAGACAGGGACGTGACGACAGGGGTGTCTTAACCCCCACCAACTTTGGTCAAATATTCAACATTTGGAAATTTGATATACCTGACACAACATTTGTTGGAAATTTCACACAAACAATAGGTTGAAATTGTTTTCGTAGTTTGATTTTCGAACAATTTATTAGTGGATAATTTGTAGTTTTTAGACCAACATTTGCATATTTCCCTATTTTTGGTAACAAAATTTGGACTGAAATGGCTGTCAGAAACAGTTGGAAATTGTCTCAAAATTTCTAACAATTGGAAAGCTTGATGCCAGCCAAGGGGGGGTGGATTTACGCGCAAACTTGTGAATTTGATATGGTTCGAGGTGTGTAGTTAGAAATTCGAAGGTGGACACCCTTCCTATAGCCATGTCCCTGCAACGGGCGTCTATAGCACCATCTACTCACTCTATTAATCACAACCTGTCATTAATGCAGTGAACAAAGTTGTTAGTGAAAAAAAAATCGGCCTTCCGTATTTATCTAAGTGCTAGAAGCCGCCTCGAGAATTTGAACACAAATCCTGGGTTAAAATGACAACTTTATCAATAATATTTGCCCATGAAATCTTTCAATAAATAGGTTAACGCATAGCTGACTGGAATTTCATGGAATTCATGGACCTTTGAGTGAGAAAATCGTAGTGAAAGGCTACCGGTCAATGGGACAAATCTACCCGTTTCAATTCGCTATCGCTTTATGTGCTGCATTGAAAGTACCCAAGTGACCGTGACGATGTTCACAGATTTACCCGTACCCGTTCCCGTCGAACGGGTATCGCAAACTCGCTAGTAGCTTTAGAAAGTGGGTTGGCTGCAAGGTTCCATCCTTTTTTCACGAACACTGAATCACATAATGCGCACGCGTTTATAGATAGCGAATGAACTTGATCTATGTTCTACATGGGAGTCACAGTCCGCTTTATCTAAACAGGACATTCGCAATATTAAGACCTTTCTTGCAGAGCAGCATTGGGCTAAACTTTTTATTGATTTAGAATTATCTGATTCATCAAGAGCAACTTTTTACAGAAATATTAAAACCAGCCCTTGTATTAGCCGGTGTTTGCTTCAGTTGCCAGATCATCTGATCCCTTATATGGTGAAATTTAGAACAGCCAACCACGGACTCCCCGTTGAAAAAGGGCGGTGGTGAAACAGTATACCTTGTAATACATGTGAACAGTGCGGTAACGGGATAGGGGACGAGTATCATCTCCTACTGATATGCGACGAATTTAGAGATATCCGTGAACAGTACATTCCAAAATACTATTGGCTATCTCCAACGCAAGAAAAGTTTTATGGTTTGATATATATAGCTAATATATCGCTCCTGAAGAAGGTGAGTATATTTCTAAAATTAGCCTTCAGAAAATTGAGATAATAACTTACAACTATACTGATGATCTGGCATTGTAGTGTAGTGACTTAGCGACAAATTTTGTCATATTGGAACGGACTGGCCAAAAGTGCCATTTTTTTAATATTATGTCAAGTTAGGTGTGCTCTTTCAGAAATTGAACTAGAAACAGGTTTCTGATCAATATTAACCCTTGTTTCCAGTATAAATCCAAGATGGCGGCCAAATTCAATCATTATTTCACCACGACGTTCCAACTGGTATAAAATTTAAGGCACATGCATAATAAAGGCGTCATTCCATCCGGCATTGTCATATTTTGAAGATATTAGCAATCCAGGCTGACCAAATTTGAAAATTATCACTTTTTGGACCAAAAGCATGAAATTTTGTCATAAAATCATTCTCGTTTCAATTATTTCGGAATAATAAACAGACAATTTCTCAAAACTGTTTCAGTGCAGATCAAAGGTTAAAATCTAAAAAATTTCAGAAATGTATGCTGCAAACAAAATATACAACATCTGGGACAAATTCATAACCATATTTTAGACATTTTGGATTATGTTACCCCTCACCCCAAAAATCATGAAATTTAGTTTTTGTGATAAACATCCGTTAGAACATGGATGAGAATCTATAAAGGACACTATTCGATCACATTTATAAATACTGTAATTGCAATTACACACACAATGACCAAAGTTGAAATTTACAACTTTTTCGACTAAAATATGCAATTTGGTAAGAAAATCCTCGTCATTTCAAATATTTTTGTCCAATAAATGGTCATTTACACATAGGATATTTGCGATAGTTCAAAATGTTTGGTCTTAAATGTTTTGGACATATATACTGAAAACAATGAATACATTTACTGTGGTTAATATGTAACAATGTTTCAGAAAATTTGGTTTATGTTACCCCTCACCCCAAAAATCACGAAAATGTGACTTGGTTGTAACGATTCAATAAATCTTTGGTTAAATCTTATAAAGTGAGTTTTTCGATGGCAATTAGTCATATATTGTTATGTAACAATCTCATTGACAGTATACTGTTTAAATTTACAATTGTATGCCTAATAACAGCTATATTTTATGGTAAAATAACCATAATTTTAAATATTTTCAACTAATATATGGGCAATTTCTCAAACATTTCCCAAGATCGTATACCACATGCGGCCTTGAAAGTTTCGAAAATGACTGTCGAATACAACACATTTAAATATGTATACATTTCATGTCTTGGTGAAATAGAATAAAATTCTAAAAATATATTATACCATAAATAATTTGAAGGTGTTGACTTATATGCTACAAATGTAGCATACAAGAGGGGGTATATATAGACATGTAGTTCAGATCACAACTTTAATTTGTCTACCAATAATACACATAACATAAAGATGGTCTATCTTTGTTTATACTCTGTTCTTAAATTCATGTTTGTTATGTTGTACCTGTATAACTATAATGTGCACAGTCTGATCATACCATCGGATATATAGCAATGCATAGATTGTCATGTTATAATCACCGGTGACCATGTTGATACATTGAACAAATATTTTAGGCATTCTTATTATCACAATTACAACTGCATAATTATGTGCATGGTAAATCAGCTATTGCACATTTGCACCTGTTACAAGTTTGGGATTTGCAACAACACTTGATGAGTTCTGAACACACAGCTGGTAATGTAGTCCACAATGGTTTACAACCATGATCTTCAACTGTCCATTCCCAGTCATGCAGGCCATGTATTGGAATTGTTATGTCATGACAAGTGTACCACAATCCTGCCTGGTATATGGCTCATTTCAT
This sequence comes from Siphonodentalium dalli, assembly GCA_032622095.1. Classification (NCBI taxonomy): domain Eukaryota; kingdom Metazoa; phylum Mollusca; class Scaphopoda; order Gadilida; family Siphonodentaliidae; genus Siphonodentalium; species Siphonodentalium dalli. The sequence continues at coordinate 217,144,840 of CP136063.1, forward strand.
ATGCTGTATTAGGGTCCATTTTGAGCGACAAGTTTTGGAGAATTCTCTTCATATGCCTCGTTATCAGCAACTTTTGACAACCTTTATTATAATTAATGGTAATGAAACGTTCGAGTTCTTTGAAAATATATGAGGACGAATCGAGTTGAATAAAAGGTTGATTCGCCTATAGAAGAAATGTACATGTATCTGTGATAACGGGATAATATTTCCATGCTATCCAGAAACTTGTTCTGCCCTTTATATGGAAGAACAAAGTGGTATCAAAACCAGATATCGAATGAAAATTGGGTAGTGATAACAATTGTCATCGCCCAGAGCGGAAAATGTGCTGTTGTCATGGTACAATGTTTTAGTTTTGCCTGTTCCTAGAGAAACACATGTATCACCACCACTGTTAGCATCTATAAACTTTGAAAAGAGACCGATGACCATTACCAGGACATCTGTGTCAACAATCCGAACACGGATGGTCGTCAGCCCACAAGAAAGCGCATGGATAATGTGCGGCACAATTCTAATATCAGCTTCCTCCTGACAACAGTTTCTCAAGATTTACTAGGAAGAATTTGCTATTTTGAGAGTTGACGAACATTCTGTCATGTTTAACACTTTATCATCATGTTCTGACGCATTACTTGTCAGGAATACAGCTTATTGTCAGAATGACGGAGGAAGTCGTTCCATTTTTTGGGAATCTTAGTTTGGCCACCAACTTTTCGTCCAAGACCTATACCACGATTCTCATTAGTGCTGCCTTTTGTGCTGCCTACATAATACCTATCCCACACAACGCACATGACATTAACCCTTCTTAGTTTGTAGAGTAGAAAGTTCATTGGTGACTGTGTAATCATTAAAAGTACATGTAGATCCTATCGCAGGCACATTTATATGCACAAGAACGCCTCCATCAAATATCTTGCACGTACTTCCAATATTTTATTTCTTGTAATAGTGTGTTCGAACAACATTTGGTCAGTTCAAAAAACCCGAAATCGCTTCTCCGCTATTCCAAACGATCAAGTGCAGGAACAGGAGAACATCAAATTGAAAGGAAATGGAGGGTTGATAGGTTTAACAGAGAGCTCATCGACAATAACGAGATGGCTAGAACTCCCCAAACCAGACGTGTTTTTCTCACATGAGAGTCGGCTATTTCCCCCGCCTTATCAACGGGAGGTAAATTCAAGGGGACACAATCTGATTTGCTGGAATGTATCCGGGAAGCAATTGGAGATATATCGGACCCACCTAAAAATGTTCAGTGCAAGATATTTGATGGAGGCGTTCTTGTGGATATGATTGTACCTGCGATATAGTATCTACTTTTAATGATTACGCCCAGTCACTAATGAAGTTTCTACTCTACAGACTAAGAAGTGTTACTGTCATATATATGTGGTGTGGGACATATGAAACGAGCTGCCCACCAGGTAGGATTGTGGTACATTTGTCATGCCAAGCTGCAGCTGTGTGCTCAGAACTTATTAAGTGTTGTTGCAAATCACAAACTTGTAACAGATGCAAATGTGCAAACGCTGACTTACCATACACAGAGTTATGTAGATGTAATTGTGTGCTTAAAATATTTGTTCAACCTATAAACACAGGCAGCGGTGATTATAACATGACAATCTATGAGTTGCTATCTATCGGCTGGTATTATCAGTCTGTGAACATTATAGTTATATAACATAACAAACATGAATTTAAGAACACAGTATAAACAAAGATAGGCCATCTTTATGTGTATTATTGATTGACAATTTAAAGTTGTGACCTGAAATGTATATCTATATATACACCCCTCTTGAATGCTAGATTGCATAAGTCAATGATATTGGGTCAAATATATCCATTAATGGTATTATAGATTCTTTATTTTTATTTTATTTCACCAAAACATTACATGTATATACCCTTTATATGTGTTGTATATATATTCGATGTTCATTTTCGAAACTTTTAAGACCGCATATTGTATATTATTGCATATTACCATTCTATTGGTTGAACATATTTGAAATGATCAAATAAATTGTTATTAGGCATACAATTGTTAATTTCAACAGTATACTGACAATGAGATTGTTACATTATAATATATGACGAATAGGCCAGTTTCACAATCGAGTTAAGCAATTGCGTCCCCTGTTTAACAGAGCGAAAGCGAGGCTCTGTGTGTACACATATTCCAAGAATTCCATACTAAAATCATGAGCGACAAAATAAACAAAGTTGACGTCCACTGCGACTATAATTTAGATGAATTATGGAAGCTAAAATCTTCTCAGCTGAAGGATATTTTACCTGCACGTAATCAACAATATACTGGCAATAAATATATTTTGGTTGCCAGATGTCATGCGTTCATGTTAGCGGAAAATAATTCGCATTCCCAGAATTCGAGCGAATCAAACAATGTATCGAGATCGGCTTCGGCTTCGTGCTCCATATTCAATGAATTGAATTCATTGAGCGAAATCACGTTTCTAAAACTTTGTGGCACTGCCAATGATCGTGTTTGGGGCAAAGATTTGCGTCAGTTTCCTCCACTGAACTTTTACCAATTGTTTACGTATCTGGTAACGAGGACACAAAAATATGGCGAGACAGACATGAAAGGTGTTTGTTACAAAAAAATGAAGGCGTATCAGTTCTTTGCAGAAGGATTCGTTACAGGCTATGCAATAGCCAAGGGATTTAATCACACTTGGATTAAAGCAAAAGTAAAGGCATCAATGAAGACAGAACGATACAGAGTTATAGCTGTGTTTGATGAAGTTGCTGATGTCAAATATGCTGCATGTGAATGTCCAGCAGGGTAAGAATGAATTAGAATAATATAAAGTATTGCTTTGGAGATATGATATATATGTATGTATACATACATACATGTATATATGTATATACATGCATGATAATATACCTGGACATAATTTAAGATTTAGTGTGCATACATGTACCGGTACATGTAATGGAAGTGTACTAAAGTTGTACATGCACTTGTATACAGATGTTTTACTTTATATATTGTTAAATTAAAATGTAATATTATTCTTACTATAGCCATAAAGGTCTGCGATTGTAGAAATAGCGATGAATTGTGTTAACACCTTTCAAAAGATATTATATATGTGTGAGAGTGTAAATAATATAATCTGCTAATCAATGACTGATTTTCTCCAAATTCTAAATGATATTAGTATTATAATTTATATCATGGCAATAAAGACAATTACTATTATTTTCCAGCCTTGGTGTTAAAAGAGCTGCAAAATGTAACCATATCGGGGGATTACTATTCGCCATCCATGATTTCAATGCCAAATGTCTGCACAATGAGAAGGACAGGGTAACCCTTTCGTGTACTGCAGTTCTGAATAAATGGATTGTGCCAAGAAATCTAAAGGTCACACCTAAGCCAGTGAGTGAACTCGACATTAAGAAACATTCATTTGGGAAGGTGTCGGCTGAGAGAACAGCCACTCGTAGTACGTATGATCCACGGGCACCTCAAAATAGATCAGTTGATCCAATCAGACTAAGGACACTATACATCAATCTGGAGGCATCCTGTCCAAATTCTGGATTTTTCATTTACCACAACCCCCCCCCCACTAGAGGCAACTGATTCAACGAATGCAGAAAATGCTTTTGTTAGCAATGTTGATGAAAACATTTATATGAATGTTAATGTGTGTTCAACATCGCTGTATAGTCGGGAAACATTCATTCAAACTGACAGCACACTTAATAAATCCACCAACCAAGTGAATAATGTTACAAGCAATTGTGATGCAAGTTTGATTGAAACAAATATTGAGATTTTAGACACAGAACTAATCGACAAAGAGTTCTTTGAGAAATATGTGGAACCGATATTCGCAAATGAACATATTTCTGCTGAATCAATTTCTTATGTAGAAAAATCTACAAGAGAACAGAGCGAGTGTGAATTTTGGAAAAAACTTCACCAATATAAAATGACTGCTTCCAATTTTGGAAGAATTCTTGGAACGAGGCTCACAGACAGTGTGATAAAAATGATGTATGGAAAAGCCCATTCTACTGCCATTAATTATGGAAAACAATTTGAACAGTCTGCAATTGAGGCATACACATTGTATAAATGCTCACATAATATTGTCAAGTGTTAGTACACAGACCAGGAATTATTTTGTCCTCGAATCGACCAGGCTATGGGGCCAGTTTGGATGCCATGGTTGTCGACCCAACAGCTGATATAACAAATGGTGGTTTGGTAGTTAAGTGCCCCTTAAGTAAGCATGGACTTACAATTGAACAAGCTTGTTCTGATAGAGGTTTCTATATAAAGAAAGATGGTGATGGAAATTACAAACTAGCCAGGAATCATCACTATTTTGTCCAGGTCCAATGACAAATGTTTGTCGCCGAATTGAAGTGGACAGATTTTGTTGTATGGTTCGGACCTGGGCAGGATATTTTTGTGGAAAGAATAATGTTTGATGAATGTTTGTGGAATACACAAATATTGCCCAAATTAGATTTATTCTATAAGTATGTTTTTGTTCCAGAACTTCTCACTCGCGGGGTTGAAAGAGGACTTTCAATAATTCAACCTGATGAATGGAAAAAATTGAAAAGTGGTTTGGCCTATAGATGAATCCTCTTTCCAAGTCGCCCCAATCATCAGGTTGAATCATTGAAAATGTGAAAAATACGGTTCTGATCAATTAAAATTTCAGTTTATACATGTATGTATATAAAAACCATAACAATGTTGTGAAATATCAGGATTTATTTAATGCTCAACATCATTTGTGTTGTTTTTAGCTGAAATTGACATTAAAAAACGTTTGGTATCTTTTTGACATAACAATGGATTGTTACCAGGCCTGCAAATAGTATCTGTCATTTGCAGAATGAGGTCCCCAGAGTGTGAATTTAGTGATGCTATCATGCATGGTGGGCTAGCATCACCAAATTCATCCTCTGATAACCTCATTCCACTTCGGCCTCAACTGCTATGGGAGACCCAGGATCAGTTTGAAGTTCATCGTTAAAGTTGGTGTTCACCCCCCCCCCCCCCCCCCCCCATTAGTCACCTCGATTATTCATATTATCTTTGGCAAATTAGGGATATAGAAACTTCACAGACAGGGAAAATGTAAATAAAAACAATGTTAATTTGAGACAATAGATACTTCCCAGAAGATTAGGCCTAAGGCTAAGCAGAATGAGGTCCCCAGAGGGTGAATTTTAGCATCACTAAAGTCACCCACTGGGGACCTCAGACTGCAAATGGCAGACACAATATTTTCAGGCTTGATTGTTACATGTATACTGTATATTGAATGACTAAAATAATACAATTAATATCATGGAACCAATGGTGGCAGGAAACATGTTAAGTAAGATATGACTGTGAACATCTGATCAGCAATGTGACTTAGGCTGAGTGGTATTACTCCATCCAGAATGTGATAATTTTTTATTCTGCCGATTGCCCTTTCAACATGTATTCTGACACTGACAATGTTCATTGTATCTTCAACCTCTTGTGATGACAACTGATTTTTATGTTTGAATGGTGGGATGTTGAGTGTTACGCCATCTGGTAATATATCAGAAATCTCAAACCCGCGATCCGCCATTACATTATCACCAGGCTCCAACATGTTAAGAACACTACTTTCTTTAACTGTCTCCTTATCAGACACTCTACCTCCCCACAGTCTAGAAACAAATGAAACAGTACCATTGGGTGTCACACCAACTAGTACTTTAAACGTATTGTGGTGTTTATAATTAGACCATGTTTCTGATTGTGTGAGCATTGTAGATGGTATTTCAATGAATACTTCTGTGCAATCAAGAATGATCCTTGTTGTTGGGTATTGATCGAATGATGATGGCATTAGACGTCTTATTCTGTCCTGTGATGGAAATGGAAACAATGGAGGGAGTTCACAATACAGAAAATTTATCCATGTCGTAAATATTTTTGAAAACTGACTTTTAGATATTTCAAAACGCGATGAAATATCACGAACAAAAAGCCCAACTTTCAACCTCACCAGCACCATAAAGAATTCATCACGTAGTGTCAGTTTCCTTTTTTTGCCATGTTTTCCACCAAACATTTGATACAATTTAGCATCTGCAGTATCTGTATCACTCTGTCCACGCCAATACAACATATTACGGGCATTTGGCTCAAGATATTTGAAAGTTGCATCAAATGTTTGGTAGTTCATAAATCCTGAATAAAAAAGCATCGCATTATCATCAGCCTTGATATTTTCTAAACAGAATCGATTGGCTTCATATGTTTCAACTGTGTCAATGAGTTCTTCGATGAAATTAGATGCAGTTTTAATTTTACTTTCCATGGCAGATATATGTTTACTCATCTGGGTAACAACTTCTTTTAGATGATGTATACTGTTGGTACACATACTAGAGCTGATATCGTAATAATAACTATGATCATTGTTGTTTATTGCTGGGCTGTCCATGTGATTGTCTGTCTGAGTTGAAGCATCTACCATGGAGTGCATGTCAGTTTGTGTCGCCATGCCTGATTCGATGACCTGTAATGATATTGAATAATTAATTATAATTAATGTAATATATAAATATGTCTTGGCGACTAAACTTGAAGCCTATGAATTTAAAGATGGTACAGCTGGTTGATTTTTCATGGGGCGTGTTATAAAATAGGACACATTGACCTCAGATGTCTTGAATGGTATGATTTACTTCATTTATTAATTGTAATACCAGAATATAAACGCTCTTTATCCATACACCATCAAGAACAGTGATCTTTTTATGTTCTTTCTAATCTCCTGTACCCGAGCAATGCCGGGTGCCCAGCTAGTAATACATATAATCAATCAACATTATTGATATGTACCTGACCATAAGAATGTTTCATGTTCATCTTAATTCTCAAGACTTGTTGCATTTGATACTTAACTGCAGTATGTACAGTAATACCCTAAGTAATCGACCTCTTTACCAAAGCAGAATTATGGGTAACGTTTCAGGATTTAGTCGGAAATATAGCTTGTTGCCATTCATCGGAAAGCTCTCTGATGAATGGCAACAAGCCATATTTCCGACTAAATCCTGAACAGTTACCCATAATTCTGCTTTGGTTTTAAAGAGGTCGATTAATTAGGGCATTACTGTATGTGTGTAACATACATACCTTACAATCACTCACACATTCCAATTGTATAATAATTTATTACTGATATGTTTACAAAGCACTTTATACTATGAAGCTGCAGCCACATGCACATTCAGTTTTGAAGTGCCATACTTAATTTTGGTCTTATGTGTAAATATCATTATTTAACAAACCTGAAATTCTTCTGTGAAGGTTGGAAATTTTGTAACACTGGAAGGTGTAGATGCAAAGGCCAATCGTTTCCGTGGTGACTTTCTCTTTTGTTGATTGTCATCTGTGTTGAAAATAACTGGTTCGGCACCTGTCAACAAAGTCCACTTTTTCGCCACCATGGAAATATGAATAAATTCTGGTTTGAAGTGTTTGTGGCAAATGTTTGTTGATTTATTTAGTGAGAACCCATCTCGACCATCCTGTCGCTTGATTAACTGACACCATCTATCACATTTCTTCTTACTGCTCAGCACATCTTTGGGTACTTTGAATAAATGAATTCCCGAGTTAGTGCCATCCTTCCGGTATATATAGTTCATGCAACCATAGACACAACACTGTGATCCCCTGGACGATGATTTACCCTTTGCTTTACATGTACTTGTGTTTGCTTTGCAGTATTTACATGCAATAAACATGAGAACACAAAGAATTGTTAGTTAATGTGTGTGTACATGTATATAATAATAAACATTAATTCACACACACAGGATTATATTGTAATTTGGCAAGTACCGACAATGTTTTAAACTTTAAGAATGCAGGTATTGTCATGTACGGTACCTGTAATTTGTAAACATTGTAATAGTACCATACCAAAAACGTATATCTATAAAACAATGTAAAATAAATAAATATACAATATTGTGCATACTAAGTAGTTTTATTTTTAATACTATTAAATGTGATGAGAGAAATTAGTCTTTGTCAGTGAACTGAAGTTCTGAACAGCTGAATGACTTGACATTGTCACTCACACACTGTAAAAAGGACTGTGTGGCAGCTTCCACACAATGACTGTGTGGAGGCATTATCTGAACATAAATGTGTACATAATACACACATATGTGTGTATCACCCAATATCAACACATATATGTGTACATCACCACACATATTTGTGTGTGACGTCGGTTTTTTAAATTTCACGTCGTGGTCACGCGCGCGTCGTTGTTTCGTACAGGCTCACAGGCTGCCGTAAAGTGTACACATGGAGTCTTGTTGATTGTGGTGGATCTCGAAATTCGATATATTGGGCGGTCTCTTCGATTATTTCTATAGTTAAGGTAAGATTATATTTAAATTGGCAAGATATTCACCTTTGTGAGAATGTCCGTATCTATATGAGGCCCCCACCCCACCCCCCTGGAATACGGAATACCACTTAACACAGAGGGTGGAATACGGAATACCAGTTAACAGCCATATGGAATTTTCCGGATAAATGTTCTATTGCCGTACGAACGCCGGTCATCCCGCAGTGTCCACATCTAAAATGATCTAAAATGAAGATGATCGACGATCTATATATATGTCAAACTGTTAATTTATTGTGACAAAAATCGCATTTAAATTATTATTATGATCATTTTTTGGAAGGTGTCGAAGGTCGGCGTACGAATACCGGTATTTTTGGAATACCGAATACCTCCTAACAGAGGGGCCGGAATACGGCGTACCTCATAACAGGGCATGGAATACGGCGTACGAAAAGGGGGGTGGTGGCCCCATGAACATCACCAACTTCAACTGGGGAACTTCAATCTTATCCTAAGTCTCAACAGAATGATGTCCCCGGATGGTGAATTTGATGAGGCTAGCCCGATGTACATTCATCACCTGGGGATCTCAATCTGCAAATGACAGACACCATTGGCTTGCACTGCGTTCATGTGTAATACATCCCTATATATATATATTCTCCCCCTTCATTCCATCGGAGGACTATATAGTCATGACCACCGTCCGTCTATGTGTACGTCGGTGTGTGCGTCCGTCCAGAACTTTGTCCAAGCATGTATTCTGTCATTTTCTGGTAAATTTGTTTTTAACTTGGCACAAATATCAATCAGCATGTGAACCTGCGCATCTGAGATTTTGAGTTCGGTCGGACTTATTTTGGCGGAGTTATTGCCTTTTTTTCGACATAGAATCTTACATCCTGGGACGCATCTTTTGTTCGAGGTAGTATTCCGTCATTTTCCAGTAAATTAAAAAAAAATTCGCACAGATGTCAACCAGCATGGAAACTTGCGACCCTTTGAGTTCAGTCGGAGTCATTCTGGTGGATTTATTGCCATTTTACGACATAAAATATTCAATGTTTTTTATTTTAGTGCTGTTGGCCCTTTCTCGACACATTATAGATCATGTCATGAATCTCTACTATTAGCTATACGCACGTAGAGATCATATTCCACCAGTACAAAACCTTGGAACTTTTTGAAGTTTTGACAGGGAACCTTATAAAGTCGAAAAGATAACGCGGGGAATATATTTCTTAGTTATTACCTGTTCCTCCATAATGTACTTCACTGTATAGGTAAAGGTCCAAACTCGAAATTTCACGATTTAAGTGAATTTGTGAGTGATTTTGCTTTGCGTCGTGTACAATTATGGAATTTCTCCTCGGTAATTAATTCAATGTTTATTGCGATATCAGCTCACAAAATTCACAGAAAAACATTCAATTTCTAGTTGGGATTTTCACATGCAGTGAAGTATATTATTAAGGAACAGATAATAACTAAGAAATATATTCCCCTGAGTTATTTGTTCGACTTTATGTCAAAACGTCAAAAAGTTCCCAGGTTTTCAGCGACTTTTTATTTATTTTGTTTCATCAGATGGTGAAATCGCTCCCGGCTTGATGCGCATATATTTTTTTCGAACTATGTTCTAGGTTTAACGATATATTGACCATGCACATTAGAACAATGCAACACACAACTTACATAATTATACTGGAAGCAGTTTAATTAAACCCCCGAGTGCGTCGCGGCTAAAGGAACAATACGAGAAACTCGGAGGATACCAATCTTATTTTTACCATCGATTTACATATAAATAAATAATTCGGAGTTTCTCTGCATGATAATTTTCCACCTTTGCTTGTTTTCAGGAAATTTGGATCAATTTGATGAAGTTTTTATCAATGGAGAACAAATCATTGCACCAGTGCGTCGGCCCGGTGTTAGACTGTCCGATCAATATCAGTCGAGGAGAATGTTTGTGGCATGTCAGTACGATATATACACGGGAGATTAACCGTACTTGTTGCGGCTTCAACGGTCAGCTTTTACTCAGTAATTTTAATATTTTGTTAAATGAGATGAAATTCTGCGAACCTGTGAGTTTGGTCTTATCCAAGGGTGGGGTGGAGTGCAGTAAATACACGAGACACTGCAATACGGACTTTATATGCTACCAGAAAGATTCATTAAAGTCATAGAATCTGTATTTTCTTCAACGCAATGTTGTGGCGACAGGGGAGGGGAGTCGAGTGTGGGTCTCAACCCCTCTCCCCAACTTGGCCAAAATATTCAACATTTGGAAATTTCATGTCTGACACAACATTTTTTTCAGACGAAAAGCTGGTTGTAGTTTGTACTATATATATCATAGATTTGTTATTCCAACCGTATTTAGTGTGCAATTTGTTGTTTTCAGAGACAAATATTGTCCTGGGGGCGAGTAAAATATTGTCCTGGGGGTGTGTCAAATGTTTCTTCAAGGGGAGGTTGGTAGATCATGACATGAATCTCTACTCTAGCTACGCACCTAGATCATATTCCACCACTACAAAATATGGGTGGGAACTTTTTGATGTTTTGTTTAGTTATATATAGTTATATACCCTACCGGTACATACTGTCCATGCTATTAAATTACTTCTAGATCATTTTGAGGTTTAACCCTTTCAGTGCCAAGTCCAATTTTTGCTTGATCATTCGAATTTATTGATTATAATAATGTGATACATTGATGGAAAGAGCTCTAAAAATGATCAAGGAAATATGGTTTGATACAAAAATCGGAATTGGCACTGAAAGGGTTAAATGGGCCAAGTTAAAATTGGTAAGCTCAGAAATCAAAACACATGCATGATCTGAAATTGCTCTGCCACCTCTCTGCACCAAGCCTGAGATTTGTGTGCCTGTCATTTGCAGAATGAAGTCCCCGGAGGGTGAATTTAGTGATGCTATCGCGGATAGCGGGCTAGCATCACTAAATTCACCTTCTTGGCACCTCATTCTGCTTAGGCCTCATCTTCTCTGGAAAGTTTCTTTATTATAACTTCTTCACATAGATGAGGCCCCCACCTCCCACCCCCCCCCCTGGAATACGGAATACCACTTTACACAGAGGGTGGAATACGGAATACCAGTTAACAGCCATATGGAATACATAAAAATATATGAAAACTTCATTTTTTGGAATGTCGGCGTACGAATACCGGTATTTTTGGAATACCTAATACCGCCTAATAGAGGGGCCAGAATACGGCGTACCTCATAACAGGGCATGGAATACGGCGTACGAAAAAGGGGGTGGGGCCTCCTATTTTGTATAACATGATTGAACGAAATAATAAACTTGATTTGGATTTTCTGATTCAACAATTCCCTATCGCATAGTCATATATTTACATTTTAGAGTTGTGCGTTTATCTGGGTTTATCTGTTGTTTCTGTAGTCTATATGATACGCATCTTTCCGAAGCATAAAACCTATTTCTGCTCGAAAATTGTCTTTATGTAAATTGACAAATTCAACTGTGTGGTGAAGACATTTACTGAACAAATGTGTGTTCATCACATACATACTATATATTATACAGCGTGCTTTAAACCAGAACCACAATTTTATTATTTTGCACGGTAAGGTTCTCATGTTGATAAAGTAACGACGTTTTTTGTGTTTATATGGAATGCAGATGAGAGGAAATATCTACTGAGACCAGTGACGTGGCGACAGGGCGGATATTGGGAAGGGTGTGTCTATATCCCTATCCCAAACTTCGGTAAAATTTACTAAAAATTCCAACAGTTGGAAATTTCATGCCTGACGCAAAGTTGCAAGTTTTACACCACATGCATTATAATAGGTTGATATTGTTCTCTTTGTTTGATTTTTCAACCAGTAATTAGTGGGAAATTTATTGTTTTTTTTTAGACAAACAGTAACATATTTTTCTACTTTTGGTAAAAAAAAAATGGCCTCAAATGGCCATCGGGTGGAAGACTTCCATTTGGTTGGAAATTATAATAGTTGGAAAGCTTGAGGTACCAATTGGAAAATTCAGAACGAGAGGGGGTGTGTAAATATAATTCTACAAATATGGTTCAAGGGGAGGGTGGGGTGCACTTCGACATTTGAAGGTGGGCACCCCTCGCCAACGGCGACCATCGAGCCGCGTCCCTGAATGCGACTTGTGGATGCCACTGGAATGCCCTAGTCGTATACTACGAAGTTCTATATGTGGCACCCGGAATCACACAAAATGTGTGAAATTGGTGTTTCAAATTAATTTCATTTGAATATGATGATCATGAGCATCACTGTTGCAATAAAACTTGAAATATCACAACGGACGATCAATGTACCAAGTGAACAAATTGTTGGGTGGGTGGGGTATTTATTTGTCCATTATATTGGTGGTTTACCGAGACGATGTGAAAAATTAACATGCATATTTTGGCTCTTCTGCTGTGTATAACTTGCGTAAATTCGGTTACCGAGGGAGGGGCCGGGGTGGCGGTGATGTCGTATATCTAATACATATGTAGCCACCGTTTGTGTCCAAAACTTTAAATTGTGAAGAATATTATTACTCTAGTAGCTCATGGTGGTTTTGTATGCACTTTTATGTCCAGAGCAAAACTCTTCATGGATCCACTAATTGAAGGTACACGAACAATATTTGGTTGGTGACACATTTCCCAATGAGGGCGAAATGGGTCAAATGGCCACGCCCCTTTTTGCGCGAAGTACTACCACCCACCGTGACTATATCTCCAGAACCGTTCGACATAGGGGGTCGTGTAACCACTCAAAATGTGCGGAATGGCCACATTATGGGAAGTCAGTAATACATTTTCATATCCAAAAGTCAATGGTTTTGAAGATAATTGCCAAAAACCAAAAACAATCCATTTTTAAGGGCCCAATTTTGGGGTTCAGCACTTTAACTCAAAGCTGAGCCCCCAATTCGAATTTTATTGATCTATACCCATCGGTACCACATATAGGTATAATTTCTGTACCATTATCGGATAGGATTGACTTTCAAGGAGCTCTTGACCCTGAAAATCCATATTATGGGGGGTCAGTAATACATTTTCATGTCCAAAAGTCAATAGTTTTTAAGATAATTGCCAAAAACCGATTCAGCATGTTACGCACCACAATTATACAATACCACCAAGGCCACAGCATATGTATGACACTTTTTAAAGAACTATCCGAATTCTCTGATCGACTTAAGGGCACAATTGACCACACACAATGGGATTAGCTGGACATTGCTGCTGAGGATGTGTTGACCCCGACACACAACATGAGCTCTTCACGACTGAACATGCCTTGAAAACTGGTGTGCTTTACCAAAAATCAGGTAACAATTGTGCTCTAATCAACAGAAATGTACAGATTGAACAAAGCATGTTTTCAAAATTTGTTATCAACATTTAACAGCTGGTCTTATTTAAGTGACCAAGCTATGAAACATGTTAAACACTTTTACTAAATGGAATGACCAGCTATTTGCTTCATGCAGCAGCCACATGTTGCGATCCTAAAATGGGTATTGCATCTGGGCATAGTAAAAACATGTTGTAATCAGATGAGAGATGACCATATATACCAGTATATATTTCTGAAGTAATCAATTCTTCCAAAAGGACACCTCATCTCACAAAAAGTTTTAGGAAATGATGGAATTAGTTTTGATTGGCCATGATAGTTGCAGCACTTGCAGGTTGGAGAAGATGAGGGTCTATAATTTCACTAACATAATTATTCATAATAGGTAATAGCCCTCATAACTTACCATTTTAAAGATATTTTCATTTTCAATACCACCCCAGGTTAAGAGGTCCTGCTAATTTTATATTATGCCGATGGGTACTGCTGGATTGCTATGATGTTTGTAGGTCAAAGCGATTCTGTTAAGTACCATCATTTTACCTAAAGTTGGTTATTTTTGCATTGTTTGGCTAATCCGAGCAATTTGTGCAAAAGTCAGTGTCTGTATGAAACATTCAAGAACATATATACTTCAAAATATTGAATGTGTACGCTGATGTTTGGTTAACAACAGGAATAATCATCTCAATTATGGCCAGTTTGTAAAAACCAGCACCCATTATTGAAATATTTCACAATATACATGTTTTTTAATGTTTTCTACACATAGTGGCTTATCCTCGATTTGTTCAGATCGCTTTGCTCTACCTGAATATCATACCAAATTTATTAGCATCACCACTAAACTTGGGATGAATACTGCCAAATGAATATATTGTGGGCAGTGGAAAAATAATGGTTGAGTCTTTTCTAAATATAATTCTAGTAAAACCTACACAATACCGTCTTGGTCTGATAAGACTCAGAGTCATGTTTATTTAGGAGTATAGACATGAAGTCCACCAGTCTCATGAAAATTAAATGGGCTCTGCACTAGTAACATATGGGCTCCTGGGACCCATTAATATTGACAAATGCAACACAAATGAAAAATACATAGTAACTTTCCTCAAACATAGATTATAACCTGACAATCATTGTGTAAGAATCAGTGTACATACGTATACGAAGGCATGGCCATGTTGGCATGTTTTTTGAAATACTGCAGAGTGCTGACCATAAATTCACTATAATATACATGTAGTTACTGTATGTATATCACACACATAAGGCGACTGACACACATACACATACCTGTATGGTTCACAATATTTGACATGTAAAGTATATATATATCTCCTGTGCCTATAACTTCAAACCAAATTAAATTAAACAAAGCCCATGGCTACGATGGAATTAGTGCAAAAATGCTCCTAGCTACCGCAGAATCAATTGCTCGTCCATTAGTTTTAATCTTCAGAAAATCTCTTGATAGCATGACATTTCCATCTGTATGGAAAAAGGCTAATGTTGTCCCCATCTTTAAAAAAGACGACCCCGCTGATAGCAAGAACTATCGTCCTATTTCCCTTCTACCCTGCTTGGGAAAAATATTTGAGAAAGTTGTATTAAAACAGATCAGGGATTTCTTTAAAAAAAACGAACTACTATTCTTACGTCAATCGGGTTTCATGCCAGGGCAAAGCACTTCTCATCAACTCATAGATCTATACAATCACCTGTGTCAATCTCTCGACAATGGACTGTATACATGTTCTATTTTTTGTGATATATCAAAGGCATTCGAGAGAGTTTGGCACAGGGGACTAATACATAAACTTTCAAGTTATGGAGTTCGTGGTAAATCTTTGAAATGGCTAGGAGACTATTTAAATAACAGACAGCAGCGCGTATTAGTTAACAACAGCTTTTCTAGCTATGAGATCATCCCAGCGGGCGTGCCACAAGGCTCAATCATAGGCCCTTTTCTATTTTTGGTTTACATCAATGATTTAGCAGACAACATCTGTTCTGTTACGAGAATGTACGCTGACGACACTTGCATTATTAACGAGCACCACGACCTAAATGAATTGGCGCAAACCATGAACAAGGATCTTGAAAACATATCAAGATGGTCAAACAATTGGCTAGTCAATTTTAATCCCTCAAAAACGATGGGCATGTCGTACTCTTTGACTGGCACATCCGGCGATACTCCTAATTTAACCTTTAATAATGATACTATATCCTTTGTTGAGACACATAAACACCTCGGTCTTGAACTCCAATCAAATATGTCATGGAACAATCATATCAATGCAACTATTAAAAGTATAGCCTCGCGTTTATCACAACTAAGAAGATTTAAATACCAGCTCGATAGGAAAACCCTAGAAAACATATATAAAACGTATATTTTACCATTATACGATTATGCCGATGTAGTATGGGCAAATGCACCTAAATATCAAATGGATAAACTTGAACGGTTACACATTGATGCAGCCAGAATAGTCAGTGGACTCACACGATCAGTCTCTGATATAAACACAATGAAAGAAGTAGGCTGGCCCCCACTGAGGAGGAGGCGTGAATTACACAAATTACAAACTATGTACAACATTATCAATCGGAATGCCCCTATTTATCTCACAAACATATTACCACCCAGAATAGCTGACATATCAGAGAATGAATTCAGATATCCCGAATTTTTTTACACATATTTCAGTAACACTGAGAATTACAAAAAGTCATTTTTCCCTTCAACCATAAAGGCGTGGAATGACATGCCGTCCGTAATAACAGATGCCCCCACAATTTCAGATTTCAAAACGTATCTTAGAATAATTGACCCCGTCACTATAGACCCCCGAGGTATTTCTACACGGGACGCAGGCAATGTAACGTACTTCACGCAAAATTACGGAATTATTGCAGTGATCTAAAGTCTGATAAATTCCAAAACTACATATCTGACAGCCCACGTTGCGCATGCGGCAACCAATGCGAAGATGCATATCATTACCTTTTCATGTGTTCCCTGTACCAATCAGAACGAATAGAAATGTATCATTCGCTACACAGAGAAGGACTCAAATTAACACATATGAATTATTTACTTTCTGGCATCCAAAACATAGATATAAAACAAAATGTGAAGTTGTTCAAAATAGTACAACATTTTATTACGGAAACTAAACGTTTCTGACAAATTATATTAACTTAATTAATAAGTAGGACATAAATATGTTTATTGTTGTTTATTGATTTTTTCGACCTGGTACTTGCTCGGCCATAACAATGTTTTAAATAAACACAATCGACGTTGGCACCCCCACCACCTTACATCATCCTTTCCTAACGATCCGCAAGATCATCATTCACCAGTCACCATTCTCTCACATTCCACACAGCTGTAAATAAGTTACTTATTGTGCCACTTTGTCAATTATGTAATTTTGTAACAATGTATACTGGAGAGGGGCTCATTAAGTTATGTAACTTGTGCCCCAATCCACTTTGTATTATTACAAATAAAACATGTTTAAAGTTAAAAAAAATAAAATCAAACCAAACGGTTTACAGTACTTTACTGACATTTTTGGAGTGGCACATATACATGCATAAAAAATAAAAGTCAATTTAAAGGGACGAAATGAAAAATAAATTTGTGCAACTATAATGGAGATCTATATTGCATTACAACATCCAGAAATCTACAAAATCTACAACAACCACAAATCTACAAAATCTACAAAAACATCTGACTATCATAGTCATTGGTAATGTGCTCATTTTTCCTTGATAAGTTGAAACATGAGGGAGGATTGCATAGCATGGCTACCTGCAGAATGTAGATTTGTATGTATTTATATCTGCATATCAACTGATGCTTGTATTTTTCTTCTAACTCTCTCTGAGCTCACAACGCAACAGGATTGCATTCGGAATTTCAAGCCCATAAAGCTAGACACTTTAGAATCAAGCTTGCCAAATAAATTTCCATGAACCTCACATGAACTCACTCAGTTGAACACAAGGAACGATTGTCAAGTTGGAAAATATTCTGTATTTATGGAAGCCCTATATTTTTTTAATGTGTGGATTTATTATAACTGGACATGTATTTGTTAGTTTTGAACAGGACAATATATTTTAATATTACTGCAACTGCACCTTTCTTATGACTTATTTTCTTACAAACTCCCAAATTTGAACCAGAAACAATTTAGGGCAAATATACATCTACGTGTACGTATACATATATCAGGATATAAATATAGGCAATCACGCCAGGCTAGCCATTATTTGTTCTAAAATAATGTATGTGTTAAGGAAATTGTAAAGAGCTCCTTGAAGGTCAATCCCATCCGATAAAGGTACAGAAAATATCAGAAATGATACCTGTATATGGCACCGATGGATATAGGTCAATAAAATTCTAATTGGGGGCTCAGTTTTGAGATAAAAGTGCTGAACCCCAAAATTGGGCCCTTAAAAATTGATTGTTATTGGTTTTTGGCAATTATCTTCAAAACCAATGACTTTTGGATATGAAAATGTATTACTGACCCCCCATAATGTGGCCATTTCGCACATTTTGAGTGGTCACTCGACCCCCTATGTCGAACGGTTCTGGAGATATAGTCACGGCGGGTGGTAGTACTTCGCGCAAAAAGGGGCGTGGCCATTTGACCCATTTCGCCCTCAATGGGAAATGTGTCACCAACCAAATATTGTTTGTGTACCTTCAATTAGTGGATTCATGAAGAGTTTTGCTCTGGGCATAAAAGTGCATACAAAACCGCCATGAGCTACTAGAGTAGAGTGATATCAGTAGAGTTTTAAGCGATTTTAGACCAATTTTAGTGAAATTTGGGGGGTGGGTGTCAAAAAATTGGGAGTAAAACTTTTTAGTTTTTTTGCAGGTTTGGGGGTGGTGGGTCCCAGAAAATGCCAGATGCAAAAAAACGGCATACCTTCCTGCAAATTTGTTACTACCCCCCCCCCCCCCCCCCCCCCCCCCTGGCCTGCCACTGGCTGGCATATGGATAACAGACTGCATGTATTCAATTCTATCAACTTGCGTGATGTTCTACCTCATCGTTATGATGTTGTTCATTGTGCACAGAACGAGGCCGCAAATGTACTCAATTTCATAACAATTGTTGTTTACATGTATATTAGTCAACAGCTATGTAAGAGTTAATTGACTTCCAAAAGTGACCATAACTATACCGAAAAACATATATTGGTGTGGTCGTTGAAGCTGAATTTGAGGATAAACCCGGAAGAAATTGGATACAAGCTGATTTTGGCGTCACTCGACGAGAAAAAGCATCAGGAATAACATATCCAAAATCCGCAAACATCCACTGACTTTGTTATTGTGGCATTGGAATTACGCAGTTATACAAGTTTGTGTGAAATTAGAGCTAGAAAATAGTACATTCGCGGCCATGAAAAAGGCCGCAACTTCAAGAATTACCAAGAAGAAATCAATATATTGGATAACCACATATGAGGGAAATACGTATTGGTAAGTCTGTTACAAGTCTGTTGTTAAATATCTATATACCATTAAAACAGATCCTTCGTAAACTGAGGATTAATCGGTCACTGCAACGCAGTCAAACCCCCAATGATTTACGTCTTTAAAGTTTGGGTTTTCTGCTTATCCAGCATCCAACTGTCTGGCCAAAAATAATAATTTAGGACATCCAACATACGAACGAATGGTACGCCACATAGTGCATGTTAGTTTCATTCGGCATGATAAATAATTACTGAATGTATAAATACTAGTTACATTTCCGGAATGTGCAACACTCTCCGTGATAATAAACCATACATATATGTCGCAATGCTTATTATACTGTTGAGAAACACTCATATCTTCAATAGCTTAACACCCCATCTCACCAGTTCAGAGAGATAGTACATCGTACAGTTTATATAAGGCTAATTTTCAGGTTGCTGCCATGCCTACCAAACCTGTTTCTTAGTGAACAATTATTTTCAAATTACTTCAATCGCCACTTTACAACTGGAATATGCTACCACGCAATGTACACCATTAGTTTTCACTCTTTTTCTGTTTGAAAAAAAATCACCATTACCACCCACGTGCTCGTGCTAAATATCAGGTGTCATGTTTAAATATGGTATTTCAACGTTGAACATTTACGCAATGTTGCTATTTGTAGTTCTGTGTGCACAAATATGTATAGCATTCTGGAGAAGGGGTAAACATCTGTATACGGTTACAGAAAACGTAGTAAGTTTCGCTTATATGCATGTGACCTTGGTGAATATAACCACACATAATTTCCAGTAATAAACACAGTCTCTGCAACAGAGTATATAGGCAATTTTGGTCATGTTTATAATTTATTGAAGATAGTCTATGGTGCTCCTTCGTGTTTTGATGAATTGCTTCAATGGTTTATATATACCACCATGCATTATTGTGATAAAAGCGAAATATTCGTGTTTCATCAATTGATCGGAGACAACAGTGACTATTATTTTGAGACACGGACAAAAGGTTCTACACATTTTACCAAGTACTATATGAATATTTATCACATGATTAGCACTATTTTCCCACGTAATATTCGAGCGTAATAGACACGTGTAATATCGTCGCGTGCAATGACGTCACGCTGCTCTTTGGGACAAAGTTCTCTATCTGTTAATTATTGTTGTTTTCGATAAAATTTAAGCGATTATATGACCATGTGATAAAAAGTATCTCAAACTCGTTATATTTTATACGTAATTTATCAACCTCGTCCACTAAATTCTATTTGAGCCTCGGTAAACCTCGGCTCAAATCGAATTTAGTGAACTCGGTTGATAAATTCCGTATAAAATAGAAACTCATGTGAGATCCTCTATATCTCATAATGTTCTATAGCAGTGAATTTTGAAAAGTTTTATGTTGTAGATATCAAAATAAATGGTGATCGGTCACATTCGTGAGACTGCTCAGAGTACATATATTTCTACTTCTAGAAAAGGTTACAGAATCAATGCATCCGTACTAAATCCATTTAACTGTTTAATTACACATATATCATAAGATAAACAGTACAGATAAAACTGCGTTATTTTTCGTAACAATAGGTTGAAAATGTTCTTGTAGTATGATTTTCAAACTATTGGGGGGAATTAATTGTTTTTGGACCAATATTTGCATATTTTCCAACCTAAGTTGGGGTGTCAGGTTTGAAATTTCCAACTCTAGGAAGGCTTGGGGCTAGTCTAGATGCTAGGATTTTGCGATTTTCTTGTTCAGATTAAAAAAAATTCTCACACAGGGCCGAACAACCATGGTCAGCCCGGTGTGTCCTGGTCTGGAGTTAGACCACTAGAAGTTAGTATTTATGCAATTTTTCAGGTTAAAATATCTGAATGTTCTCATACCGGGAATATAGAACCATGGTTTATTATGAATAAATAGGATATTAGGCCTGAGCACTGAGGTGCAACGGGGTGGTGCAAATGGAATAATCAAAACTTGTGTTTGGTCTGATTCTGGTTCAATGGGGGGGGGGGGGGGGGGGTGCAGTTGGAATTTCCCAAGGTGGACACCCCCAACGGAGACCCTCTAGCCACGTCTCTGCGTATCGGGTGTCATTAGAGACCTTTCGAATAATGAACGACGACAAATAATTATTACGAATAGGGTACTATGTCACTAGAATTTGTGTTCTTTACATTCATTGTCACGATTACGATTACAGGTTCGGATTTTCAAAAAAAACTCACAAATACATGATATAGTAATAAGTTCAATGTGCCTTACTTTTGATCTAATGTCGCAAAATTGGCAGCAATTCTTTTGCAAGCAAAATGCTTATAAAATGTTCAAATGGACGGTCTTGCAAATGGAGATGGATAACTCTAAAATTAAGTGGTTATTATTACAACTTGATTTTAGAGTTAACCATCTTTATCTTCAAGACCGTCCGTTTGAACACGAGTTTCTGGCCCAGAAAAATTGAAATAACTAACTTCAAAAATCGATATCTGATCACTCTGAGCTTTGACGGGTAGGTTCCTCGACTCGAATAAAATATTTTTTACCCCCGAAGCCAAAGAAATAGTAATTTAGGAGCGTCTGATCGGATTGAGTACCTTTAAAATATTATAATTCATCACCATTTGAAACGTCTATTTTCAATGGAAGGGGATAACTCTATCTTTAAGATTTAGAGTTATTCCCCCTTCATTGAAAATAATACAATTTGAACTAGAATCCAGACGAAAATACACGTCAGTAACTCAACAAAAACAACATGTTCACAGTTTATTACACCAGATAAGTGAATTAATACAATGTGTTGGAGCTTCCTCTTTCAAATAGTATAAAATATGGCATATTTTGTTATACTAGCTGATGTGCCCGACTTCGTCCGGGCTATTGTTGGATTTCTTTGTGATGAGCGAGGTCAAGGTCAAGGACGCGATCGCACGTGAAATTGAACCCGCTCATATTGTTCCCGGGATCAAAGTAGGCCTACATACCAAATTTGAGTCGGATCGGTCGAGGTCCAGCAGCATGCCCATTTAATCCTTTACCCAACAAACCGGCCAAAACCGGCCAAATAAAGCTTCAACAGCCTAAAATATCTTCGGTCTGTCTCAATAAAACCATACAAATATGGATATCATTGGAACCGGCTCCTTGACCACATTGTGATAGTTACAGTTATACCCTGTGCCAATGCATTCTCTTATATATGCGAGTCGACCATAGGTCGCCTCGCATATATAAGAGAATGCATTGGCCTAAAAAAAATCTGTTTTTAACACTTTTTACCATTTTTTCTTACATTCTTTAACAATTTTATAATGTTTAATGTGTTAAGCCAATGTATTCTCTTATATATGCGAGGCGACCTATGGTCGACTCGCATATATAAGAGAATGCATTGGCACAGGGCCCTTCTGTTGGGTAAAGGGTTAATCGGTGTGGAAAACAATTGTACCCGGTGTCATACTCAAAAGTTAACAGAATGGAACAAGAACATTCTTATAAAATACGTCAGCTAAACTCAGAAGAGTTTAATGCATGTTACCTTATGTAATCACATGTGCCATTCATATGACTTCCAATTTGTGGTCTCTAAATTTAAGGCTTCCAGAAAAGTACCTCGGTACTACCATGGTAAATTACCTTAAAGGCACGTGCGGCCTTAATTGTCGAAAATATTCATATTTGTTCCAAACACCGTAAACAGAAAAACATTAAAACGCATACAGTTCCGTTCATATATACCATGACCATCGCGTAAACAGCATGTTATCATAAAGACCTACTATATTGTACCTAAGCAAGAGCCTGGTTGTGTTACAGAAGACAGCACAATGATACTGGCTAATCACACACAAATGGCATAAACGCTCTTTATTAGTTCCATATTAGGTATTCATCAACAAAGAACGCTCTTTATGTTTTCCATCATAATATAAACAAACACCAGAAAAGTAACTTTTTATGCTTTTGTTTACATAACAATGGTCAAACATATGACCATAACATACTGTTTATGCGATATTTCTTATTTGTATACGGACAAAGTATATCTAAATTTTGATGTTCTTTCTGTTTGTGGCGGTTTTTGACGGGTGGAGGTATTTTCACAGGATACCACCGCCAAGGCCAACCGTGTCTTTAAAGATACGAGCGGCGTTGGCGGTGGGTATATGCTGTTAAAATATTCACCTCCGTCAAAAACCGCCATAAACAGATATAATAGTAAAATATAGACAGACTTTGTTCTTATACAATCAGAAATATGGCATAAACAGTATGTTATTGTCAAATGTTTTCCTTTGTTATGTAAACAAAAGCAAAAAAACGTTACAGAACATGGCCTTTGTTTCGATCCGGATATAGGAAACATAAAGAGTGTTATTTGTTATTCTTTTCCTGATATGGAAATAATAAAGAGCGTTTTTATCATGTGTGTGTGATTAACCAATAGAATTTCGCTGTGTTATGTAAACAGAAGCAAAACTTCTTTAACACGAGCAGGCTCGTGTTTACGTACACCATCTTACGTCTTGGCGACAATATACTAGACAAATTTAACCAGAGTAACTCCGTGGTAAAATTACATTATTTTACATTTTCCAATCAACACGGTAAATACCACGGTGTTTTTATAAGGGATGTGTGATGAATAAAGATGTCTGTTTCCGGGAAATTGATTGTTTTTCTTCGGGCACAAATCCGGACCCACAAGGTGATTGATGAACTCAGGTTCAACTAAAAAAATGTAGAGAGTTGGATGAAAAACGCTCCATAATTGACTAATGCTGGATGCATCGTAAGAATAAATTTCCATGTTTCAATTTTGTCCAACCTGGGAAATTTTATCACATTCTTTGGGAAACTGAGTAACTTTATCACAAATACCGATGAGAAGGACTAATTCAGAATTAAATACTGGTTGAAAAATCAGATTATGAGAGAAGTTTCAGCCTATGTATGGTGTGAAAAATCCAACTAATGCAGAGGGGTAGTAAAACATTTGCAGGAAGGTATGCCGTTTTTGTTTTTGCATCTGGCATTTTCGTGTACTCACCATGCCCAAAACTGCTAACAAAATAATGTTTTACTCCCAATTTGTGTACACCCTCACCCAAATTTCACTAGTTTTGGTCCCCGACACGGTGGCTTCATTTGGAGCGGAGGCTTTATAGAAATATATTATATGGAATAAATATTTGTGCATTGTCATATAAGTGAGCTGCATACTAACAACCAAATCTGAACAAAACTCTTAAAAGTCGAAATATAACCTCAAATTGGCACAATATCAACAAAATTCTAAGAATACAGGTTCGAACAAAGATGCATCCCAGGATGTACGATTCTATGAGGAAAAATAGCAATAACTCCACCAAAATGACTCCGACTGAACTCCAGATCGCAGATGCGCAGGTTCCCATGCTGATTGAAATATGTGCCACGTTTAAAAGAAATTGACCAGCAAATGACAGAATACAGCCTCGGACAAAGTTCCGTTCGGACTGACTCACGGATTGCACGGTACGACGGACTGACGAGGGTCATTACTATGGAGGACATTCCGTCGGAGGACAATGACAGATTAACCTGTTTCAGAAGCTGTTTTAATTGAAAAATGTTTAATACAGGCAAAGATGAAGATTTTTTTCAAACTCTGTCAACAACATACATGCATTGGAGTTTCCAGGTCAGTGTGTGATGAAAGTATGTTAGGTCTACCTGGCATGTCAAATTCCATACTGGTAAATGTAAATTCTAATGCATCGATGTTATGGACACATACAGTAACCCATCAGAAGCTGATATGTGCACATAAAACACAAGTATAAGGTATATGCACAGGGACGTGGCTAGAGGGTCTCCGTTGAGGGGCTGTCCACCTTATGAAAATTCCAACTGCACCCCCCCCCCCCTCTTGAATCAGAATCATACCAAACACAAGTATTGCATAATTCCATTTGCACCCCCCCCCCCATCCCTTGCATCTCAGTGCTCAGGACTAGTATCCTATATATTCAAATTGCATAAATCCTATCATCTAGTGGTCTAACTCCAGACAAATGCACACGGTGAGAAAATTTTGAAAACTATATAAGAAAATCGCAAATCCTAGCATCTAGACTGACCTCAACTGAAGCTTTCCTAGTGTTGGAAATTTCAAACCTCATATTCTCTCTCAGGTTGGGAATTTCTCCAACTGATGACATTTCAGTCCACAAGTTTGACCAAATGTAGTAAAATATTGTTTTGTTAAACTAATTAGCAAGTTTGTGTTGGCCACGGGGGAGGGACAACAACACACCGGGCGACCATGGTTTGGGCCGGTGTGAGAAAATTTTGAAATCTGAACAAGAAAATCGCAAAATCCTAGCATATAGACTAGCCTCAAACCTTCCAAGTGTTGGAATTTTCCAACCTGTCATCCCCCCTAAGGTTGGAAAATTTCCAACTGATGACCATTTCAGTCCAAAATTTTGACAAAAAATAGGAAAATATGCAAATATTGGTCCAAAAACAATTAATTCCCCCAAATAAATTGTTTGAAAATCAAACTACAAGAAAATTTTCCACCTATTGTTGTTGTGAAATTTCCAACTAATGTTTTTGGCAGGTATGAAATTTCCAACTGTTGAAAAATCTGACCAAAGTTGGGGGGTGAGACACCCCAACCCCCCAACCACTGTCGCCACGTCTCTGTATATGCATCCAGTTCTACAAAAACAAATTATACATACCCCAACATATCCCCTGCATATCAAATGAGATATTGTTTTCCCCTGTAAGCTATTACACAAACCAAAAATGTGTTTTGACTATTTGGCTGTAATACATTTTAAGCTGATAACATCTCAGGACAGTGAATTCAATCTTGACATTCGAGTCAGTGTTGACATTTTGTAGACATATCCATGATATACCAGTTGTTAAACTCCAATTCAACTAGAGTTGACATATTTTGAAAATCAATACATAGAGAGGATACTTTACCAGGCTGCAATTAGAAATATTATTTTATAAATTGCTTATATATGCAAACCTAGGTCATTGCGCACGTTACACACAATACCATAATATATTTATATTTCCTGATTAGTATGTCAACCAGCCCATTATCTAGCATTATTCCATACCACTTTTGTTAGTCTACAGGAGCAACTTATATTATACTAAATGACGAGCAGTCACTATGTTAGAATTTGGATACTTTAGGTGTTGTGAGAGTAACAGATCATCTGAGTTGATAAACATTCATAAGTCATTTGCCACATTTTCCCAAATTTTCCTGACCGAGCAGAGGTGGAATTTCTATTAGAGAACACTTTTCGGACTCGACCCAAAACATTTTCGGCTCAAGAAGTTCGGCCCAGGTGACCGTTTATGAATATGGGACATTTTCCGAAATTTTCCCGAACGAGCAGAGCGAAAACTGAAATTCGACCCACTTTTTTAGACTCGACCCAATTTTTTTTATGCCCAAAATTTATGACCCCGAACTTGTTTCGGATCGTTTCCGTTTATTTTCGGACTTTGCCTATTTTCGAGGCATTTTTGAACTGGATTTGTTTTTTCACAGGAAATTTCGTCTCGCCTTACTATAGACGATGCCATGGTCATTTGCCACATTTTCCCAAATATTCCTGACCGAGCAGAGCGGGAATTTCTATTAGACGCACTTTTTCGTACTCGACCCAAAAACAGTTCGGCTCAAAAAGTTCGGCCCAGGTTATGAATATGGGACATTTTGCCACATTTTCCGAACTCGACCCAAAAATATTTCGGCCCACATTTTTTGACCGAGATGGCCATTTATGACCCCGAACTTGTTTCTGTCCATTTCCGTTTATTTTTGAACTTTTACCTGGATTTTTTTTTCACAGGAAATTTCGTCTCACGTTGCCATGGTCATTTGCAACATTTTTCCAAATTTTCCTGACCGAGCAGAGCGGGAATTTCTATTAGACTCACTTTTTCGGACTCGACCCAACACATTTCGGCTCAAAAAGTTCGACCAATGTGGCCATTTATGAATATGGAATTTCCGTTTATTTTCGAACTTTGCCTATTTTCGAGGCATTTTGGAACTTTTTACCCGATTTTTTTTCTCCCAATATTCCATCTCGCCTTACTAAAGACGTTGTCATTGTCATTTCCCACATTTCCCCAAATATTTTGAATAAGGAATAAGGAATAAGTAACGGAATTCATGCTGCTCCAAACCTGGTATAAAAGCAAACCGAACAACACTAACTGTACATTTGGAACCATCATCTAAAGAAAAGACGCCAGTTGAGGTGAGTCCTGGGTTTATAAAAGTAGGCCATATATATACATTGGAATGTGGCACATTCTTTATCTTGATGGATTTTCAAGAAAAAATAAGCAGGCGACAGATAATACAGAAGTGGTCATGTCTAATTGTGACAAAGTTTTTAACACAGCTAGCATTATCCCAAACGATTTCACTATTTGGTTTACGTCGAGGGAAACTCGGACTATTACCCATCATGTCTTCGCTCATTCCCACACGATTGTCAATTTAGATATAACTGTTTTCGAAGCGGATATATTTTTTAGTTCCCTCGTTCTTCCTCTTGAAAATTAAGTATATTTGTGTACATCCTGGTCTGATTCCCATAATCGACACCAGCTGTTATATAGAGATCCGGTTTCTGCAACAGCTTCCTGGTAATATAATTATTATACATGTCATGTTAATTAATAGTTTTTTGAAAGTTTGTTTTTCTCTTTGTCCATTGGTCCGTTTGTAAGATTTATTAGTCTTGATTCTTTACGTGTCCGCCTTTGCGTCAGCAACTCACCAAACTCATTCGATATAAAAATGAAAGATTTATACAAATCTAGCATAAATGCAAACCGAAAACTAACTGTTGGAACCATCATCTAAAGAAGAGACGCCAGTTGAGGTGAGTCCGTCTTACAAATCTAATAATAATTAAAGCAACTCATAATTTTCAAGCATTGATTTATGATTATAATAATCTATTGCTTTAGTCACGTTACATGGGCCTACGTATACGACATAAGCATACATACACATTTTAAATGCAACTTACTGTATTAATCATAGACATGTATTAATGGAGTTCAACGGTCCGTGCAAATATGAGACGACCGCTCTTTGTTGTACGTTATCAGGAATAAACTTTTTTGTATTCTTTCAAACATATTTATCAGGGTCAAGAAATTAACGTAATCTCTAAATCGCTCCAGATGTGCAGGGTCAGGAGCCTATATGACTAATGTAATCTCCAAGAGTACGTCCACTGTGGTGTTTGCCAGGCTATATTTTGCAGGCATATTGCCATAGAAAGCTATAACGTGCCAGAAACCTAATGCAAAAATGCTTATAAAATGCATCTGTACCACAGCTAACTACTTGATAATTAAAAACTATTTAGTTCGATTAATAACGATGCTATCGAAATTTGCCTGCAAATAGCATGTGATTATCTCGCAAGAATCAATCATACAGGTATTTTAATGTGTTAGCAGCACCGTTACACATGGAACGTTGGCAATGGTAAATGTGCATGTTATATGCATGTTGCTGTACATATTCTGGCACCATATGGATTTCTATAAGAAAATGCCTGCAAAATGCCGTACAAACTTGCCAGTGGATATCTCACGCAGTGGATGAGCTAGGTAGTTGTTGCAGGTCAAACCCGCTTTGGTTCGAGACTTGATTGGTGAAGCGAGTAGGTTGATGGCTCTGTTTATTTTTACCTTAAATACATAATGATACATACATAACATCAGGAACAAAATCACATGTTAGAGCGCAAAATTAATATTTAATGATATCACTGCGTGTGTCAACGGTTGGTTCGAGCAGAGTTGACACGCAGTTGTTGACTATTGCCGGCAGCGCGATTTTCGCTATAAACACATCTAAATTCTTCGCCTCGAATTCTTCTGGATCATTACTCGGTCGTTCCCGCAACTCCGGTCGTAAATGATCACTGCCTTTGACGTGTACAAATTTATCAATAAATGCTACTCATGGCAATATTCGTGTCGACCTCATTTATACATGGTGACCATGGAATTGTCACCGTCGGGATTGGTCGTATGCTATGACCACCAAGCTCGAAAAATCTAAGCTGTGTGCCCAGATAAGACTGTAAGGGTCGTATTCACCAGCTGGGTTTATATATAGTCCAGGTAGTTTATACGAGGCGACGCTCTATGCTAACCTCTCCAGACATCGATGGGAAGACATCGCTGCACTGTATAGGATTATTCAATCAAGGTGATTGGGAGATTTTACCACGTGTAACGTACATAAAACATGCTGCGCATAGCAGATTAACAGTACATGTTTGGTTCAGTTCAATCATGAGTAATCGATGGAAAGGATGGGGTACACAACCGATGAACGCAACACTCTTTGAGCATATAGTGCATTGAAACATCAACATCCTTGAAAACTTAGAGACCGAAACCATCCACCAGTGCCGGAAAACAATTTCTTCGGAATGGTAGGAAATAGATCATGTTTTAGAATTAAGATTTTGCTTAAATTCTATAGCGTCCAACAAACCTCCACTCATCATGTGGCGACAGGGTTTTTTTTACTAGGGAATTCGTTGTTTATTGACCAACATTTGCATATTCTCATACTTTTGGTCAAAATGATTGACTGAGAAGGCCATCAGTTGGAAATTTACTGACCCTATTTGGGTGTCAGGTCGAAAATTTCCAAAACTTGGCAAGCTTGTGTCCTTGTTCCTCCTCCGTGGCCAGTCAAAAACTGCTAATAATTCGAAATTTTTCAATCGTAGTAGGGGATGTCAGGTTTGGAAATTTACAACGCTTGGAAATTAAGCTTGAGGCCTGTCTAGATGCTAGGATTTTGCGATATTCATGTGCCAATTTCAAAATGTTCTTACACCGAACAGTGGACTGTCCGCTGTATCTTGATCATCCCTCCCTATTGCCGTTTAAAACAATTCTCATATTGGACAGAGCCGTGGTTCGCACAGTAGATTATCTTGATACCCCCGGCTAGTGACCACAGGGTGCAAATGAATTACGCAAACGTGTTTGGTATGGTTGAAGGGGTGGTGCAGTTGATATTATCAATGTGGGCATGCACCCCACACATGAGACCCTCTGGCCACGCCACTGATTTTTCTAGTGGGTTGGACCTATCCCTTATAATTAACTGAGATGTTGTCTTGGTTTTTCCTCTTCCTCACGTTGTGCCATTTCGATTATGTCACCAAAACTCATTCTGCGGATATATATACATTTTATTTATAGATAATTGGTTTTTCCGGTTTAGAAGTCGAACTGCGCGACCAGGAGACCGAGTCCGGTAAAAGGTGTAGTTGGGAATTTCAAATTCGTTTATTGTCCTTTACATTATTAAGTCAATAATGTTGATTTTTGGTTTGTGACAAGCTATGTCAATGACCAATAAAAGAAATTTAAAAGATTATTTGAACGTCTTATATTTCAACTTTTATAGATATGTTTCGTTCTGCAGCCCACTGATGGTTGTGGTCGGAGACGGCCGAGTCGGCCGCCGGTTCGTTAATTAGGTGCTGGTTGTTATTGTTATTTTAACGGAATTCTGAGTTGGTCATTCGCGAAATCAATATATTTTATATTCTATAATTACAAGCATGGGTATATAATATATGATCTTGAGCGCGTTACCATTTCTGACAATGGTTTTCTTGTAATACATTGACAAATACAAATGGCAAATCTGATTGATTGGGTCAATCACATCATCGATAGCGTGAGTCGTTAACGCTATACCGAAGACACCGTGTGCGTTCAGCCGCTACCAAATAAACTACCTGGTTTATAAAATAAACCCACTCGGTGAATACGACCCTAGAAGTTGTACATGATTGTGAAATGCAGCCGCTGCCCCAAGAAACGTAAGCTGCGTCCAAAATATACGAAGCCGCGTGTGTCAAAATAATATAAGCCGGGGCCGTTTTTTGTCTTTTAGATACGTATTCAACGCTAATATTTTCTGGAATGCAATTTATCGATAGATTTGGACATGTCGATCATTACGGCAGTGTAGAACCACCACACCACTATTAGTTACTATCTTGATTTATCAACTTAATCAACTTACTGTCTTGATTAATAAACTGAGATATCTTGATTAATCAACTTAGCTATCTTGATTAATCAAGTTAATCTTGATTAATCAACTTAGTTATTTTGATTATTAGCTCATTATCTTGATCAATCAATGTAGCTATCCTGATCAATCAACGTAGCTATCTTGATTAATCAACATACTGTCTTTGTTAATCAACTTAGTGATCCACAAATCGCTACGGTCGTTATATGACACGATATATGATATTGGTCAAGGTCCGATTGCTGCATATTGTGAAACATTCAAATCTTGGGTAGCCTAGTGAATAATACAATGCTCTTCATTTTCACTCTGACTTTATACCCTTAATGGATGTTATCAAAGTATACCCATCATTTTATGCCCTGGGACCTACAAATTACTTAAATTAGTATCACCAAACAAAAGCTGTGTGATCGCCCGGTGCATAACATCTTGGTGTATACCGCCTAGGATGGACATACCGAAAGTAGAAGTCACAGGACCTGACCATTTTCGATCACATCAACCGACCCTTTTTTTTAAGTTGTCCTTGTGCTGAATTTATCTCCACACAATTCCATTCAGATTGAGATCTGACGACCCATGGTTCAGACATACATCCATGCGGACAAACAACTGTCAGCATTTCCATATAACAAAGATCAATAACACTAGAATGAAGAATGCAAACAAAACCAATTATAACTTCATTGGAAGTCCTCAGTATGGTCAACATTCATACCAAATGTAATTGAGATCCGATATCCCTTTATTGAGATATTTGTACCGACAGACACAAAAATCAAAATTCCAGATAAACGAAGGGGAATAACTCTAGAACGCAGAATTTCAACAACAGCCATTATGATGATGAACACCCATATCAAATTTCATCAAGATCACATAACCCTTGGCTGAGATGTTCAAATAATCTACATATCAGATACACACAGATCAATAACTCAACTCCAGAACGGAAAACACAAACAAAACGATTTAAAACTCACATGAATGGACAGACTGACGGACGGATGGGGTGAATGGGTGGGTGAAGTTGTTGCTAATTGAACCTGATTACTGGTAAAATATGGCGCTACTTCACTCGTCCCCATAGTATAGGGGCCCATACACTACATATTATATTGGATGTCTGAATCTAGCATCCAATTCACTATTTCGTTGTTCTCGGTAACACCCCTCGCTTGCTTCAGATTCAGTTCCACCGTGGTAAGTGTCGTGTGATAGAGGGTGATGCAGCGGTCAATTGAGCCAGAGTCGACAAAATTATGTAACATGCCGTTATTATTTCACCAGCTCTGTATCCACATACGATATATAGAGGATCTCCAACTCGTTATGTTGGGATATACGATTTTATGAAACTCGTAGACGAGTTGTGAATCAAATTTTTCAAACGAGTTTCATAAAATCTTATATCCCAACATAACGAATTGAAGATCTTGTATACATATCACATGAAAGAAAAAAAAACTAGAGCTTTATGCCTTTTTGACAAACCATAATCTTTAAAAGAAGCTGAAACATGCATGTAAAATGCATACATTCACGGCGTTGGTTGAGACAATTCACAACCCATACGACAGCATTGCGCGTTCTGAATTGCGACGAAACATATAGTCCCCCAATTTGCCTCTTTGTTAGTTTCCTATTTTCACTTGATAATAATTGAACTTTAATGAACAAAGCAATCATTTTGCAATGTCTGGTATTGACTTAGTCCATCGCTGCACACCAATTGGTACCACCTTGAGTTTGTTTAGACGCACACGTCACTAACATGATGACTAATTGACTGGGGCTCAAAGATTCCTGCAGTTTTGGATCTAACCGATTTTGACTCCGGCTATTTTTTTTATCAGGATCCGACTCAATTCCGATTTTTTTAAACTTTTCGTAGCTTTTTAGCGAAAAAAAAAGAACTTTATTGAGAGAAAGGTGGATGTAATGGATGCGTGATGACTTGATTGTTTCTCACGTACCGCTATAGTCGCCATATTTAGGTTACTGAAACCCCCGTAGTAGAATTTTTCCGACTGGTTTCCGATTTCATGGTTCAGATCAGGATCTATATATAACCAGCTATGTATGTTCCGACTCTAACTTGATTAATACATTTTATTCGCCCTGTTTTTCGTTCTCACTTTGATTGGCTACGATTATATGAGCTGGAATGTGTAAAGAAGTGGCCATTTTGAAATATATTGCCAAATTCGATGTATTTATTTTCGCAAATACGGGACCGATTGCCAAGCTTGACCTGAGCTGAGGGACATCTGGATGTGCCATTCCGATCGTAACATAACCGCTCGATTAAAGTATCAGTATAAAGCAAAGCAATATATTACTGAGCCAGTGCCCCCGACCATCCATTCTGATATGTTGCATATAGACATCACCATAATTTTGAGACAGGAGGAGTCAGGAGGAGTTGACAGTCGGAGTCAGGGGGGGGGGGGTTGACATCGGGAATTAAAGGGATACTGTACCCAAAATTTTGTTGTTGGTTTCTATAGTCTCCGAGTCGGAGAATAAGGTAACAATTTTTCCATTATTTGAATGTCTGTTGAGTACGAAGTAGTGTTACGGATGGCAAATTTACCGGAATGCAAAAATACAAATTGTCGTTGTCGAGTAATTTTTGTACAGTTTTCAACCAAATGAATCAAATAAAAGTTATATTATATGCATACTAGTCCCATATAATCATTTCAGTTATTGTATCGTCGCTAGTCAGTGAGTGGCTTGAGTGTTATCCCCGTATCATCATAATATTTTAAGCGACCGTGTGTGCGATCGGTTTAACAATCCAGTATCACTCAATTACTTTATTTGATTACGGAAATTCGTAATTTAATTGACGCCATTTTATGGCTCCAGTCATAAATTCAATTTATATCAAATTATTAACTTTTAAATTAATAAATTTTAAGATAGCCTATTAACCTGAGCGTTTACAGAATACATCTTCGACTCAAATTACTTATGTTTCTATACATTATCGATATTAGATCGTTGTTGTCATCGGAAATTTAATGAAAATGGCGTACAGTACCCCTTTAAGGGAACTATATAACAATTTAGAAATATTTGATTTAGAAATGTATGTGGGAATATCTAGATGGCTCAATTCAAAGGAATTTTGCGGGGTAATCTAATTACGCGGTTTGCGAAGTTGCAAGAGTTACATTTTCAAAGTCAGTTATTGTGATCGGTGGGGAGGCATGTTATTGACTTTTATGAGATAGAGTCTGAGCCAATCAATTCTCCCATGATGGGAATCGAGCCATCGAAAATTAGAGTCGGAGCTGGCCAATGCAACACTTGTAATTTTGATATTTATTTTATAAATCCAACGCATATAGACGATCTTTTTTCCCAATCAAGGATCCAAACAGTCATAGATAGTACTACACTTGATTTGCGCATCAAAAGTTTAAAACAATGCCTGATGCTGGAAGTTTGATATTTTTTTTTGCAAGTACTTCACTAATCACGGCAATAATTACACCAATGTTCGTTAAAAGTCAAATGAACGCCCGAGGGATAGTGACTAACTGACTTCACAAAGAAATAACGTCGTCAATAGAGAAAATAACACTAATACTTATCATCACTGCCAATCGTTTTCGTACAAAATCGCCATTAAAATCGCA
The DNA here is from genome assembly GCA_032622095.1 of Siphonodentalium dalli. Classification (NCBI taxonomy): domain Eukaryota; kingdom Metazoa; phylum Mollusca; class Scaphopoda; order Gadilida; family Siphonodentaliidae; genus Siphonodentalium; species Siphonodentalium dalli. The sequence goes on from CP136063.1 coordinate 217,179,982, forward strand.
TTTCAGACAATGAATATTTTAATACAAAAAACGTTTGTATTAACCCTGGCATATCATAACAAGCTCGATCTAGATTGTTAGGAATGCTAAAAATCTGAACGTGCAATCTGTCCTGGGGCCTGTACTATAGATTTACAATTGCCGTGTTTGAACAGGTGTGCAAGGTTATGAGAGGTACACAGGAGGCGTGAAGTGCAATAGACCACTGTATACCCGTGTGCTCATTACCGATGGGTGATTGGGGTTTGATCAGAATGGTATTATTTTGCATGACAACCCAACTAGAAATTGAAATACATCTTAAAACTTGAATTGTTGGAACAGACGATAACCATTGATGACATATAACACAATGCACGAACGGTTGCGGCGTACTCACTGAGCGATTATTTAAAGGATACCGATTACCACCAATACAATTGAACACGGATTACGGAGTGTCTCCGGGGAATATTTTTTTTCATTGGTCAATCAAGTCACATGTGGTATACACCTATTATTTTATTGGTCACCATGCATGTAAATGAGGCGTTGCGATAAGTCGCCTTTTCACTGTAAGAATAAGAGTGGAGGTCTATTGTAATCGACACCTTCTGTGTGCTCCACATAACCTTGTAACGTGTTCAAACACGGCAATTGTAAATCTATAGTACAGGCCCCTGGTTATGTCAATATAATTAGATTAGTGGTCCACCAATGTCATTGGAACAAAATGATATCGTGTAAAATAAAAGCAAACTGTTGATTGCCATCTTACTGTTCCATTTTTAAACTGACCAATGTTTTGGAAAATTTCTGCACGTGTGAATGAAAGCATATTATCTGACACAGAAAGTCCCAAACATTTGGTCGACATACACTCACCGACCAGCTAGTCCAGTGCATTTATGAGAAAAAATGTCAAGCCCGGAACTAATTGCAACAATTTATTTTTGCTGAAATAAATACATAAATCCTCCATAAACAACATACCAAATATCAGCAAAAATCTGAAAAGGGGAGATTGGTGAATTTCGTGAAATAAATTTGGGGATATTTTATCAAATCATCAATGTATTGATTTTCATGGATGTATATAAAAAATAATCCAACTCACAAATCCTACAAATAGAACTGGTAACCGTTCACATATTCGTTTTTCGAGTTGTGTGCCTTCAAAAATGCGAGTTTGCCTGATTTCGCAGAATGAGCCAAAATGCCTTATTTGTGGTTATTTATTACAAAAAAAACTAGAGCAAACTGAATGGCTTTTTCAGTGGTTTTGTAATTTCCTCACTAGATTAAACACACACAAAATATTAATATGTGCATCTATAAATAGGAAGAAGATTTTACTCCCAAACAAAATGTGCGTTCTATTGTAGACAGCCAAATTTGCCTCTGACACAGAACTTGTGTGATGAAATTTGAGGTCATGTAACTCAATAATTTGATATTCATATGCAATGCTTTTCTTATAACCTTTTAAGTATTGTAAAGGTATTTACAGAACATTGTTTAAGAAAATCAACTTATATCCCTTTGAATACCTAGTCTTAACTTGTTTCCAAAAATGACATTTTGAGGCATTTTTGTCCATTCTCAAAGGTTTTGGGGCATAAATAGAAAAAAACAATAGGTATTTTAATGTGTAAAATTATTTCAACTTTCCTCCCACAACACTTTAGTGTTGAAAAAATAGCCTTACGTTTGTTATGCCATCGTATATCACATTCTTGTCACCAAACGAGAGCCATTTCAGACACAATGCTGTTTTCTTCCAGATTATGTATTCCTGTTGTATTATTAAACTGCTCAATTAGTCTGGTCGATAAAAGGTTTGACCTTGAATAAATTTGGACTATGTTGGTTTTTATTCCATTTTGAAGAGGAATATATCCTCTACAACATATCCAAAATCTGCTAAAATCCGCTTTGAGCAAACTTTTTTACAGAGATTTTTTTAAATGCCCATTTTTCGACCTTGTGAAGTACGTTTTTCTACAATATCCCTCATCGGCGACACCGGAACGCATTAATCCTCCATCCGATATATACCAGTTTGTGTGAAATTACAGTATAGGGGGCGAATAGAGTGACAAGGATAGAAAATAATGGAATCGCGGCGATGAAATGGCTGTCAAAATGGCCGCAACTCCAATCCATGTTACGACGAAAGCAACATATTGGATAACCTATATGCGAAAATACACATTGGTAATTTACAAATATGTTGTTATATATCTATAAAGATGCACATATCATTAAAACAGATCTATCTGAATGATTTATCGATCACTGCAACGCACGTTAACCCAATGATTTATGTTCGGGTTTTCTGCTTAGAATGCATCCAACAGTCGGGCCAAAACAGTTATTTCGGGCATGCAACACACGAAGTAATATTTCGTCACACAGTGCGTGGTTGTTTCATTTGGAATGATGGTTAATTATTGAATGTAACGTAGAAACTGAAGTGCACACCCTTGCTGTGTAAATACTAGTTATATTTCAGGAATTTTCAACACTCCGTGATAATAAACCATACACGTATGTCGTAATGCTGATTATACTGTAAAGAAACACTCATCTCTTCAACAGAATATTACCCTATCTCACTAGATCGAAGAGCCTGTACATCGTACATTTTATTTAATACTAATTTTCATGCTGCTTCCAAACCGGTTTCTTAGTAGACAATTTTGTTACTCAATGTTGCTATTTATGGTTTTGTATCCAACATATATGTTTAACATTAGGGAGAATGGGTAAACGCGGCGATGCGGTTGCAGAAAGGGTAGTACGTTTCGCGTATATGTGACCTTGATGCATTTAAGCACATATCATTTCCAGGTATAAAGGCAGTCTCTGTAGACAAATTTGGTCATTTTGAGACTTTATTGAAGAGAGTACTCCTTTGTATTTTGATAAATTGCGTTCATAGTATACCACCATGTATGTGTGTGATAAAGGCGAAATATTCGTGTTTAATCATTTGACCGGAGGCAACTATGACTACTATTTTAAGACAAGGACAATAGGATCTACATATTTTACCTAGTACCATATGAATAGCTCTCATACTGTTCTATAGTAGTGAATTTTGACAGATTTGGTGTTGTAGATTTAAAATAAATGATTATCGGTCACATTCGTGAGACTGTTTTCATTACATACATTTCTGCTTCTAGAAAAGGTCACATATTCAATACATCCCTTTTAGATCACAATTAACTGTTTAATTACACATATATTACACGATTCAAGATAAACAGTATAAAAAGGGGGTTATTCTTCTGTTTCTTGGCGCCCAAAAAGTCCATATTTAATTGTTGTATGAGACCTGGCTTTCGTTTGCTCTCTCGTGAGATACATTATAGAGAATTCTTACATCTATTATTAAAAGCTCCCATTATGGTGGATACACACATGCATGTAATCTCTGTAAATGTCGTGTATTTGTCGTTTTACATGGATCATACAGACCATGTAATATGTGTCCGATCCGCTGACAACCCAATCGTTGGGGCTATGTTTGACCACAGTGAGCCAAGCTCCGAACGTGCAGAGAGCCGTTGACTGAACGAAACGAAGTCGTCAGGCCGCTTAAAATAATTGTTCGCGCGATAACCCAAATGTTGGACTTTCTGTTTGAATCATTGTCAGTCTTCTCTTGATTTTTATACCAGTGATGGCCCCAGTATTTCCCCGACGCAGGGGCTATGATCCCCATCATGGGGGGGGGGCTATATTATCCAGGAAGCTACCGGACTGACCATTGCATATTTCCTTGACGGGTGGGGTGGGGGCATGCAGCACCCTGAGTCCTGTGATTAATATAATATTCATCAATTTATGCTATTCATATAATTATGAACATAGTATTACAGCTTTAAATTTGAAAATACAGAAGGTGATGTTGATGTGTGTCTTCATTCGGGGAAAAAGGTTGTCTAGCTCTACGAGTTCCCAACTACTTTCCTCTCTTGTGTTATATATGTATACGCAAACTTTACAACTATGGAATATTTAAGTTAAACATATTGTACATTCATGCCCAGATAATCCCGGCTGATACATTCAACTAAATCCCTTAGTTATTCGAAGCTTTCGAGAACCAGCCCCTTCCCCCAATCATGGATTATGGTCCAAAATGTTATAATTCAAGCGTGTACAAGCTAAAATTGTGACAGTTAGGAAATTGTTCAACCTTTGGTTTGAGAAACATATACTTTTATGTAAATTATGGGTGAAAATGGGGGGTGTCACTCTTTTTACTTTCAATGATGTACCTGGCGCTGTAATGGATATTTACATGGAAATACCAATTGAATGTTATCACATGAGCTCGCTCTGAAACTATCCGAGGAATCTCAACGAACCGGTATTGTCTCTCTTAATTGTCCAATGCTTGTTATTCAAGGCATGAGAGCACCATATCGGATTGTTAATGGGACATTAAACACTCGTGTATCACAATCGCCCTAAAAGAGCTTAAAATTCTGCACATTTTATTTTTATTTTGGATTACCCTGAAATGACGAGAAACAAATCAAGTATAAAATCGACGGACTCAAATCAACTTTTCGAAATGAATTAAAACTCGTGAAAAAACAGCAACATATATCAGACAGGATTTATTCATTTCGGCATCCATGAAAGAATTTATGACCGGCCTGAAATTTCTTGATAGCAGTTAGTTTGATAATGGCTTCTCACTTGTCTCGCCTGTTGAAATTGTCCGATCGCGCGCAGGCGACTAATGATATCAATGATTGGTGTGATCATGTAAAATACATGGATTTTACATACAGAAATTACATGCATGTGTGTATCCACCCCAAGGGTGGATACACACTTGTATGTAATTTCTGTATGTAAAATCCATGTATTTTACACGGTCACACCAATCATTGATAGCAGTAACCGCCTGCGCGCGATCGGTCCATTTCAACATGCGAGACCAGTGAGTAGTTATAAGCCATTATCAAACTAACTGCTATCAAGAAATTTCAGGCCACTCATAGACATGTCTTTTTTCACGGATGCCGAAATGAATAAAACCTGTTTGATATACGCTGCTGTTTTTCACGAGTTTTAATTCATTTCGAAAAGTGGATTTGAGTCCGTCGATTTCATACTTGATATGTTTTTCGTCAATTGTTGGAAACAAAGTCATAAAAAAAAAATACAATATGCAGAATTTGAAGCTCTTTTAGGACGATACCGGTTTGTTGAGATTGCTCGAATAATTTGAGAGCGAGCTCATGTGATAACATTTAAATGGGATTTCCATGCAAATATCCATTACAAATTAATGCAGATACAACGTTGAAATTAAAAAGAGTGACACCCCCCCCCCCCCCCCCCCCCATGTTCACCCATAATTTACAGAACAGGTTGAACAAGTTCCTAACTGTCACAATTTTAGCCTGTACAGGCATGAATTATAACATTTTCAACCATAATCCATGATTGGGGGATGGGGCTGGTTCTCGAAAGCTTCGAATAACTATAAGGGAATTAGTTGAATGTATCAGCCGGGATTATCTGGGCAATAATGAACAACATTTTGTTTTACCTAAATATTCCATAGTTGTATATTTTGCTTATGCATGCATAACACAAGAGAGGAAAGGTGACGTAGTTGGGAAATCGTAGCTAGACCTTCTGTACCTTTAAATTTAAAGCTGTAATAATATGTTCACAATTATATGAATAGCATACATTGCTGCATATTAGATTAATCACTCGTAGCAAACAGACATGACTGTCAACTACAATATTTATACATCAGGAGTGGCTTCAGGGGGTCAGAACTCAGGGTGCTGCACCCCCCCCCCTCCCCGGCGAGGAAATATGCAATGGTCAGTGCGGCAGCTTCCGGGATAATATAGCCCCCGTGTTGAGGATCTCAGCATCTGCGTTGTGGAAATCCTGAGCCCATCACTGGTATAAAAATCAAGAAAAGACTGAAAATGATTTGTACAAAACCTCCACCATTTGGGTTATCGCGCAAATAATTATTTTGAGCGGCCTGACGACTTCGTCCGAGTCAACGGCTCTCTGCAATGTTAGAGCTTGTTGGGTTGTCAGCGGACACATTTTACAAGTGTGTATGACCAAATACACGATATTTACACGGATTACATGCATGTGTGTATCCACCCTCAGTTGGCGCACCTACCACCGAAATTCAGAATTTTTCGACAACAACTGCCATCATGGACGCCATCTTGGATTACAGAAAATGCTCAAAGCCGATTTTAGCGGATTTTGGATATGTTATAGAGGATATATTCCTCTTCAAAATGGAATAGAAAGTTAGAAACCAACTTAGTCCAAATTTATTCTAGGTTGACCCTAAAATTTTAGAAGTCCTAACATTTTAGTTTATCGACCAGATAAAATACGTTATTGGACATTTATTTAGAATTTTATGGCCATGTTGTATAAAACAATCCCAAAATGCCAATTTGACATTTCACTGCCCAAATTACGACAAAATGATCTGTCTATGAACATAAACAAAGGAAATGTTCAATTGTGTATGAAAGAATAATGTAGGCAGAAGCTGTTAATATAAAATGTTATGCTTCAAGATGCATAATTTTTAAGTTTTTGTTGATGTTCTTTCCCCTATCCCATTTTTCTGCCGTTCAAATTTGGAGTAAGTTTCCAGAATGATGAGTGAAATCCAGTGACATTCATTGGTATAACCATTGGAATTCTATTTTCTGAGAAAAAATGATTTAAGAGGACAGATCAAATAATTTTACACGATATACTGTCTTTCATTTTTCTGAATATACACAAAAATTGACAAAAACTCCCCACAATAGTATTTTCGGAATAGAGGCTAGACAAAGAGTTCATAGGGCCATAATTTAATTTTCTTCACCAATGTATTTGGAAATTCCTTCACAATTTGTTCAATCTAGTATTCTCATGTTATGAGAAAAGCAGAGAATATGGATATTGATTTATTGAGTTACATGACCTCAAATATGGCATTTCATCACGCGAGTTCTGTGTCGGAAGCAAATTTCGCCATAAAATGGAACACATATTTTGTTCGAGAATATTTTATTCTTCTTAATCATAGATGCACATATTAATCATATTTTGTGTTTTATCTAGTGAGGAAATTACTAAAACAGTGAAAAATAATTTTAAATAATTAACTATAAAATACGGCATTTTGCTCATTCTGCGAAATTAAGTCTCCGAAATCAGATAAACTCTCGTTTTTGAAGGCACACAATTCGAAAAATACTTAACGAATCTGGGAATGGTTTCCAGTTCTGGATTCAGGAAAGTGAGTTAATAAAAATAGAACTTGCAAATGATTTTTTGATATACATTTCTTGAAAATCCATAAATTGATGATTTGACCAAATTTTCCCAATTATTTTACCGATATTTGCTGATTTTTATAGTATGTTGTTTATGGATGGTTTATGTACCTATTCCAGCAAAAAAGAATACTGTTGCAATTAGTTCTGGGTAAAACAATAAATCCACTGGACTAAGCGGTCTGTGTTCTCGCAGGTTCTTGTATAAGAATCTGGTTTGCAATGTTCCATCTTGTGTACATCGCAGGTCGCACTATGAATACCATGACAACCTTATCTGTGCTCGTGCTGGTCGTGGTTACAATGCTGGCTGACAGCGGCGAGGGGAGGATCGGAAGGTTCGTCAGAATCCGTGTCAGTATCGGGCGTCGGTCTGTGTGTCCAGATACGTGTCCGAGATCTTGTGGTGGACAGGTCGCATGTAGTGACGAATGCCGAAGATTGTGTGCACCAAAGAGAGAAGTTTTTCAGGTATATAAACTGAATATAAACCGGCATTATTTTGTCGGTATTGAAGATGTTGTATAATTTCCATGAAATCTCTTCATGTACAGATCCATTGGTATGAAATAATATATACATGTTAAGTCAGAAAGACCCGTCAACATATGAGCACTACTATTACTAGAAATATTTGTTCCAAATTAATTTCCCGAACTGTGATGGAATGGTTTTTATGTTTACTTTTTTTTTTTTTTAGAAATTACTACCTTTTTCATTGACAATTTATATAGGAGAAATATTTGTAACAAAAGATGTTTTTCATGCACGTGTATTTGGGAACAACAATGCAAACTGCCTTCAAAACGATCTTCATAGAAATGCTATTGTCGTCGTTGAAAGTGGTTTCAGGTCAGAATGTCAAAGATGGTGTATCTACCCTGAATTGTCAGTATAGATTTGGAGGGTAAAAAATATTAATTTTGAGTCGAAGAGAACCGCCACTTATTTCCTATGTACGTACCTGTACAGAAAATGTGGATATTTTAAGAACATTACAACATATTTATTAGAAATATATCTTCAAAATATGTTCAACGCCAGATGTTTCTCTTGTGTGTATTTGATAAATAATAGTTAAAATACCAATTGAAAAGAAGTTCCATGTTGTTGTTTTTGTAGCTGTTGTTGTTGTTATTGTTGTTGTTGTTTTGTGAGTGCTTCTGGCAAAAAATAGAGCATCTTTGATGGTGTGAAGTAAATTAACCATTCCATGCCTCGAGCTTCCTGAAATTTTGCGAAAACCCTGTGCCAATGTATGCTCTTATATATGCGAGTCTTATATAAGAGAATGCATTGCCCTAACAATACTTACATTGACCTTGTAAGCCAGTGCATTATCTTATATATGCGAGGCTCCCTATGGGAGACTCACATATATAAGAGAATGCACTGGTACAGGATATTTAATGCTGCACCAGCGCAGATCCCGGTACTCAATCCGACTAAGCACCCCTAAATTACTATTTCTTTGGCTTCAGGGGTAAAAAATATTTGATTCGAGTCGAGGAATCTACCCATCAAAGCTCAGAGTGATCAGATATTAATTTTTGAAGTTTGTTATTTCTCGAGATGTGTACTAATAATTGCCCCAGAAATACTTATTCAAACGGACGAAGATGGGTGACCCTAAAATCAAGTGGTAATAATAACGCAATTTTGACCCGAGACCATCCTTTTGACGGCGTGTTTCTGGGCCACAAACAATTGAAATAACAAAACTTCAAAAATTTATATCTGATCACTCTGAGCGTTGATGGGTAGGTTCCTCGACTCGAATCAAATATTTTTTACCCCCGTAGCCAAAGAAATAGTAATTTATGAGCGTCTGATCGGATTGAGTACCTTTAAGCTGAGATGTTTGTAAGAGGCCTTTGCCGATAACTCATCTCATTCCAATAGTTCATTGATCAACAGACATGTGATGAAAATTCTCAAATAAAGAAAATTGTTTTAAGTAGTAACTGTTGTCGTTCTAAATGAAATTGACTATGAAGTTTCTTGAATAACAAAATAACTATAGAATAACAAGTTCCCTCGTGATCTTTGGATACGATATGAATATTAAGCAGCAATTCTGAAAACTTCCCATTTTCAGAGATTTCCCCCTATTAGATCTATAATAATGGACGATAGTAACACTTTAGTTTCGCTTGCTATTGTATATGTCCTTGCAACTGCAATAATCAACATCTTTCCCATGTTTCCTATAATATTTGCTTGCAGGAAGAGAAAGGTGGATTTTCACTAATACCACAAAACTTTGATGAATATGACATTGATAATGACGGATTCATATCCAAGACAGAATTCTCTAAAGCAGTCGGTGAATCTCTGGAGAGTGTCGAGGCGCCCTTCTCTTTGGCAGATTCGAACGGTTAGTGCAATGTATTATCTCTAGGAATGAATGAATGAATGCTTTGTTGCAAAGACGCAAATTAATGCGTAACATGCATAACACATATATGATATTTTATATACAATATTACACAATAAATATGGGACCCCTCCCTACAAACGTGTTGTTTGTTTGTTTGTTTTTCTTTGTTCATTTTTTGTTCTTCTTTTAAAAATCGTGTGTGTGTGTGTGTATATATGATTTTATTATGTCAGCTCTTGCAATTAGCCAATCAGCGTCGATATATATAGTGAGGGTATATGTACCCATATTAGGTCGGTGACCTAATATGAAATCAATATAGGTGCTTATCCGCCATCTTGTGTTTTCAGAAACTCAGTCGCCTCGGGAATATTTTTGGTGTATTTTGGCGCAAAGAAAGGGATATCTGTGTCGGAAATCATTTTCTGTGAATTTAAAGACATAGTTTCATGTACCAAAACCTGCATGCGATATATTTGAGGAATTCTAAAGACTCATAAATTCACTATCAAACTCAACTCGTTGTCCTACTTCTGGTAATTAACCATTGACTCAATGCGTTAGCGTTCAACGCCATGACGCGTCATTGTGACGCTACATAAGTTAAAGGGATATGCTGGATTTTGTCCACTGACATAATAAATACGTTACGGGACGCTTAGTGGTCGGATATGGTGTCATGGTGCCTACGGCCTCGCCTAATATTGATCTCACTTTGCCTCACATGACACCATATCCGACCACTGAGCGTCCCGTAACTTATAATATTCTTCATTATGTTTTCAAATGTCCTTTTGACTATCAGTTTGAATTTTTGACCATGCAATGAGCTAATTCAGCTGCCTTCCACAAGGTATACAATTAGTTGTAATTAAGAGACTTCTCTGAAGGCAATTTTTAGAAAAATACAGACTTATTTCAAACGAGAGATAGGTCTATTTTCTATTGACAAGAGCCCATGATACTTTTCGCGCGAAGGATTTTCCCAGTAATATTTTGGTTATATAGCGCTCACGTAGACATTTATATTTGTCACAAACGAGTACAAAATGATACTCGTCTCCGATTGTGTCAGATTTACATGTATCGCACATCTTACTCTATGCTTTATGCCATCGCGCTTTTTCAATTGGTAATCTATGGTTTGATGTTCTGATTTTACTAACGATGGAACGTGCATGGTGTCAGGGGCACTTGCCATTTTCTGAATTCCAATGACCAACACTTTCTAAATGAAGCGTCATGCATTACCATTTCAATTACCATTATTTCAGTAGTCTTATATTAAGTTAAAGAGCACTGCCATGGCGTGGCACACTACGCCCGTGGTAATTCCAACAAAGGGCCATTACTCTGGTAAAATTGGCGTGTGGAACCCAAATTATAAATTTACCTGTATTTTTGGATAGTAAACTCACATACCAAATTTCATTCCATTAAGTTCTGACTTACTAAAGTATGGAAGCGTATTGGTGCCATTTTGAAGAAAAAAAATTGGCCCAGTAAGTGCTAATTAGCACATACGTATCAGCTAATTAGCTGATAATAACAGCTAATTAGCACATAGTAAGTGCTAATTAGCACATACATATCAGCTAATTAGCTGATAATAACAGCTAATTAGCTGATAATATCAGCTAATTAGCACATACGTATCAGCTAATTAGCTGATAATAATTTTCGAGAACGGTAAGGATTTCGACCGATTTGGCATGGGTGGGTGGCCGGCCCCAAATACCACCTAGAAACACCCCGACCCCCCCCCCCCCACCCATCACCCCCGGCGGGTGCCATCCCGAAGGGGTGATAATGGGGTATGGACCATTTTCGAGAACGGTAAGGATTTCGACCGATTTGACGGCATGGGTGGGTGGCCGGCCCCAAATACCACCTAGAAACACCCCGACCCCCACCATCACCCCGAGGGGTGCCACCCCGAGGGGGTGAAAATGGGGTATGGACCATTTTCGAGAACGGTAAGGATTTCGACCGATTTGACGGTATGGGTGGGTGGCCGGCCCCAAATACCACCTAGAAACACCCCGACCCCCACCATCACCCCCGGGGGGTGCCACCCCGAGGGGGTGAAAATGGGGTATGGACCATTTTCGAGAACGGTAAGGATTTCGACCGATTTGACGGTATGGGTGGGTGGCCGGCCCCAAATACCACCTATAAACACCCCGACCCCCACCCATCACCCCCGGGGGTGCCACCCCGAGGGGGTTAAAATGGGGTATGGACCATTTTCGAGAACGGTAAGGATTTCGACCGATTTGACGGCACCCCGACCCCGACCCCATTTTCACCCCCTCGGGGTGGCACCCCCCGGGGGTGATGGATGGGGTCGGGGTGTTTCTAGGTGGTATTTGGGGCCGGCCACCCACCCATGCCGTCAAATCGGTCGAAATCCTTACCGTTCTCGAAAATGGTCCATACCCCATTTTCACCCCTCGGGGTGGCACCCCCGGGGGTGATGGGTGGGGGGTCGGGGTGTTTCTATGTGGTATTTGGGGCCGGCCACCCACCCATGCCGTCAAATCGGTCGAAATCCTTACCGTTCTCGAAAATTATTATCAGCTAATTAGCTGATACGTATGTGCTAATTAGCTGATATTATCAGCTAATTATCTGTTATTATCAGCTAATTAGCTGATATGTATGTGCTAATTAGCACTTACTATGTGCTAATTAGCTGTTATTATCAGCTAATTAGCTGATACGTATGTGCTAATTAGCTGATATTATCAGCTAATTAGCTGTTATTATCAGCTAATTAGCTGATATGTATGTGCTAATTAGCACTTACTATGTGCTAATTAGCTGTTATTATCAGCTAATTAGCTGATACGTATGTGCTAATTAGCACTTACTGGGCCAAAAAAAATTCAAAATGGCACCAATACGCTTCCATACTAAAGTTATCATCCGGAAACAAAAATTGAGGTAGATTTTGGGCCCAGATATTTGGACCGGACATTCGACAAGCCTCGTGTCCGATCCAAATATCTGGCCCCTCGGGTGAGATTTTTCCATCTCACATCCCATGTCATGATGGATAATATTAATATTATGCCCACCAAAGTTATTTTCAAAGTTTATATCCAAATTAACAGCACAGAACGTCAGTCTTACGTACGTAGTTACTCTCCTTTCGGTACTATATTCTTGAATGTTACACCCCTCTTCCGGTTTGATTCACTGAAACAATTATATATTTATATTTATAAATTATATATTTAATGTGGCATAATTCTTTGCAGACGATGGAAAACTGAGTTTTGAAGAATGTGTGGAATTGCCATTCTTATTTGGCGACGAAGATGACAATACTGCATGATGACATCAAACTACATTAGTAAAAAGACGACAACAAGAAATAAGAATGGAGAGAGAGTGCAAAGACAGCGCAAATGGACAACAACGAATTGGTGGAACTAATAGAATTTACAACGCGTGTTACTGTTATGTTATCACCTGGTTTCGAGGTTGGTGAGTACCATGCATTCAAAATGGCCGAGGCGAGTGCAAACGCACAAAAACATAATATATGATGAACTGACACAAAACGTAGCATTATGGCTGTTACGAGCACATGCTAGTTATTTATAAAACAAGTTGATACCTTATTTGTTCCGAGATATTCAGTAGTTTTCAACAACATTCTGACCAAAGTTGCCAGTCGGATGTTCGTGGAATACACCAGTCCATCTATATATGACAATCCTTCGACTGACAACTTTGGTCAGAATGTTAGAGCAAACAATTGTGAGTTTTGACACACATGAGTGATTAGCTTGTTTGAAAATTAGTATAGCATATGCTATAGTAGCTGCCAAAATACTACGTAATATGTCATATCCTAGTGTATTACCCTTTTCCTCGTTCCTGTTCGCGTTTGCGATCGCCGCGGCCATTTTGAATGCTTGGTACTCCCCACCGTGATATATCAAAATCAAATGAAAAAGTCGTCGGCCACAATAAAACAATTTCATGAATTTATTTGCCTTAGTTTTACTTTGAAATGATTCAGGATAAACCAAAATGATTGCCATGAAGATCCTTTGTGAGATCCTGGGTATACCCACATCGAAGAAACCATGTGCCATGTGAATTTTGTCGAATTAGGTTAAGTAAGAGTGAACAAAGGCCTTGAACCTATAGATGATGTAATGAATTTCAGGACCATTCAAGACCAGTTCGCAGGCTCTATGTTCTGAAATCCAAGGCCAATCCTTCTAAATTATCAATATCTTCACTTACACTTTCAGTGAGCAGTATATATATTCATGAAGGCTAATTCAATACTTCCCATAGGAATTTGACACTTTATATACTAAATGAATTCTCCCACTCAGTCATAAAAGTATACATTGGAATGATCTATCATTCATCTGAATGGATTTTCGTGAAAAATAAGTAGATGACATAAAGTACAAGTACAAAATACCGGGTCAAGATAAATATTGTTAGGCCAATGTATTCTCTTATATATGCGAGGCTCCTTGTTGGATACTTGCATATATAAGAGAATGCATTGGCACAGTGTTTTCGCAAAATACCAGGACGCTCCAGTCATGGAAGGGTTAACAATTACCCTTTACTCCAAGGTGAGATCAAGGATATAGAAATTAGAGCTAACTCATTTCAATGTTGTTAGCAATGTTCAAGCTACCGTACTTAGTATTCCACCGTCTTCCCTCAAATTCTCATTGTTTGTAGCAGTTCAAATATTGAGTTGAGTATATTCATACTAAGATCCCACATTATTTGGCATTCCTATTAGACAAATTGAAAATATATATCCATGGATCAATCACTTGTCATAAGAACCCATACTAATTTAGATTAAATTTTTCCATACCCCTGCATATATAAACTTCAGTTCACAATTGTACCTTGGGTCATTAGCTTGACAGACTTCATTATATTCAGGTGTGAAGTCTAGTTTTCGTTGTAGTCCTTTTTTTTTTTTTTGCTTTGCATTATAGGGGTGTTTGTTTCTCGTTTGGCAGTGCTTTGAATGCGTACTTTAAATAGCCATATAATTGGGTAATGTCTCAATAATGAAACAACAGTTGACACAACATGAAACTGTAAGGATATGATTGGGAATTTTTAGGCTGAAATGGGGGAAATCAGGTTTATTTTCTATTGGGGTAGGTAGTGGCCGATGTTAGACCCCTGGTGCTACCTGGGATAACCCCTGGTGGTTCCAACTTCTTGAGAATATGTTTGCTCTAAGTAATATAGAGAGGAGCGCTCCTAAAGTCAATGTACACAGAACAAACTAGAAGTTAAAAGAAACTTTCTGTTGTTTATAGCAACGTATAAAAACGCTAGGTAAGTCAATCAGACTTTATAATCCACTTTGAAATATTTATGAAACAAATGTTCATTTGCAAGGAAGGGACCCATCACTAATTAAACAAGACAGTCAAAGACTGTGGGGTCGCTCACCAGACTGCAAAGACTGATAAGACTGGGACTCTGGAGATTACAACAGTCAGAATTTTCATAATCACTTTAAAATAATTAGATCTAAACAGGATATGTGGCTAGAGAGGCTTCATGCATGTAGATCAGTGAATATCTACCTTTAAATTACCAACTGTACATTACTGATCGCCCCCCTCCTCCTCCTCCAGCTCAACATGTCCCCTCCCGACCGGGCTCCAGACTCCCAAGTCTTAGGTTGGAATTTCACAACCGACATCTCAAACTTTCTCAATTGTTGGAAATTTCCAATCTCACAAGCGCCTTTTTATAAAACCATTTAGACATGTTTAAATCCCAATTATCCATGGACCCAAAAACACTATATGTATGTCAGATTAATCAGTAAGCTGGTTCCAAGGTAGATGTTTTAGTGAATTTTGTATTTTAATGATTTTATTAGGCACAAAAGTCTTAAGTTCCCATAGCCCCGTCATTTCTTAACAGGTTGACCTCGTGTTAACAAATCTGAATCTCAGTCACTAAAGGATCCTCCATACTATATGTAGGCTAAATAGTCCAACCTCTCTTGAGAAGATATTTTAAGTATTACTATAGAGACATACAGCTATGTCCCTGGTCCCACTCTATTTAACCTGGTGACCCCATCTGAATAAATTTGAATCACAGACACCAAAGAACCCTTCATACTAAATATCAGTAAAATAAACCTGATGGTCGGTGTGAAGGAAGCATATTAAGAGGAAAACTGTCCTTTGCTTGGCCCCTATTTGACCAGGTGACCCCATTTGAACAAATTTGAACTACAGTCACCAAAGGACCCTTATACCAAATATGAACCCATTCAACCTGATAGTATATGAGAAGTCGTTTTTAAGAATTACTATGGATGGCAAGAGTTATGGCCCTGGCTTCACAACCATTGGACAGAGTGACCTCATTTGAACAAATATGAATGTGAGTCACCTAGGGAACGTCCACACCAAATATGAACCCATTCAGTCTTATAATCTAGAGAATATGTTCAAAGAATTGTTGACAGATGGATGGACGGACAGACAGATGAACAGGTGACAGATGAGAAGTGGTGACTATAGCTTCGTCTCAGGTGAGCTTAAAAATTACATTTTATTGAACAAATATGTCAATCAACCCCCCCCCCAGCACTGTGGGGACATCCGTGAGAGAATATGACATACATGATTTATTTGAATGCCTGACTACATTTGCTTAACAATATTCCCATGACCTTGAAAGCCAGTGCATTCTCTTGGATTAAATTCCATTCATGAAACCACTATCAGCATGTCTTGGAGATGTGTTGACATTTAGATAATTAGGTTTTAACGACTGCACAAACAGCTTTGTGTTACTGCTACAGCTGTGATCAAAACAAGGATTTTAATGGGGTGAACTAGGCAGAAATAATATGGTATGGCACAGCGTGGTGTGGCAGGGACAGGAGGTGGGGTGGGGAGGATGGGTGGGGTAGCTGTGATGTGTCTAAAAAAAAATTAAAGGTCAAAATGCAAAAATGTATTATTTTTTTAGTTATGTCCCTGGCTCTGCCCCTATCTGACCCAATGACCCCATTTGAACAAATCTTAACCCCAGTCACCCAAGGTCCCTCCGTACCAAATATAAGCCTAATCGGCCCAATATTTTTTTAGAAGAAGTCATTCTAAGAATTACTAAGAGTTATGGCCCTGGTTTCTTAACTAATTGACCGGGTGACCTCATTTGAACAAATCTGAACACCAGTCACCCAAGGACCCTCCATACAAAATATTAGCTAAATCGGCCCAATGGTTCTGGACAAGAAGTCGTTGTAAGAATTACTATGGAGGAATAGAGTTATGGCCCTGGTTTCGCAACTATTTGATCGAGTAATCTCATTTGAACAAATCTGAATGAGAGTCACCTAGGGAACACCCACACCAAATATGAACCAATTCGGTCTAACGGTTCCAGAGGAGAAGATGTTCAAAGAATTGTTGACGGATGGACGGACGGACGGATGGACGGACGGACAACAGACGAAGAGTGATGACTATAGCTCCACCGGAGACTTCGTCTCAGGTGAGCTAATAAAAGCAATGACAAATGCAACATGTCTGTTCTTTATACCTGTCTACAATTATATATTACGGTGTGATTTCTACCAAGTTTATAGACCGGTGTATATATAATTAAAGCCATATTATGGACTTGTTCGGGTGCTTGTAACTGATATGTTAATATTCAGGCGCTATGCCAACTGGAGGAATGTAGCATTTTACTAACATCGCCGAAAATATCAAGCAAATCGATCGTACCACTCCATGGAAAATATCGTCCGAGCTACGATCAATTGTAAATATTTACTTCTCGATTCGGGACGCAACTATCGGAGATAAACTAACGAAAACGATTTCGCCATCGAGAGTCATAGTTTTTAAGGCGAGATTGCGCTTCAATTTCCAAATATCGTAGATGGTAGTGGTACTGATTAAATGCTCATATTTCAGCTAATATTTGGACCCGCCCCCAAACGTACCATATACCAAAACGAAGAGTATGTGCCCTCCCTACATTACAACCATGTGATGCATCGACCTTCCACTGGGAATGGCAGAAGTTGGCTCCTGAAAGTCTGCGATTTGTCATTCGTACGATTTCACCAATAATAATGTCTTCTATCCACTGTTCTATCGGGGTAATTTTCATTTGATAACACACTGCAAATATCGTACTATTATTCCATTTGAACACATTTAAAACACCGGAACGGATTGTTCACTTATTTGGTGATCAAAGTTGATAGTTTTATCTTGAAATGTTGGCGCGCCATTTTGACCTTTCACCTGCGATCTTTACAGCAAGTAAACTTGATAAAGATCGCAGATGTCGTAATAGTCGAAGTCGACTTGAGAAATATCAAGATTGTCATTATTAGCCCTAGTCGTCAATAATACCATCGTCGTCGCTGCCATAATCGTCTTCGCCGTCGATGTTATCGTCGTTGGCATTAAAAATACGGGCGGACTTCGCGGTGGTATAGCTGTTAAAATAGTCACACCCGCTAAAACCGCCATAAACAGAAAGAATATTATATAACAGACAGATATTGTTCTTATACCAATCATAAATATCGCGTATATTGCTGTTATTGTCACGTTTGTACGCTTTGTTATGTAAACAAATATCAAAAACGTTACAGAACAACGCTCGGAACCATACCGGATCGTCCAATGAAAATGTGTTTTTTGCGCTGTGGAAGACGAAGTTAAAATTATTGGTGCCATCAACAATCGCATTCAAATCACACCAAATTTTATTTTAATCGATAGGATAGGATAGGATAGGATATTTTATTTCAATATACACACATTAATGCATAATACATTTGACAAATATTACATTGTATATTTGAGGGGGTGGCATAGTCAGACTAGACTGTCTTACTGCCACCCCCTTAAAGAAGAAAAGATGTTACGATAGGCGGTCAAGATTTCTTGTACAATGCACGGCTATATAATTATGTATCACACAATGGTTGCATTTAACTGGGTTATATACATGGAGGGTATACGTCTAGATAAATCGCTTATTGGTTACTCGATGGTTTGTCTCTTTCTTGTCAGTGGGATGTTCCTTGAAAGTCGAGTAGGAATGTGCTGAGTGAGGTTGGGGATTGCGATATAGGGGAAGTCACTTATTGACGAGCTACCACACAGTCGGGACATCTTTGATTGTTGCATTTAATTGTTGCAGCATATGTTTTAATGCAATCGGCATGTAAACGCCGTTTGAATGTGTGTCTGGATTGGTATGATGTAAATTCGTTATCTAAGTTGTTCCATATAGTTGGAAAAGAATGGAATGGTAGTTGTTGGGACCAAGATGTTCTTGGTTTTTTTTTAAATAGTGGGTGCTTTTGCCGGGTGTCTGGTCCGGTTTTGCGTTTGGTAAACATGTCGGTGAATGATTCTATTAAGCGCATATGATACCAATCATGCATGAAAACAGCCGCTTGTACTTTGTGGATGTCGTAGATTTTGAGTATATTTTCTTTTTTAAAGAGAGGTTCTGTGTGGCTTCTATATTTCTTATTACATAAAACTCGTATCGCGCGTTTTTGAAGCATGAAATTTTTTTTGACCGCAGGGACGTGTCCCCATATTTGAACACCGTAGACGAGATGGCTTTGTATTAGAGCATAATATAATGTTTTAAGTGCGCTACCAGGAAAGAAGTGTTTAACTTTATTGATGTGGTATATGGCATTCACAATTTTAGAACAAACTGAGGACACATGTTTTTTGAAAGTCAGGTTTTCATCTATATGGATTCCTAAGAATTTTGTGGAGGATTCGTGCTCAAGATTTCCTATCTTGTTTAGTTCCTTATTATTTAAGTAAACCTTTATAAAGTTCCATTTGTCATCATTGTTCTCTGGGTGTATTAGCATATAGTTGCTTTTTTTAGTATTGATCACGAACTTATTGCTACAGCACCAAGCAAATATGTTGTGTAACTCATTATTCACATAACTTTCTACAAGGATGCCATTTTTTCCACCAGCTACTAGAGTCCGCGTATGATAAGATATCCATGGTTGTCGAATTTGACATATCGTTAACGTAAATTAAGAAAATTATCGGTCCCAGAATATATCCCTGTGGCACTCCGCACGTCACTTCCGTTAATTTAGATTTAATACCATTGAGTTCAACATATTGCCTTCTATTTTGCAGATAGCTCTGAAACCATGAGTATGCTGTGCCTCGTATACCATAGTGATCTAGTTTATGGAGTAAAATATCGTGATTTATTGTGTCAAATGCTTTTGAGAGGTCGAGAAATAGAGCTAAAGTGGAATCTCTTGTCATTTTGTCATTATTTGAGACAACTTGATCGAGGAGGTGTAATACAGGATGGAAGGGTGAATCGATGAGAGTTGCTGAATGATCAGTCATTCGAGTAGGTTTAGTTATCCTTGGCACGAATCCTCTTGTGAAAATGTTATTTATGAAATCGTTCGTTTTTGTATGCGAGTTGAGTGTTTTGTGAATAATATCGCATTCATATCATCATTATGCTATACTATTAGTATATTCTTAAAGGGGTGCTGTACGCCAATTTCAATAAATTCCCGGTAACAATTGCGATCTAATATCTATATTATGTTTTTAAATAACGTATTTGAGTCGACGATGTCTACTGAAAACGTTCCGGTTAACAGGCTATCATAAAAGTCAAATTGAATTATTTAATATAAATTAGTTTATGGCTGGAGTCATAAAATGGCGAATTATGCCATTACGAGTTACCGTTCTTGAAATCTCACATGTTGGGTGTCTTTTATCGACGGCCGTTTACGACGAACATTATTGAGTTGAGAACAAAACATGTTACATGCAAAAGGAAGTCCCGCTATAACCACTTTGAACACAATTCTAACTGCTGTAGTGTCAGGAATTGACCTAACCCTGGACAACTGTTGAACATTTTCACCCAAATTGAGACGCCCCCAAATCACCTGTCATCACATCCCTGTATTACGTATCGTTGCGTGGGGAGACACACAACCCTTATCTCCACGTCCTTGCATATGATATCATACATTTTCGTAAAGCTCGCTCAGCACGTTCTCGCTATATTCACAACACCATAATTGTGTTTTCCTGGGTTTCGTGAATAGTTTGGTTGAAATATAGTCCATGTTAATTAATAAGGACGATATTTTGGATTTATACCGTGTTCGTTTTTCAATTCGCGTACTATATATTTTCCCCTCAGTATCTAGAAACGCTAATTTTTAATTGAGCTTTATTATCGTATTGGACTAATTGGACATAAATCGGTAATGCCACTGTGACATTAATGTTAATGGTTTCGATATGAGTAATCTTATTATTGGAGAGTTATTAATATTCATTTTGCCTCTTAATTTTCTGGCTCTTAGCTGCTTCCAGTCGCAATCCATACGATGGTCGATAACTCTATCATCAAAACGTGAATAATCATTATTCTACCACGTGAGTATTCTCCCCTCGTTTAGCCGACAGAAACTGCGCGTGACGTCACATGTAAACTAAATCGATACCGATTGCTTTGTTTAATAGGGTTATCCTTCGTCGACTGACAATCCATCTCACATTTGAAGCGGACGGGTTTTTTTGGGGCAGTGGGTGTAGCTGCTTGTATAATTATTAGCCTTGCCTCCCAAAACACAAAGATATTGCAAAATTTCCAAAGTATGAATAGCTAAAGGGACACCCAGGTACCGGTATGACGATAGGAAATTTTCAATAAAGGTGCATAATATCGCATTTCAATCTTGCGTATTATCGAACCTTACTCGCAGTCGAAACGTGCTCATATTTAGTATGTAACTGTTATACAGTGTTATTATACATGGTGCTCGCGTTTTTGTACTGTGAGACTTTCATTATGGCCTTGAAGGTATTCTGGTCTCTCGTGGAACGTTCCACCAGGCTCCAACCTCCAATGTTCCATTACAGGAAATGTTTTAATTTTTAAACATAGCTTTATACTTCAAACTGGGAACCACATTCAGGATGGGTGGGATCACATGTAAACTTGGACGCAATAGTGTGCTATTATAATGGACATGACGGTTGAGTGTGGGGGTGTCAGAATGCATTATGCAGCTTTGCTGTGATTTTTTTTTTTGCTTTAGAGTTATTGCCCTTCTAATAATTCCTGATCTGCAGCCAGGTGGAGACCTCGAATTATTATCATCGATTTCTTTCTTTTATTGATTTGAGGCGGTGGTATACATGCAGATTATTCATGTATGCAGTAAATAGACAACCTCTCTGTCTTTTCCTGCAGCCGTGGTCACTTAATTTTATTGTGACGCATACGTGCATATGGGGTGCATGTGTCCGCATGTACCTGAAATAAAATGACCCCGTTCCCACTCTTTTGGGGGTGGGGTCATTTTGTTCCAAATACATACATGTGCATGTATCTAGTTCCCGTGCACGGGAATGTGCTAATGTGTGTAAATACTGTTTTCCTATATCCCTGTTTTCCTGCATTCCCCTGCCACGATGCAGAATGCATGTACAGGCTTGCATTTTTGGAGGGGGTTATATATACGTCCTGTCGATGGCTCGTGTTGTTACTATAGACACGTATAAAGCTTACGTGGGGCGGCGTATAAATTTAAGGTGTGTAGTCAGAACATGTTCCCATATTGAAAGGTTCCAGTGACGTGGCGACATGGGAGTTTATGCGAGTTCGGGGTTTTTATAAGGGTTTGAAGTCAGAAGTTATCCCATATTGAACGGTTCCAGTGACGTGGCGACATGGGCGTTTATGTGAGTTCGGGGTTGTATAAGGGTGTGAAGTCAGAAGTTTCCCCATATTGAACGGTTCCAGGGGCGTGGCGAAATGGGCGTTTATGTGGGTTCGGGTTTGTATAAGGGTGTGCAGTCAGAACCTGTTTCCCCCACATTGAACTGTTTCAGGCGCGTGCAATGACTACAATGAATATAGTGCATTGTTTTTGGAACCGGGGCTGAGAATTTCCTACACTAGATAATGATATTAAAACTTACACCAAGGGGTATTTGGTTGAAATTTTGCAATGTGTGTTTTTTGTTTTCTACGTTTGAAATTGGGTCTTGTCCGGGGGATGCATTAGTGAATGGGAAGTTGGGACGCCCTCCTTTAACGAAGACCCTATAGCCAAGTCCCTGACTGCAGAGGTCAACTATGGATGTTTGGTATTATGACACGTGCCTATATGGTCAGCGGACTAATCCGTAGTAGAGTTTCCTTTTGTTTTCTTCTATCTAAAATATGACACGTGGCGTTGAAAACACACCTTGATATACGGGTACAATTGCTTGATGTTTTATCGGTGGAATACGAAAAGGAAACTCGGACTACCGACAGACGCGGGCCTATACATAGATGAGGATACCATTGCAATAGTATTAACTCCATATCTTAAATACATGCTAGATAGGTTCCATAAGTCCCTATAGAAGATATACAGACACTGAATTGGGTATTGGATAAAATTATGGCATAAAATATATTTAAAAAATGGTTACCAAAGTTATCTTATATTTAGAATTACAAGCATAATTTATAAGTCAATGTAAAAACATTCCATTCGTTCGAACGCATGACTTGCTTCTAGTACGCAATATCAGAATAGAAAGTATTCATGCCGTCTGTATATCTTCGTCGCGATTTAGCTGAACCTCTCTATAGAATTACGACTTGTACGCAAATAACATAAATGCAAAATGCGCAGTCACTAAGTCTATTAGAAGAAATCAGAATATATTCAAGTTTTTATATTTAATTTCATATAAATATTACCCCAAATTCCGAAGGAAAAAGGGGAATGCCACAATTCAACAACCAACATGATCAACATGACTGATGAGATGAATATGTATAAATAATGAGCACGAATGATGGGATGAGATGATTAATGACGCATGGTACACAGGGGTAGAATGCATAGTCCATGAATGAATGAAACGCTGCCTGGTCCATAGTTTTGTCGCGTACTGTATAGCGCCTCCCGTGTTGTTGTGGTGTAGGGGAATTCCCTGCAATCAGCTGTTTCTCATCAATAATCGGCGGTAGTACACAGCCACGCATGAATGTGAGTACACTCGGCGACGAAATAAGTCACACACCTGTTCGACGCACTGTTCTCCGAGAACAAATAGCCTCCGTGCAGCTGTCCGCAATTCTGACATTCAGGTCGAGTGAACCGTTGGACTAATGACTAGGTCATGAGTTCGGATTTGCATTTGTTCATGAATGTCCGCACTACACACTCAGCATCATGAGAACGACCCGCGTTGACATGCAAGAATAGTAAACACGACAAACCTGATTCAATGAATATTCACAATGAACGAGTCCGTGAATGAACCAGCGAATCAAAACAAATGCAGTTTATTTCTTTTTGGGCGCTGCCTTCTTCTTCGGAGTTTTCTTTGCCTTTGGTTTTGCAGGTTTTTTCGCTTTAGCTGCCTTGGGTTTTTTTGCTTTCGCTGGACTTTTTGCTTTCTTTGCTGCCTTTGCCTTTTTGGGCTTCTTAGTCTTCTTTTCTCCTCCCTCACTAACTGCTGCTTTCTTAGCCTTCTTCGGTGTCTTTGCCTTAGGCTTCTTGGGACTCGCTGGCTTCTTAACTGCCTTCTTAGGTTTTTTGGCTTCCCCGAGTTTGAAGGAACCAGCTGCGCCAGTGCCCTTAGACTGTTTTAATGTGCCATTCTTGACGCCAGCCCTCAATGCGAGTTTCAGATGGGTTCCGACTATCTTCTGATCCGCTCCAACTTTGAAGGTAGCAATGATGTACTTCAAGATCGCTTGCCTGGACGAACCGCCTCGTTCCTTCAAATTTGTCAGTGCTTCCTTGGTCATCTCGCTGTATTTCGGGTGATCTGATGGCTTTTTAGGCTTAGCAGCCTTCTTCTTCGGCGTAGCCTTGGCCTTTACTTCGGTACTAGCATCCATTGTCTTTGAAAACTGATTAACAGGTTCAAATTCGTCAGCAAAATCTATTTTTAAATCCCGCCAATCGTCAACAAAACCGAACGATGTTTACAACAAAGCAGATATCGGCGAGGCACGGGCGCCGGAGAAAACACCTAATAGTGCGAGTCGCTGTACTGTCAGTTTGAACTGCTTGATTTCTTCATTGTGCTTCTTACCTCTTTTCGGAGACAAACTGCTTGTTTTTCCATAACCGCATAATATGGGACCTTGTGCAGTCATTTAGGGCATATATTGGCATATCTTTTGCCAGTAGTAGAAGAGTCTTATGATACGCGGTTATTTTTATTTCGATCGTTTTAGTGAGGACATCGGGTGCGCGAAATAGATAGGGTGTCACTTCGGAACTCAATTTCTCCCTTAATCCTTAATCTCATGCCTTAAAATTTTTTGTACATCAAGATTGATGTTCTGGCAATTGACAGGAGTAACAAAACCTATCACGGATATACTGATGTGCTTACACGAGATCGTTAAAGTTGAAACAACAAACACAATTTTGCGAATCTCCGCCATTTTCTCCTATGGTTATCACTAATTTACAAAATCAAATCTAAACTTTTCTTATTTTATATGAGTGTGGGGTGTGATACTGAAGTACAATTTCACCAGAACTCTAAAATTATCTCATATTATATATATCCGTAAATAATTTTGTTGCAAATCATTTGAATTAGGCACATTTGTAGCGCTAAGATTGTCGATGTTCATAGCTTCGTACCGGACATTTTCAAAGCAAAACTGATAGCGAGCGCAGATGAAATTCTCTTTCGAAAAGATATATGTTCTGTATTTTCAGACATCTATTCGGCTTTCAAATTGAAATTTACGATATTTCATCGCAAGAAATACATGTAATGTTTTCCAGAAAGACTTTTTCCAGCTTACAATATTCGGAATATTAATATTTCCTCTAAATAGCTCCACGTATACATGGATAGGAACTGTACGGTGTACACGTCCTTCAAGAATGTTGAAAATCGTTCAGGTCATATTCTTTGACGCATGATTTTCTCAGAAGAAAATCGTGAACATTTTATCTCAGTTAATACAGGTTAATATACCTTAAAATTTAGAGTGGATCTCCATTATGATTTAATTGTGACATACATATTACATGGAACTAACGGTTGTACTCGTGCGCAACGTGTATCATCTATATATTAGCGTTTCGTGCATGTTTATATCGTTCATGAACATCGTTCATTACGATTTCTCAACTATGAGAGGAGGACATCAGTGCAGTTGTAAGAAATATAGATTTCATATCAGTTTCCATTTCTTCTTCAGAATGTTTTCGATCTTCGCATTTATATCACAGTTATGTCATATTTATGCATGGTAATAATTGCAATTTGAAAGTCATTAACATTCGTTATGGATATACTGATATTTTTTTCATTTCTTAGGTTCAACCTTCTGAAATGATTCAAAGTAATAACGCAATCTTCTTATATATAATGTATGTGTTCGGTACCTATGTAATCAAATTATAAAGGATCAAAGTAATTACGTTAACCCTTGATGTATGATATAACTCGAGTTTTCTCGAAGGTCTTAAATGCTCGGGATCATGCCAGACTATTGCCAGACTGGACGAGTTTATAAGTTGGTTATATTCCGTACGTGTATACGTGTTGATACCATGTTGAACACCGATATTAAAGGGGGGTTGTACACTAAATTCGGCCATTTATGGTACCATCTCATATTGTACTTAACAGAATATAATTATGCAACAAATTAATGAAGTTGAGCCATGGATGAGTGCAAAATACACTCATTTACTTTATTTCACGATGTAAAACAACATGGTAATTATAATTAACATTAATTTATGGCTCGAGTCATTAACTCAGTTTCATTAGAATTGCCATGTTGTTTACATCGTTCGTAGAGCACATGCATGAGAATATTTTGCACTCATACATGGCTCAAATTCATTCATTTGTTGCATATATTCTTTGAGTATAATAGGAGATGGTCCCATAAATGACCGGATTTAGTGCACAATCCCCCTTTAACCTCTTCAATATAACATTTTATTATAGACCGTGTCCAACAGTTAACCCCCTCCTGATGTGTTGTACCAGGTATAACAAAATTCCCAGGTGTCTTGATAGAAATTCTACACAATTAACTGAAGTATACACACATTATACATTAAAAATGGTTGTGAACCTCCACATCACATAAAATAAGTATGGCCACGATGAACTTTACACTTTAAGTTCACTCTTCAGACATATAACTATTTTTTTTTAAAGGAAAAATCACCATCAAGTTACATAGTTTCTGAAAAGATGAAACTGTGTTGAGTGTTTATGTCTGCCAGATTATTGAAAACGTGGTTGAAAAATATTTATGTAATTTTATGTTGTGTTGGTCCTTCACACGATAAAAAAAAATAGTTCGGCAAATTGGCTGCCAAAAAAACTAAAATATGCAATGAAAAATGTTTGACTTAATTTCTCGTAGACAGCCATGATATCAGATTTCACACCTTAGTTATGTTCATAATATAGATAATGCAGTGTGTGATTTTTGAAAATATTTCCTGAAAAACTCTCTATCTACTACCTTAAAAATCTGGGGTTTCTTTTAAACCCACTTATTTACATAATTTGAACATATCTCTCATATTGTGAGGGTGAACAGGTGTTGTTATAGTACTACAACATACATTGGTTACAGAGGATAATTATTTTCCCCTTCAAATTGATAGTTTGAAATTGAGATTTTTTTTTTAATTCACGAATGGGTCGCCTCCTTAAATGCAATTAGTGGTTTGATGCTTCAAATTATACTTTATAATCCTCATGTCGATCGCATTACGGTCAGGAAATATAAAAGCATATTGGGAGACAATCTTTTCATGAAACACTTTTGTCCAGACTTTTTGTGGTCCATAAAGTCTTATTAAAGATACGGGTGGCGTTGGCGGTGGGTATGCTGTTAAAATATTCACCTCCGTCAATAACCGCCATAAACAGAAATAATAGTAAAATAGAGACATACATTGTTCTTATACCAATCAGAAATATGGCATAAACAGTATGTTATTGTCAAATGTTTTTCCTTTGTTATGTAAACAAAAGCAAAAAACGTTACAAAACCTGGCTTTTGTTTAGATCCGGATATGGTAAACATAAAGAGCGTTATTTGTTACTGTTTTCCTGATATGGAAATAATAAAGAGCGTTTATATAATTTTTGTGTGATTAACCAATAGAATTGCGCTGTGTTGTGTAAACAGAAGCAAAACTTCTGTAACACGAGCAGGCTGTTTACGCACACCATCGTACGTATTGACGACAATATACTATTTACGCGCTGATTATGTTTGCCATATGAACAAAACTATATATTTTTTAATATTCCTTCTGTTGATGGCGATTTGAACAAATATGAATATTTCTGCAACGAACGCCGCCCGTGCCTTTAACAGTAACCACTATTGTTCGTTAGCTAAACAACACACGTTTTATTTTAAAAATATAATAAATATTAATCGATAGAAGCATTTCCGGCCAAGGGTCTTCGATTCATATCTAATATTAGATATCCAAGTAACTATATAACACATGTTTACAAAGAGATCCTCTTTGATCTATCCGTAAAATTAAAGATAGAGTGGTCGACATCAATCCGGAATCAGGCAAGGATATGAAAGAACACGAGGCAAGCACAAACTCTACCAAAGCACCACCGGGATCGACGTATACTACCAGTCGTTTCCCAGGTACCACCAGCCAGTGAAACAAAATGTCTCAGGAAACGTGTACACCAGAAATGGACACGAAATAGTTTCAGAGTGGAGTTGGACCAGCTGCCGGCCAGCCATCCAGCATTCACCACTGATAAGAAATACAACAAGTTACTTCGGAGATGTTTTTAACTGTAAATAAGATATTTCAACCAGATTTACCTTATACGGAGGAGGAAGGAGGGGAAGAAGATGAATAAGAAGGAATGACTGTCTTAACGTCGAAACTTCTTATTGAAGTGATAAGAGTATTCGCAATAGCAAGAAATATTCTTCTTTACAACATGAAACAATAAAGAGCGTTCATTGTTAAATGTGTCTTGATGTGGAAATAATAAAGAGCGTTTATGTGGATATTATAACGTTAGTAATGGGTTTCCGTCATTTCTGTACAATTGTATGTCGTCTTTTCTACATAATCCGTGCATAAATAGTCCACGTATTTGTGGTAACAAAACTTCGCGTGTTGAAATCAGTGTTATGTAAACAAAACTGTTACCGTGATATGTTAAAAACATCACACATCGCGTAATATATTCAAATATTTTAGTCTAAGTATTATTTTCAGAATATTTTTCAATACATTGACCTTTTCCAATATTTACCGTCAAGTTTTGAACTTTCGTATCTCATTGGACTAATGGGACATTGATGTGTAATGTAATTGTAACAGTAAGAACGGTTTCGTTATTATGCAAAATCTCTAATAAGAGAGTTATTAAAGATAAGGGTCGTTGGCGGTGGGTATGCTGCTAAAATATTCACTTCCGTCAAAACCGCCATAAACAGAAATAATAGTAAAATATAGACAG
Organism: Siphonodentalium dalli; assembly: GCA_032622095.1. Lineage (NCBI taxonomy): Eukaryota > Metazoa > Mollusca > Scaphopoda > Gadilida > Siphonodentaliidae > Siphonodentalium > Siphonodentalium dalli. The sequence continues at coordinate 217,209,267 of CP136063.1, forward strand.
ACTTTGTTCTTATACCAATCAGAAATATGGCATAAACAGTATGTTATTGTCAAACGTTTTTCCTTTGTTGTGTAAACAAAAGCAAAAAAACGTTACAGAACCTGGCTTTTGCTTAGATCCGGATATGGTAAACATAAAGAGCGTTATTTGTTACTGTTTTCCTGATATGGAAATAATAAAGAGCGTTATATCATTTGTGTGTGATTAACCAATAGAATTGCGCTGTGTTATGTAAACAGAAGCAAAACTTCTGTAACACGAGCAGGCTCTTGTTACGTACACCATCGTACGTCTTGACGACAATATGCTATATACGCGCTGATTATGTTTGACATAATTATGAACAAAACTATATATATTTTAATATTCCTTCTGTTGATGGCGATTTGAACAAATATGAATAATTCTGCAACGAACGCCGCTCGTGCCTTTAACCCTTTCAGTGCCAGGTACGATTTTTGTATCAACCCATATGCCCTGTGCCAATGCATTCTCTTATATATGCGAGTCGACCATAGGTCGCCTCGCATATATAAGAGAATGCATTGGCCTAACAATGTTCCATCATTTGTTATTATTTTTTACAATTTTTTACAATTTTAATAATTTTTTCTTATATTCTTTAACAGACTTATTTTGTAGGTTTAATGCCAGGGAATCTTACGTTTTTCATGGGCATCAAAATTATTACTATGAATACTTGGTGATAGTTTTGAGTTATAAACTGCCCATTTGTTTTTAAATTATCATGCTTCACACAACATTTGGAAATTTTACACAACATATAGGTTGAAATAGTTTTCACTTTTTGCTCAATAATTAGTGGAGCTCTTATTGGGAACCCCCCCCCCCACATCGGAGCACCTCTAGCGACGTACCGGTAGCTTTGAAATTACGTAGACCTAATTTGGAGGGCCAATAATCAAGTCAATTGCACGACGAGTGTTTTATCGACTATAAGGGAACTTATCGCAAAAATTCACGTGCCCTTAATTTTTCATTGTTGTGTATGTTTGTGTTGGTATTTATTGACAAACCGCTATTTTAGTCTGATGTTGGCTCATTTGAAACTTGAAGAGGCCTGTATGTAAATAACTAAAACCACCATAATCTTGGACGAACATTACATGCTTGTATAGGCCAATATTCAAAAATGTCAAAGTCAACACTTTTCCAGCTGTTTTCAATTTTGAAAACAAACGCTCTTGTTTCAAAGGCACGGGCGGCGTTCCTTGCAGAAATATTCATATTTGTTCAAATCGCCATCAACAGACGGAATATTAAAATATATATAGTTTTGTTCATATGCCAAGCATAATCAGCGCGTAAATAGTATATTGTCGTCAGGGCGTACGATGGTGTACATAAACAAGAGCCTGCTCGTGATACAGAAGATGTGCTTCTGTTTACACAACACAGCACAATTATATTGGTTAATCACACACAAATGATATAAACGCTCCTTAATATTTCCACATCAGGAAAACAGTAACCAATAACGCTCTTTATGTTTACTATATCCGAATCTGTACAAAAGCCCGATAACGTAACGTTTTTTGCTTTTGTTTACATAACAAAAGAAAACAAATTGACAATAACATACTGTTTATGCCATATTTCTGATTGGTATAAGAACAAAGTCTGTCTATATTTTACTATTCTCTCTGTGTATGGCGGTTTTTGGCGGAGGTGAATATTTTAACAGCATACCCACCACCAACGCCGCCCGTATCTTTAACATATCAGAAATATAGGCTAACAAGGAACATGCTTTATTCTTCTGGGCTGGAGAATATTTTTGGACATTGTTCCCAAAAAGGAACTCAAGTGTGGCGTTAATAAAGAGCGTGTGGTGTTACCATTTTCTGGAAACAAAAAAAAACATCAAAGGGTGTCGAGAATTAGGCATATACATGTGTAGTAATTTCTTTCAGGGAACATACGATTCTATCTTTTTAAAAAGACAGAATGGAAATATGGCGAAACAAACATTCAAAGTATTCATTTATCTTCCACTTATGATTATGCGCATCGTATATATGCATAGTACATGTATTTTATTTTTAATTAATAACTTGTATCATGTATTAACCCTTTCAGTGCCAGGTCCGATTTGTGTATCAACCCATACACCCTGTGTCAATGCATTCTCTTATATATGCGAGTCGACCATAGGTCGCCTCGCATATATAAGAGAATGCATTGGCATAAAAAAAATTCATCATTTGTTATTATGTTTTACAATTTTTAACAATTTTAATAATTTTTTCTTATATTGTTTAACAGACTTATTTTGTAGGTTTAGTGCCAGGGAATCTTATATACGTTTTTCATGGGCATCAAAAAGGGTTAATTGTTATTTTCAACGGCCTCTATTGGTGTATTGCAATAAATCATATGATATATCTTATCACTCTCTATACAAAATACCGATAGTGATTGATAATAAGTTCAACAAATAGGTCGTCTTCTAAACTTATTATTTGTAACATGTGACCTCTGTGAAGACGCTATTGGTGATGAATTCCACTTCGTGATTGAATGTAAGAAACTTAATGATCTTAGAACTAAATATATACCGGAATATTATTGGAACCCACCGATAAGAGTTTTACAAGCTTATTACTGTCCAAAATATACCTATTTTAACACGACTATGTGTGTTTATAAAGCTTGGATTCAAAAAATTGGAAACCTGATTAGTAAACTTATAGAAAACTTATTTTAATCATGACTATGTAATAATGCTTAAACTTTGTTCGCTCTATGACTGAGGAACATCAGGACAATTTGTAAATACGTGTAAATACTTCTTTGTATTAATGCATATCTTCACACTATCGGGGCTTACCGAAGGTTGTGTGTGCATATTTTGTCTATTTGTGTACACACATTTGTGTAGTATGTTGTCATTTTGCATTTATGTTGTTTATCATGTTCCATATTAATCTATGGCTGATTTGTTAATAAATGCTGTTATCTGAACAATTCCCTCCAATTAATATGACTCATTCTGCACTTGTACTTACATGTGTATAATATACATTAAAGAAGTGTTGAGAGCAGCGTATTCTCTCACCTGGTTACTAGCCCCGGCTAGATTACCAAAGTGGCAAACAGTCGGTATAAGATAGGTTGAAAATAAACGAAATATTTGTATACCGACTTCATATGCTCTGAAAAATACTTGCCATGGTCGCAACCATTTTCCAGCTGTTTTGATGTTTTCACAGAGACGTGAAACAAACGCTCTTTGTTTCTACCATATCAGGAATGGACCAACACGGAACGCCCTTTTCTGTTCCATGCCTGCAAATGGCTGTTTTTGTTTGGGACCCAAACATCGTGTTCAAAGTTTTATTTTTCTTTACTTCTATATGCGTCTTCTTTGGGGGGGGGGGGGGGGGGACACGATGCTCGTATAGAAAGGTAGTTCAGGTATGTATGGACCTATTTCGATACCGGGAAGAATTCAAAAGCTAATATTATTAGGGGAATGTTAGAGCGCAAGTCGCCATGTGGCGTAAATGTTCAAATAATATAGTTAAAATGTTGACCTTATTATCTGAACATTGCCTACGGGAACTACTTATCAATGAGTATTTAGAAAAGAAAGGGTTGACCCCTGAAAATGATAAAAAAAAAAAAACTTCTGGACCAATACCATACACGTTACAGTGTTCATAAATATTGGTTGGGAGTTTTAGATTCTCACCAGATATAAGTTGAAATTGATCTAATTGCTTGATATTCCAACCAGTGGTTTAATACGAATTGTTTGTTTTATTTAGACGGACCAGGGGGTTTGGGCACAAGTATTTGACACAATGGACCCCACCACCGAAAGACATATATATATATATAAGACTTATATATGTGTGTCTTTTGGGTGGTGGGGTATATTGTTCCAAATACATGTGTGTTTGTTTGGGGGTTGGTCAAAAACCTTTAAGAGTTGGACCTGTTATGCATGGAACACCATTTTAAAACACACATAGTTTAAAATTGATTTCACTGCTTGACATTTTTAGACCAACAGTATCATATTGTTCTAATTTTGGTCGCTGGAAATTTCAAGGTGTACACACCCGAACGGAGACTCTGTAACCACGTCCCTATTCTCTTACCATGCAAAAGTAAACAAGAAAATAATCGCTGACAACGTTTCTCGTAGCACACTTGGCACCACGACTCAACAAGAATAATACGTATTTTCATGTTTAACGAAAACGATAAATGCTCTTCTCCGTATGTGTCCTTTTGAATTAAAGCTATCGTTTTGATGAGTTGATGTTAGGTCATCAAAACATTCCATGAATCATTGAATGTGCTCACATATGTTACCTAATTATATTCCTCTTATTGAAAACGAATAGTAGATTTCTGTCAAATAGAAAAATCATAACATATTCTCCTATCTTGAAATAATAATAATGCTGCATTCAGGCGTAGAAATTCCAAGATTGGGAGTGACATTATGTACATTCGAATCTAAATGGGAAAAGCAGTTTGCATATGCACCAGACTCGTATTTAAATTCGCGCAGTACTATTTTTCGCGCACCGGTCGGTGCGCGAATTTAAAACTGAGCGCAAAATAGTACGACTCTCAATTTAAAATATACGACAGGGAAAGCAAGAGGGTTATGTTGATGAGTTATACACATTACGAAAAGTTGGACACTGAATAGACAATATACATGTAGGCCAATATGTTTACAGTCGGTCAACAAATATAAAAAAAATCAAAACCATTACTCAATGCCAAGTATAACGTCGACGATGGTTGAAATTCTCGTAACAAATGCACATATTCTAGATTGTATGTGCATGAAAGCATACCCCATTCACCACCCCCAACCAAGTGTTGATTTTTCTAAAGTCATGCAGTTGCCTTCGTGGTTGTGGTTTTCTATTTTCCAGTTCATTGCATTGGTTTCCAGACTAACAGTCCAGTCCGTAACTATTTCAATATCAGAGTCATTATTTGGAGCATATAGACATCCATCATCGCAACACAATGATGATGCAGTTATATTTTATACGATGTAAAACCATTATGAACGTGTTTAATATACATATGTATCTTTTGAAACGACTGAGAACTGAAACTGTCATCAGATCCAAGACTTTTACGAAAAAAACAGTTGTCAGTTTTGAATTCGCGCAAATAAGAGCGCGGATTTAAAGTGCGCGAATTCAAAACTGAGCGAAAAATAGTATTGCGCGAATTTAAATATGTGTAAGATATCTATTAATTTCGAGTTGTAGAGACCAGTTAACGGGTGTTTCTGTGTCAACTGGGAAATAATTCTTATCTGCTCATTTCTATGAATTGGGACAGAACAATGTGGCCGTGTTTTAACATTACAAAATATTTCATTAAAGGTACTCAATCCGATCAGACGCTCCTAAATTACTATTTATTTGGCTTCGGGCGTAAACAAATATTTGATTCGAGTCGAGGAACCCACCCATCAAAGCTCAGAGTGATCAGATATCTATTTTTGAAGTTTGTTATTTCTTGAGATGTGTAATAATATGTGGCCCAGAAACACGTGGTCAAACGGAGGGTCTCGGACAAAATTGCGGGTGAAGATGGATAACTCTAAAATCAAGTGGTAATACGGTCAAATTTCAAATTTCAAATTTCGTGTTGAACAAAATGTTGATAAATAACACATTTTGGGAAATTTGATACCATAGTTGACACTGGTTAGCATTATTTTGTTGCAATACATCGATTCTGATAACTAAAGCGTATTTTGAAGAAATGTTGTTGTTGTTGTTGTTGTTGTTGTTGTTGTATCTTGATGGTATGGGAACCGTCTGATCGGATTGAGTACCTTTAACGATCTATTTTTTAACTCACATTTAAATGAAATACGTGCAATTCCAGATGTTTGTAGATGATGCTGTTGTTCCCAAATGCCACATTCCCAACATGAGTGCAACCGAATAGAGATCAATCGGAAGTATGAAAAAATCTCTGTAGTCCGGCTAGCTGGCAGCTTTGAGGAATTTGAGAAATTCGGGTAAAATGAAGATGGTGGTCAATATGGCCGCCCGTGCCACAGGAAGGTGTGGTTTGCTGCAAAAGAAGCATAAATACACAACAGCACTCTAATTATGTTTCTAGAATCTCTTTGTGTTATTTCAGCCGAGTTCGTGATTATTGTTCCGAAGATGGCCACCAAGACGGCGGCTTGAAATCGTGAAATTCTTAAAAAATTTTTACAATTGCTGATGAAAGAATTGTTTCCACATCTGAATGGTGAAAAATGTGCAGACATTGGTATTTTGGCAAACTAATGAATCACTCCGACATAAATATGGAAATTAAATCGGCACCTTAATCGGTGTCTTCTTGTATAGACGAATGTGAACCTAAACAAATCACGCCTCATTTTGGAAGGAGTTTGGTATCATGGAAAGATAATGAAGTGAAAGTCACATACCGGGATATTTTCTGCATATTGAATCTGAATCTGGGTTATCAAATGTGGCTCACTATTATAACATCCACCGAAGTGATAGCTTCATGGCCTCTGTCGAGCGCGTTTGCTAACTGTGTCAAAACATTTGGTTCATGACAATATGGTGCACCCGAATCCCGTTAACATGTAGTTGACCTAGCGGTTCATCAGCAATTGTAAATTGTTGTTTTACATCATAGCAAGCACACGCAATCTCGTGTTTTTGTCATGAAACATCAACCCAGGTAACCTCTATACCACCGACTGATGACAATGATGTCCCGTCCACTTTCAAATATATATATATAACATTTGCACTGACAGCTTTAAAGACAGAAGCATTTCACCATGTTGATCAACAGCCAGGCAAGTAGTATCAAGCGGATTGTTAGTACTCAAACTTTAAATTGTCAAACTTGAAGTCCTAACTGTTTCTTCAACAACCCAAGGGATAGACGCCAACTCCGTATCGGTAATATTGCTCCGGTAGACGGAGAACTTCGAACCAAATTCGTTTCCAAGCATGACAGTTTAGCGACAACCAGCCTTATGATAAAGGTGCACTATCCCATCGTGCTCGATATATTACTCGCAACCATCAACAGATCTTCAACTCAAGAGTGTTTGGTGAATTCCACAACTGCCTGGGAAGGCTTTATTCGATGTCAGTGACGTGGATTGACCAGAAGTGCACGATGCCGCACATATCGCATGTCCTTCCAATGATGTTTATTGGCAATCAGTATGGTAGATTGCATCAGCTGTATGCATTGTAGTAAGTAAAGATCACATCGATCCTATCGCCGATCCATGGTATTTCTGGGTGCGTATGCGACATTTGTGGAGAATGGCTTCATTTTTATACATTATTTATTTGCCTGGAAATCATGTGCTTGTCCCCACATGCTGCGATAGATTCGTTGGTCTTCATTCATCTTACATTTACTGCCGATGAACCAGCGATCTTATGCGAAGTTGAACACTAATATTGGATCGTCTGTTAATAGTTTTAGTCGGAACGTCCTCAGATTGTATTGTGCTGTTACCACACTTTGAAGAAAGCGTTTGAATCCTGCCGCAAATTATTGCAGCGAATTCCCGCTAGTTGTGGTCGCCTAACACTGACTGTGATAGTCACAATTTCCTACGTTAGTGTTCAATTTACCAGGCGCAAAAGAAAAAATGAGAAATACTTTGCAATCTCGATCCACCATTCTTATGGCACACACATCACCAACACACACTAAAGGTTCCGTCAGTTTTACATTGAAAACGAGTACATACGCTCTTTATTATTTACCTATTCAGTTTTTGGCCACGTGATCTTACCTGCTATAAGTTGAACCGCAGGTAAGATAATGTCTTTTCTCGTGTATTGAGGACGATGAGTTTCGATTTATCATGGGCAAGAACATAGCGGTGTCCTTGCTTACGGTGAGGAAAATGTTTTATACCCTTTCGGAAAGTCCGCCGATGGTGGAGTAGGCCTGGACATATCCCGAGGGAATATGATTCCAGGGGGACAAGACCCACTCTCGTGGGGACGAGTCAGAAGTCTCAGTCCTTCCCAGGAGTCGAGAGCAATTATGCATGGACGCTCTTTATATGAGAGACGATCATTGGTTGTTGTTTTTTTTTTGCTCGGCTGACAAAAAATTAAAAAACATAATTTATTATATGCTTGCCTATAAAATAGCGGACAATTATTGCCGAAACGTTGATCGTCGTAGGTGTATCTCTTAGAAGCCACAGTGAAATACGATTTCGTTAAATCACTGTATCTTTCGTTATTTCACTGTATAGCTGTCGTGATTTCTCTGTAGCGCTTCCGAGTATTGTTCAATTTGTTGTAATATTAAAAGTGAAAATGCCACATAATTTATCAAATTTGATCATTAATTAATAAGGCGCATATAATAAAACGAACACCAACAGGTTTTTGTTTGCATACCAGAAACATCTCACGAATGTCTGGGGAAAAAATATCGAATTTTCACTCGTAGCTTTCAGCCGCTCGTGAAATTTCGATATTTCTTCACAGACACTCATGGGGTATTGTGGTATTTAAACAAAAACTGTAGGTATTCTCTATCTTTTGAAGGTTGATATCTTGCTTTCAAAACTTTTGTATGGGCTCATGTGTCCCATCTAATTATTTTCTGGTATACAGAAAACTAGTTAAACGACAACTGAACCATAGCCACTATCGTTCTACTGGAGTTGAACTGGGCCATTCTATAATGCTTTACAATTAGCATACAGTAATGCCCAAAATAATCGACTCCTTAACAACAGCAGAATTATGGGTAACTTTTCAGGATTTAGTCGGAAATATAGCATGTTGCCATTCATCGGAAAGCTCTCATATAATTCTGCTGTTGTTAAGGAGTCGATTATTTAGGGCATTACTGTATCTATAAAACATTTAAAATGTTTGCCTGATTCCCACTAATGTCTTGACATCGAGTAGGTATTCTGTCCCCAACAGCTTGCGACATCGGTTAGGATGATACTGTGTTTGGACCGAGACCCACCCGTTACTCTTCTATAACGGACTTTACGCCCAGAATCGTTGGCGGGAGTTATCTTGTTTGTAAGTATTTGGATTAGGTCAGATGGTAGCTTTGTGTATATGAACATAGAGGGCAGCCTTTCCCAAGCACGATCGCATCAAACATATATATCAGAGGTCCGTTAAATGTCAAAGCAACGAGATTTATAAGTAAACAGGGTCTTGTTTTCCAGAGAATTTCGATCTGTCGCGCTTTCAGAAAATGCATGTAAACGATACATTAAACGATCGTATCATTACTATACCTTTTCTATCACGGTGAATGATATAACATTTTGAAGACAGATTAATCGCGGACATGTCAGATGATTAATCACATTCAGGGGTTTACGCGAATGCTCGGGCTCCACGGTTACATGCAATTAATCTTTTGAATGAAAGTCCATTATAGAAGAGCAACGGGCGGGACTCGGTCCAAAATAGCATCAACCCAACGGATATCGCAAGCTATTGTGACCGAGAATACTTGGTCTATAGAGTCGAGATATGATATGGTTAAAGGTTTTTGTATGTCCCAAAACTGTCAGTCGGCGGAGTAATATAGATATAGTTAAATATGGCTTATAGTTAAAGGTTCGATCAGAGGTTGGTAAATACACGACATGAGACACGAGAGGTTGGTAAATACACGACATATCGATCCAGAGGCCCTTTAGGCTATATACTCTGAAGGGAGAAACACATGCCCAGGTCATGGTAATAGTCCAGAGGTTTTTAATTTTTCGCACAGATGTGAGACAATCGCTCATTATTTTGTACCCTATATATCAGGAACAGATCAACAATGACAGCTCTTATAGACCTTGAGCCACATGTAGACCCACCCAAGAGGAAATTTGGTGATTACGATATTGTTATATATGGCTATTCTATACTGGTTGTTTGCCATCTGGCAATTGTCCCCTTGTTTGGTACATTGCATGCCATTGAAGAGAGGTACCCAAATTTCGTCTCTTGGCAGTATTTATTTTCCGTTCACTAACATTATAGCTTGATAATGTTTGAACTTGCCACCTTTTGTTGGTATTTATATAATTAGCTTTCTACTCATAACACTATTGACAACATATCACACATTTAATGCGAAATCTTGAAATTCGTGAGAAAACCCATGAAAATTACCGAAGGTAACCAGTCGCGAAACTGAAACATGCAATTGCAGCCAGATGCAGGTGTGATTTTATGTTAATGAGTTAGTTTTAGTGTATTGCTTTTAAATGGGCCATTTGGTCTGCAACACATAGAAAAGTCACGACTTTTATTAGCCAACCGTTTATTTTGTGCGAATGCCTCTGGCGGCCATCCTATCAATACCCCCCCCCCCCCCCCCCCCACACCGATATAATGGTTTTCTTACAAAAATCATGTCTGTTATTTTTCAGCTGTGTTGTCAATGTCCCCGTACTGTTCGATGCAACATTATATAAATGTGTATGTTGTGATATGTTGTCAACCTGTATCTAAATAATGTATCTCCATGTAGATAGCATGACCTTTGTCACCTTTTTGTCACAGGTTCACCTTTGTGGACATGCAGCCAACATTTTTAGACTGTAGTTGGTCGAATGTGCCTTGGGATATCCAGAACAATAGCGTTTCTTATAAACCAGCTCTGTTTTTGAATTCCATTACCAGCAAAATTCCTTCTTGAGCGTTTGAGAATATTTAAAAATTCAATTATGTTCTAGTATTCACTTTCAAGTACCGAGTAACCCTTTCTGGTCAACCCCTCATGCTTGTACAAGAGCTGACCCCTTACCCGTTCCATGAATGGAGTTTCCTGAAATTTTCCGAAAACTCTTGAGCCAATGCATTCTCTTATATATGCGAGTCTCCCATATGGAGCTCGCATATATAAGAGAAGGCATTGGCGTAATAATATTTACCTTGACCGTGTAAGCCAGGATAGGATAGGATAGGATAGGATAGTTTATTTACAATACACACGAATGACACAGTGGCAGTAATACATAATAAATTATAACAGTGTATTGTCGGGGGTAGCTTAGCTACCCCCTAAAACAAGTATAACTATACGTAATAGCATAGATGCTTGTATTCAGATCCGCGCACTTGTACAGACTATAGTCATATATAAAACTTTTTAGAATCTAGTACTTAGGGCATATCACAAATGAGTATTGTCGTGGTTGTGATCCAATCCAGACGATTTATCAGATCGAAGATGTACTATCTTTCCATAGGAATTTTTTGAACTGTTCAAATTATCTAAAACATATTAACAGTTCCAGTTCCAGTTCCATGGGTATATATTAGGAACAAAATATTTTGTTTTCTGTTGCTACAACGGTTTCAGGCGAGAGATACCGCCATCTTTATATAGTGCATTCTCTTATGCGAGGCTCCGTACCAGCGCAGTTCCCGCCATGAAAGGGTAAAGTGCATGCGTGGTATATCTGGAATTTAGATGTATATAATAGACAAGATTTTCAAAACAAAGTAAAAGCTCGCGTATTTTGTGTCAGTCGTTTTTAAAAATGGCCTCAGTCCCAGTCAGTCTGCATGAGTTCAACTATTCTGTGTCCCGATAAAATAGTCCTCTTGTCACGTTACCAACAACCTGGGACAGCGTACGCCCTTGTATTATTGGTCTTCTGATATGCTGGTCGGTCCCCAAAGATTAGGCAAAAAATATTATTCCTATTTGCAAGCCGTTTTGTTTTTGGGGATTATTAGTCCACGGCTTCGAGAGATCATTCTATATCGTTTCTGTAGTTGCATTTCCTTACCAAACTTCACGGGAGCAGATTCAAAAAGGGGTGTTTGTACTGGTGTATAGATTTCACTAGGGGTCTCAGAGACAAAAATAATTCAAGTTTCTTATTTGCGAGCTGTATTAATTGGTACCATGCTGTAAGATCTAGAGTCCAACCTTTCCATGCAAATGGATGGACTTTAGTCCGATGAGTGTCTGGCCTTTTTGATATGCATGGAATGATGCAAGGCTGCCTATGGTCAACCTACCAATTTAGTGTTTTACCCCAGTGTATCGCGCGATAGCTGGTGGATTGACGATATGTAGTGTGCATACCACCGTCCCGAGTGTGCCCCATTTGGGTTAGAGGTTCAGACAAGATTAGTATTAGTTCATGTATATATTGTCGATGTTTTGAGGGGAAACGGACCTGCAGTAGCTAAATGTTTTTTGGTTAGTTTGATATGTTCTAATTGGTATTTTAACATAGCCTACTTGTTACGCCAGTTTATAACAATAGTTTTTTATGGGAAAATTCCAATTACGATCCGCCATTAGATTATACTGAATAGCATATGTTGTTGTCGTCGTCGTATTTGTTGTTGTTGTTGTTGTTGTTGTTGCTGTTGCTGTAAGTGAATATATGGGACCTGAATGCATTCTCGGCATCTCAGATCAAACACAACAATATTCGCATGATGTATAAAAGCAGTTTGTTTTAAATTGCGAGGACACCATTATCATTGTTTTGGTTGGGATATGAGTATCCGTTTTCCGGACCACCATCTACTATTTAACGTTCATCAAGAACATCACCGTTACTGCAGTATTAGGGCATGATAATCGAAGATGTGATGCCATTTTCTTTCGATAGACTGCCATTAGTATGTGTTAAGAAAAACAAATTGAACGATTCCTAACATGTGTCATTACAGAGCAAGCTGTAGTTGCAGAAAGCTTATTTTTATGACTTCTCAACAGCAAATTCACAATAACAATAAAAAGTTTCGATTTTTAATTTTTTATAAAACTATTTTGCTATTTAGTAGTATATTGATACATTTTGGGAAAGTATAATCAATTGGCACCGCAAAAAAAAACATTTCCACATTAGACATTCCATCACACAATGATCTGGCATGACCAAATTACTTACCCTCACCCCATTAAAATGTCTGCCAAAAGAAATTGACATATAAACATTCCACCCGTGCGTCAGATTTGTCGATTTCTGCCCCTTATACGTTATCAAGATCTTAGCCATTACTATTTACAATCAAATAATCAAATAACTACAGACATCGACGAATGAGATAATCCGGGTATTCAACCAAAACCCGTAGGTTTTCTTTTTATTATATGCGCTATAAACCGCACCAAAACTGCTAATTTTGTCCTACAGTTCACTTCAAATTGTTAGAAAGCTTCGACATTTGCATTTTGTTTACATTCCATCAATTGATTTGCTCATCACCGAATGACAAATATCGAGCATAAAAATCGGGTCTTCAAAATTCCGCAGATGGGGAGGGTTTCCATATGTAATATGTTGGCTCAGGGTCCATAGTGGATGACATCTCACTCTCAATTTTTACTCCCGAATCGCGTTTCAGAGAAGATAAACTCGATCAGCTATAGATTGGCAAAAACACGAGTCCCACTGATACAATTATAGAGTTCCTTTAGCTTAAATGTGCCAAATCTGAATTAACGCTCCCAAATTACTATTTATTTGGCTTTGGGGGTAAAACATTTTGATTCGACTCGAGGAACCACCCATCAAAGCTCAGAGGAGTTTTGAAATTTGTTGTTTCCCTAGATGTATGTAATTTTTGGCGGCCTGGTAAATAATCGTTAAGCCGAAGGTGTCGGACCAAATTGCGGATGAAGATGGATAACTATAAAATCAATTTAGTGGCTTTGGGTGTTGGATGTTGAAAAAAATGTTGATAAATAACACGTTTTGGGCAATTTTATAATACAGTTGACTGTGGTTAGCATTATGTTTGGGCAGTTAATCGATTCTGATAACTGAAGCGGCATTTCAATACGCTGCCGTACTTATCACATCTAATACACTGTCGTACTTATCACATATAATACGCTGCCGTACTTATCACATCTAATACACTGTCGTACTTATCACATATAATACGCTGCCGTACTTATCACACCTAATACTACGGAGCCCCGTAAGTCCCACTTGCGATACTTTTTTTATCTCGTTTAAACGAGATAATATATTGCAATACTTTTTTTTATCTCGTTTAAACGAGATAATATCCTGCGATTCTTTTTTTTTATCTCGTTTAAACGAGATAATATCTCGTTTAAACAAGATAATATCTCGTTTAAACGAGATATTATCTCGTTTAAACGAGATAATATCTTGCAATACTTTTTTTTATCTCGTTTAAACGAGATAATATCCTGCGATACTTTTTTTATCTCGTTTAAACGAGATAATATCTTGCAATACTTTTTTTTATCTCGTTTAAACGAGATAATATCTTGCCATACTTTTTTTTATCTCGTTTAAACGAGATAATATCTTGCTATACTGGGACCCTGTATCACCGATGCTGCTCTTGTATGAGCTGGTAATGCATGAATTGGCATTAATGGGGCCCTATATAAATAATGATGTGATTGCATGAGCTGTTAATGCATTAATTGGCATTACAATGGCCCTATATCATATAGCTGAAGCTGCCATTGTATGAGTTGGCAATGCATTACTGTGGCCCTATATAACTGATGCTGCCCTTGTATGAGCTGGTAATGCATTACGGGGGTCCTATATAACTGATGTTGTCCTTGTATCAGCTGGTAATGCATTACTGGGGCCCTTTATAACCGATGCTGCTCGTGTATGAACTGGTAATCCATTAATGGAACCTTATATAACCGATGCTGCTCTTGTTTCAGCTGGTATTATGCAGCAATCACCATTACTATGAGCATTACTGTGCCCTATATAAATACTGATGTGCTTGTATGAGCTGGTAATGCATTAATTGGCACTACTGGGCCCTATATAACTATGCATGCTGCCATTGTATGAACTGGTAATGCAGTAATCAACATTACTGTGGGCCTATATAACTGATGCTGCTCTTATATGAACTGGTAATGCAGTGATCGGTATTACTGGGGCCTTATGTACATGCAAGTGATGGTGTCATTGTGTGAGCTGGTAATACATCACAGGAACTGTATATAACTGGTGCTGCTCTTGTGTGAGCTGGTAAAGCATCAATCGGTCCCAGTGTTGCCAATTAATGCATCGTCAGTTCACACAAGAACAGCATCTGTTAAATAAGGACAAATACGGTCCCAGTAATCCATTACCAGCTCATACAAGGGCAGCATCAGTTATATAAGGTCAAATGTGCTCCCGGTAATGCTAATTAAGCATCACCAGCTCCTACAAAAGCAGAATCAGTTATATAATGTCACTTTTATCCTTGACTTTACTAAGCTTGCTGAGCTTGGGCATGTACCCCACACAGCGTTTGACAAAATATGTTGAACGAGATAAAAAAAAGTATCGCAAGATATTATCTCGTTTAAACGAGATTTAAAAAAAGTATCGCAAGATATTATCTCGTTTAAACGAGATAAAAAAAAGTATCGCAAATTATTATCTCGTTTAAACGTAATTAAAAAAAAGTAGCGCAAGATATTATCTCGTTTAAACGAGATAAAAAAAAGTATCGCAAGATATTATCTCGTTTAAACGAGATAAACAAAAGTATAGCAAGATATTATCTCGTTTAAACGAGATATTATCTTGTTTAAACGAGATAACAAAAAAGTATTGCAATATATTATCTCGTTTAAACGAGATAATATCTCGTTTAAACGAGATAATATCTCGTTTAAACGAGATAAAAAAAAAGTATGCAAGATATTATCTCGTTTAAACGAGATAAAAAAAAGTATCGCAAGTGGGACTTACGGGGCTCCGTATAATACTCTGCCGTACTTATCACGCCTAATACGCTGCCGTACTTATCACACACCTAATATGCTGTCGTACTTGTCACATCTAATACGGTGTCGTACTTATCACACATTATATGCTGCCGTACTTATCACATCTAATACGCTGCCGTACTTATCACACCGAATACGCTGCCGTACTTATCACACACCTAATACGCTGCCGTACTTATCACACACACATAATACGCTGCCGTACTTATCACACATAATACGCTGCAGTACTTATCACACCTAATACGCTACCGTATTTATCACACCTTTTACGCTTCAGTACTTGTCACACCTACGACGCTGCCGTATTTATCACATCAAATACGCTGCTATATTTATCACACCGAATACGCTGCCGTACTTATCACACACCTAATACGCTCTCGTACTTATCACACACATAATACGCTGCAGTACTTATCACACCTAATACGCGCTACAGTACTTATCACACCTAATACGCTGCCGTACTTATCACACACCTAATACGCTGCAGTACTTATCACACACCTAATACGCTACAGTACTTATCACACGTAATACGCTGCAGTACTTATCACACACCTAATACGCTGCAGTACTTATCACACACCTAATACGCTACAGTACTTATCACACGTAATACGCTGCAGTACTTACCACACGTAATACGCTGCAGTACTTATCACACACCTAATACGATACAGTACTTATCACACGTAATACGATACAGTACTTGTCACACCTAATACGCTACAGTACTTATCACACGTAATACGCTGCAGTACTTTTCACAGGTAATACGCAGCCGTATTTATCACACCTTTTACGCTGCAGTACTTATCACACCTAATACGCACGCGATTGAATAACCAAATACACGTCTCCGGTTAAAATACGTTTTTAAACAAAACGCTCTTTAAAAATAAAACTGTGGAAAAAAATGCTTTTGTTTTCGTTTTATTTCTTAATATAATCCGAACATCGCGTGACACCTGTTACTCAGATTGAATGCCAATGGCTATATAATCGCTAACCCAGATTATATATTATTTTGTATCTAATTCTTGGCATAATTATTTTCAACCGTGGACGTGGACTTAACTTGGAGGTGCGCATGAACCATGCATGTCCGTTTATAGAGGGGTTCTCGGTTCACGGAAACAGTGAAACTATATGTGAAAATGTCCCCATATCATCAGATTCCAACAACAAACAAAATTGTTTGAAATTCAGCTTCTGTTATCAGAATCGAGTAATTGCCCAAAAATAATGCTAACCACAGTCGACTATATTATAAAATTGCCCAAAACAAGTTATTTAGCAACAGTTCGTTCAACGAAATTTTGCCGGTTTGTCTAATATCTGACACAAAAAAGCCACTTAATTTTAGAGTTATCCATCTTCATCCGCGATTTGGTCCGAGAACGTCTTCTCTAATGTTTACTGTGCCACTTAAAATTATCGGTGATTTCAAACATCGATATCTGATCACTCTGAGCTTTGATGGTGGGTTCCTCGACTCGACGAATCAAATATTTTTTACAGCCAAAGCGAAGGAAATAGTAATTTGCGAGCGTTAATTCGGATTATGCATCTATAAGTATGCCTATATTCTACGCTGTTAATAACTCTCCAATAATGAGATTTCAAATGTCAAAACCATTGTTATATAAACATTACTGTTAAATGGGAATAACGGATAAATGTCCAATTAGTCCCATAAGATCGATACCGAAGTTTAACCAGCGATGGCCTCATGATTTCCCCAACGCAGGTGCTATGATCCCCAACACGGGGGCTATATTATCCCGGAAGCTGCCGGACTGACCATTGCATATTTCCTCGACGGGGTTGGGGGATGCAGCACTCTGAGTTCTGACCCCCTGAAGCCACTCCTGAACTATAAATATTGTAGTTGACAGCTGCGATCGTGTAATCTAATATGCAGCAATGTATGCTATCCATTTAATTATGAACATGTTATTACAGCTTTAAATTTGAAGGTACAGAAGGTGGTGTTGCCGTGTATCTTTATTCGGTAAAAGGGTTGTCTAGCTACGAGTTCCCATCTACGTCAAATTTCTTCTCTTGTGTTATGCATGTATAAGCAAAACTTACAACTATGGAATATTTAAGTAAAACAAAATATTGTACATTCTTGCATAGATAATCCCAGCTGATACATTAAAAGCGATAGCCACATGCATAACCCATCCATTACAACACATTAACTCCGTGTGAAAATAAACACTACATACATGGCCATATGGTCACCCACTGTACACACGGAGACATGACCCATGATCATACAGCCATACTTGGTTACCGTTACAAATGACCATACATCCATGAGTCACAATGCAGGCACACCGGGTGTACTCCTACACATGACCCATGACCATATAGTCACTCCCTGTAATCATATTCACCATATATTCATGATCATAAGTCAATACGGTCACTCACTGTATACCTATTCACCACACCCATGGCCAACTAGACATTTAAGATATGCATAAACACCAGAACAATGACCATAGAGTCACTCCAGGTATACATATATGCACATCACAAATGGCCATATAGCCACTCGCTTTATGCACATACCCTCATCCATGACACCAGGTATACGCATACACTAAACGTATGACCATATAGCCACTCCCTGTGTACCTATTCAAAACATTCATACATTATCATACAGTCAACCCCTGTATACCTATTGACCTCACCGTTGGCCATACGTCACTCCCTCTATACCGATTCGTTAAACCATAGCCAAACAACCACTCAAGATATACGTATACACACCAGCCATGACCATAGTCACTCCAGTTATACATATGCATCGATGGTCATATAGCCACATGCACATACCCCTCATCCATGATCCATGACCAGCCACGAATCACCACGCAGGCACACCAGGTATACTGTTACACCGAACACAAATGATACATCCACGACATATATAAATATACATCTCACCCGTTACCACAATGGCACTCCATGTATACCCACACACTCGTCAATGACCATCCAGCATACTCCAGGTATGCATATAGACTTCAAGCATGAATGTACACCTATACACATTACATATAACCATAAAATCACTCCCTATTATCGATACACCCATTCATATCATACAGACAACACATGTATACATATACACCCACATGTGACAACAAAGTCACACAATGTACACCTGTACATCCCACCCATGACATGAAAGTCACTCCATATATACATAAACAACACACAGATGACCATGTACCTACTCTCGTTATATATCCATTCGCCACATCAATGCCCATACAGCCACATCGGGTATACCCGTAATGGGAACACGTAAACATACAACATACAATCACTCCATGTATACCGATTCGCCTCACATATGACCATACAGCCACTCCTTGTATACCTATAAATCGCACCACGGACACCCCACTCATGACCATATATTCAATATTTGTACACCTATTCACACCATTCATTACCATAAAATAACGTATTGCCTACCTATCCACCTCACCTATGACCATACAGTAGCTCCCTGGCTACCACATTGGCATCCGCCCTATATCAAGTTGGTAAATTTTTACCATGGTGGGCCAGAATAGCCACATATTATGGTTCATCTCAGTTCTGTTTCAAAGTTCTGCCCATTTCGTTTCAATACTATGGCCAGAATCCCAATGTGGTTCTCGGCAAAATTCCATACTGCAACTTTATAATGGATTTGTCATGCCCCATAATAGAATATATAATTGTCAGTTGATCAACTAACATGTATAATAACCAAGTGAGTCACAATTTGCTACCTTTTTGGAAAACGCAGAGAATAATGTTCGGGATATACGTAAAAATCAACTGTTTACACCAAATTTGGTTGCCATTTGGAAGCCATCTTGAGTAATTTGGTCTATAAACACCGTAGTGTGACACATTTAAGATATATCACACAATAAACACCTTTCATACCAACGATAGTTACATTTTACCTGAAAAAATGGTTCAAATCGGAAAAGTTATTTTTTGCCGATATTTATGTCAGATTTGTGAGAGAAAAATCCAATATTTCTGGTCATGTCGGTGGTGACAATATAACAATTAACCATGGTACATTAGACATCTTAGTATTCAATGAAAAGAAGGCAGAATAGCCAATTTTAAACATCAACCAAAACTTGTAAGCGAATGCAGGACATTTTGGTACATTTTCCTTATTTTGGCGGCCATTTTGGCAGCCAATTTGAGTAAAAGTAACAATTTTGGTTGCAATGAGTTGGAATATTCATAGGTAATGATATGCCTCACTTACATTACACAGTTCTGCTCATTTCGTTGCTCCAATGATAAGTTAATATAAAAAATACAAAATAAAGTCATATTTCGCAACCAGTTCCAAACAGCATAAACTGATCTAGAAGATATTAGTGAAAAAACGTTATATTTTCAACTACCGGCGGCCGTTTTGGATGGGGAGTTCCAAATTTTGCCCTGTAAAATTTTGCATTGCATTATATCTTAGCTTCACGAAAATATGTACATTTGCATAAATGTGACTAGATTTTCCCACTATAATTTGCATCAAAGTGACTTAGAGCCTAGTATGAAAAACGCCATATTGTCTGGAGTCTACACAGCCACTTTTGTTCTTGTTAACATTGCTTAAAAGTTGAATGACATAATAAGGAACAAAATGAGTGGGGTAAGGTTAAGTCCCGGGGGTGCAAGGGTGCCCATATCAGCTCCCGGACTAATACCTTCTTCCAAATTACGTAGACAGAATTTGGAAGCTCGAATGAGCCATGTCCGTTTATCTGTATGTTTTCCGTCCGTCCGGGCATATATCTCAGCCATGATTTATCGGATCTGATTGAAATTTCGTAGGAATGTTCACCATCATGGCTGCTTTCAAAAAGTGATACCTTGGCTAACTTGGCTAGGATTACTCTTGTACTTGAGATGAGAAATTATCACTCAAATCCAAGATGGCGGCCAAAATAGTGACCGGAAATTAAAAATCCCCGAATATCCCAGATTTTTACATCAGTGAGAGTTACAACTTAATCAATGCTTATTGTTTTGAGTTGGGTGAAGTACTCTACTTGTATTTCATCCAATAAAATATCCCCCAAATCCAAAATGACGCCCAAAATGGCGGACATATTTTGAAAAATCAGTCATACTTGCAGTTGAGTGGGAATACTGAGCCGAGGTAATTACCTTTAATCTCATCCAAGAAATAATTTCCTTAACCCAAGATGGCGGCTATAATGTCGAGCGATATTTGAAAATACGTCTGTATTCCTTTAGATTCTGACAATGAGCATTATTGTTACGCGTATTATATCGACATTTACATTTAGGTAGGGAACATTGAACCGAATTTTTTGTTTGAGTTGGTAATTGATACTCGCAGCCACGATGGCGGCCAAACTGGTGTTTAGAAATTGAAAAATCGTCGATATTTTCACATATTAATTTCCACTTTTGTCAACATATCGATTTGTGTTGATTGGTTGATTTATTGCAAAAGTCACATAACAGTGAAACAAGCAAAAACTTATAGAAACTATGTACACATATTTGGGTATCACATCCATCATTGTTCATTCCATATACATATGCATGTTATATATTAGGATAATTACATGTGTTCACCCATAACAATGAATGATTCCGCTAATATAGAATGTAGACAATACGGTGCATACATCATATATTGATTCATACTTAAAACGTCTTCAAATGCATAACATAGCTAGCAGCCTTCTGGGAGGACATAAAAAAAACCAGTTAATAATCGCGATGTGGCATTTCGAAATCCATTCTCCATTAAGCGCCGATGATGGCCGTAACCGTTGTGCCGAATAGTTATATTATGACTTACAATATTCAGAACAATTACCTGCGAACTGATTTTGATTTGCCACATTCAGAATCAGCTGGACCGACTTCCATCTCTTCGTCTGATCAATATAGATCGATCTCACCAACAGAATATTCTACGTACTTTCTGAGAGAAGAGTCCCTCTAGTCAGAACGCTTCAAACAATCCATTTTCCGATGTCGAGCTCGTGGGTTTTCTCCAAAAGCGGCGGATTCGTTATATTCGTGAGCTTCCCCATGTAACATTTAGTATAACGCATCTGATAACTATGGGGTTTGTGCATAATCTTGAACTAGAAAGGCATATGGTCGATTAGTAAACTAGCTTTCGGAAGGTCATCTCTATACCCACGCTTTTCTCAGACCTCATGTGGCTAACCACATGTACACCTGGTGATCTTCCCAGTTATCGAGCCTCTGGTCTTCTCGATAGGCGGTTCGTCAATTCACGAACTCAGATAACACATTGGCGTTCATGGATACTGTGTTGGTGCGAGCGAAATATACTAATCTGATCAAGAGATTGAAGCTGGTCCAGATAATTATAAATGTGGCAAATTAGAATCAACTGATGTAGTTGTTCTGAGTCTTGCAAGTCATAATATGACTATTCGGCGCACCTACGGTTACGGACATTATCGGCGCTTACTGGATAATGGATTCGAAATGCCACATCGCGATTATTCACTGTGGGTTTTCGTCCTCCCAAGATGCCAATAGCTGAGATACGTTTTAAATAGGAATCGATAGATATTGTCGACTTTTCAATTTCTGACCACCAGTTTGGCCACAATCTTGGCATAACTACCAATTGGCCAACTCGAACGAATAATTCGTATGAATGTTCCCTATCTACACGTAAATATGGGTGGAATTCGTGCAACAATAACTCACATGCATTGTAAGAAATCAAAGGCATACCAACGTTGTTTTCAAATTTCGGTCGCCATTTTTGCCACCGTCTTGAAAATAGGAATTTGTTTCATTGAGGGAAAGTAGTAAGTTAGTAACTTCGCCTCAGTATTCCCAACTCAACTGTAAGCATGGGTGTAGTAATTGACAATAACTCCCACTGATGTGAATATAAAGGATTTTCTGTGATATTTTATTCTCCAAAATATGTACGCCATTTTGGGCGCCATATTGGATTTGGGGGACTTTTTGTTGGATCATATATAAGGAAAGTACTTCGCGTCAGTACTATCAACTCAAAACAGAAAGCATGGATGTAGTTGTCGTAATAATAACGCTCACTGGTGTGGAAATCGGCGATTTTCGGTGATATTTCAATTTCTGGTCGCGATATTGGCTGGCATCTTGGATTTGGGTGAATAGCCCTGGTATCTCCTACACATGAACATGATTGGGTGGAGTTATAATGACAATTATAACACCCACTTATTCGAAACAGACATGCGATTTGCGTCGATTTGGCTTTGATCGGATTATACCGGCATTTGGAAAAACGTGATATCGGGCAAAAATATCCGACCAAGATGCCCATGTTTTCTCACATAGACAAACAATAGGTGGTAAAATGTCGATTTTTTTCACATTACGGCCGCCATATTGGCCGCTATATTGGATTTTGGTTTCGGACTTTTGGCTAGTTTTTAAGCGTTTTATATTGCCATAACGAATCGAGTGCAAAATAAAAGTGCATGTGATATTATATTTACTATAATTGCGACCAAAGAGACCTGGTGCATATCAAGCAATTGCCGCCATGTTGGACGCCATCTTGTCTGGAGTTTCTGCGGCCACGTTTTTTTTTCTTGTTAAGAAGTGAAATAAATTAGAGGTAACCTTAAGTAAGGAAATTAGTGGTGTGAAGTTGCGTCCTGGGGTGCAAGGGTCGACCAATATCTCCTAGACTAAAACATATAACTCAAGATTAGATTAATTTTAAGAATCACAGAGCACACATTTTGAAGCTTTGCCACCGCACTCGTCATTTATCACTGCATTTCCAGCCAGATTGAATAATTGCTGCTCTCATCGAAGACCTCTTTTTGCACATTAGTATATAACTCTTTTTGAACGGAGCAGAAGTTAGCTAGAATTTTACCATTTTGTCGATATATTTGCTGGCACGACGTCGTGTCTCTACATATTGACCTCTGATCTGAGATATTGAAAACTATGAACAAACACTTGTCAGAAAAGATGTCGCTGAAAGTGTTTAAAATCACGCTCAAATTCACTTCTACGATCCAAGAAGAGATTTTCGCTGGAATTAGCTGGAGTTCTCTTAGAAATTAACGAAACAACGAGTGAATTTACGTCACGTGTTGATGGATGGGCAAGTTGTGATTTGGTGTGAAACGGTACTATTTTTATACTAAATGGATCACACCAGTTATATTAAAAGGCCCCTGGTTATACAAGTATATATTGGGATGGTCCGTATATTATTCATTTGGACGGGGATGTATGAGAAACATAAGCATGCAGACGACAGACAGGAAAACAGATAATACAAAAGCAGAAGGATTCCTATCCACTGGTGGGAAATGTATTATTATGGACTTGTTCGGGTTCGTGAAATTGATAAGTTAGTATACTCGGGCGCTATATAGCATTCTACTAACATCGCCGAAAATTTAAAAGAAATGGACCATTCCACTCCATAGAAAACATCGTCTGAACTACGCCCAATTGTAAATATTTGCATCTCGATTCGGGACGCAACCATGCACTTTGCGATAATTTAACACAAATGATTTCGCCATCGAGAGGCATTGCATTTAATTAATACATAAGATTGACGGTGTATATTGTCAATTTTCATTAATATTCGTAACAAATAACTGCTTTGTGAAAGATTATTCTCAATTTCTATGTGATCACCCTACCGGAGTGTTTCACATCACTTTAAATAAGTTCAACAGACGGCTGGGCGGGTCGGCCTATGCATAGGCGTTTGTTGAACTTATTATCTGAACATTTCCAAAGCGTTGACTACTCGTCAATGAATAATTACTGAAGACGGTGTTAAACACTTCCAATTATCGTTCAAGTACGTGCCGCGAATCAATCACTTGCGTTAATATCGGTCTAACTAGACTAGTGTGCACCGAGTTGAAGAATGGAAATAATTATTCACCAGCGGTAGTATTACTCTTGAATTGTGACGTCCCCCTGCACCGACAAAAACATATTCCAGATGAGAGTTGCGGGTGCAGATGAGTTTGTTTGATTACGCGATGTAACCTTTGCTATAGTGTAGCACGTGGATGTAATACGCAGCAGTATATTCGATAGGCTATGGTTGTGTATCTCTCCAGAGGGACATAACACAGGTCCCCAAAACAAAAATTCATCCCACCCCCTGTAATACTTAATTGTATAGGTTTAAGCATTACTGGGGGGTCGAATAAAAAAAAAATTATGGGGACCTGTGGGGCATAATGGATTAACGGAGTACCGGATGTATGCAGGGATGTGGCTAGAGTGTCTCTGTTGCACTCCCCACATGGACAAGACACTCTCTCATGTTCACGGCCTCCTTGGGTTGATACCCCCTAAGGTCGGAACATTTCCAACTGATGGCCATTTCAAACATGTTGACCAAAAGTTGAAAAACATATGCCGCTGTTGGTCTAAAAACAGCATTTATATCCTGGACTTTATCACAAGTTCAATTAGGAATAAGCCATTGGAACGAATCATGGCCAACTTTGGAAATTTCATGCCTGATAAACATTTGTTGGAAATTTCAAATAAAAAAGGTTAAAATTTTTCTCATAGTTTTATTTTCCAACCTATAATTAGTGGGGACTTTGTTGTTATTAGACCAACAATTTTTTGAAAGCTTGAGTATCAGTTAACAAATTCCAACCCAAGGGGCAGTTCAAAATGGCATTTTGCGAAATTGGGAGTTTAGTCTGGTTCAAGGGGGGGGGGGAATAGTTGAAGACCCCCCACAACAGAGACCCTTTAACCACACAGGTGTTTAACACATCGCAACCCTGCGCAACCTGGTAATTTATATGTTTCACATCTGGGAACTTAAAAGTCTTGAGTCTAGGTCTCCCATAGCAGATGAGGTCCCCAGTGGATGAATTTATTGGCGCTAGTGCAGGATAGCATCACTAAAATCACCCTCTGGGGACCTCAATCTGCAAATGTCCACCACCATATTTTCAGGCAGGAGTCAGAATATTGATAATTTGATATCAATATTAAACAAGTATTATTCATTTTATCAATATTCCAACTAAAATAAAATCATGTTTTCTCTTATCACATGGATGAGTGATGTAGCAAGTTGAAATTCCCTGGAGCGAGCATTTTAACACATTCTTTATTAAATGGATTGTTTGGTATAGCGCGTGCAAATTTTCTTTATCCAATTCCAGATTGAAATAAAAGGCCGCTCGGCCACAGTGTCCCCCGAACCGGTGGCTTCATTTGGAGCGGAGGCTTTGTAGAAGTATACTATATGGATAAGACACTTGTGCATTGTCTCATTGCTGACATGCATACAAATAACCAAACTCTTAAAGTCAAAATATAACCTCAAATTGGTACAAAATGAAGAAAATTACATGAAAAATTGAATTTTCTTAGTCGAAAAGCCCATAACTCTGAGAAAAATCATCGGTTCAAACTCAAATTCGAACTTGACCTGTATCGTGATATGACTGATCCACATAAAAACGGTATTTGCAATTAAAGGATCCAAACTTGAGATATCATCCGGAAACCGAAAAAGTGAGAAATTTTCTAAGTAAAACAAGTCGAATAAAAGGTCGGTAGACCTCATGTCCGCCTCTAAGCGTTGGCTTGATACGACTGTTGTTTGCGTATAAAAATTGGCATGGCGGAACACGAAATCGAATTTGATTTGTCTTTTGTGCTAGTAAACCTACATATACCAAATTTAATTTCATTCAGTACACATTTACTAAAGTTATCATCCGGAATCCTCAAATTGGCAAAAATTCTAAGTAAATGAAAGTGTCAATGACACTGTAGCTCAACTTGGAAAGGGAATAATTTAATGTATTACAGTCAATGGAGCGATTAGGAATGTGGAAAGTTGGATGTCTAATACTAGTTTATCGACATGAAGATATATATAAAATCCCAAGATGGTTGCTGGCGGCTATGTTTTCCAATAAAATTCAAAAGCATTTGATAGCTTTAGTCATGCAAATAGTAAAATGCAAGATGGCTGCCAGCAACCATGTTTTTTGGCCAAATAACCCCAAAATGACTCGTTCCCATCTACATTCCAATTTCAACAGCCATGACAAATTTTATGATGATCAGACTAAAGGTACGACATGTAGCCCGTGCTAAAGGATTTAGTCATACAAAGAGTAAAATCAAAGATGGCTGCTGGCGGCCATGTTTTTTGGCCGAATGACCCCAAAATGACTCGTTCCCATCTACATGTCATTATTAACATTCATGACAAATTTCATGATGATCAGACTAAAGGTACCACATGTAACCCGTGCTAAAGAATTTAGTCATACAAAGATTAAAATCCAAGATGGCTGCTGGCGGCCATGTTTTTCGGTTGAATGACTCCAAAATAACTCGTTCCCATCTACATGTCAATATTAACATCCATGACAAATTTCATGATGATCAGACTAAAGGTATGACCTGTGGCCCATACTAATGGATTAATTTTTAAAATGCAAGATGGCCACTGGCGGCCATGTTTTTTGTCCGAATGACCCCAAAATGACTCGTTCCCATCTACGTTCCAATTTCAACAGCCATCACAAATTTTATGATGATCAGACTAAAGATACGACCTGTAGCCCGTGCTAAAGGATTTAGTCATACAAAGAGTAAAATCCAAGATGGCTGCTGGTGGCCATGTTTTTCTGCCGAATGACCCCAAAATTACTCGTTCCCATCTACATGTCATTGTTAACATCCATGACACATTTTATGATGATCCGACCAAAGGTACGACCTGTAGGCCGTGCTAAAGATTTTAGTCATACAAAGAGTAAAATCCAAGATGGCTGCTGGCGGCCATGTTTTTGGGCCGAATGACCCCAAAATGACTCGTTCCCATCTACATGTCAATATTAACATCCATGACAAATTTCATGATGATCGGACCAAAGATACAAACTGTAACCCGTGCTAAAGGAAATTGTTGACGAATCACGCACACACACACGCACGACGGATACCAAGCCATGGCAATAGCTCAAACTTTACAAAGTAAAGTTGAGCTAAAAAGGGACATAACTCTGGTGAAAATTGGCGGGCGGAACCCGAATTCGAACTTGACCTGTGTTTTGCTAGGAGAAAGACACATACCAATTTGGTTTAAATCTGATTAACTCTACTAAAGTTATCATCCGGACACCAACTTTTGGGGTTTTATATGTCAGGTTGGCGGACAAAAAAGGGCCATAACTCTCGCAAAAATTATCGGATTAAACCGAAATTAGAACTTGAGCGGGTTTTGCATATAAACAATCCAAAATCAAGTTATCATCCGGAAACCAAAAAACAGAAGAAAAGAATTTTCTGTGTCGAAAAAGGGGCATAGCTCTGCCAAAAATGGTCGGGCAGAACCCAAGTTTGAACTTGACCTGTGTTTTACTGGGAGAAAGTAATATACCAAATTTGGTTTGAATCCGATTAACTCTACTAAAGTTATCATCCGGAAACCAACTTTCAGGGGTTTTCTAAGTAAAAAAAGGGCCATAACTCTCGCAAAAATTGGCGGAGCAAACCCATATTCGAACTTGACCTTTATTTTGGTCTGATAAACTCACCTATGAAATTTGCTTTTGATCTAATAACCGAAACTAAAGTTATCATCCGGAAACCATTTCCGGACACACGGACGGACGGACGGCCAGACAGACACCGGCTATTTTAATAGTCCCCCGAATTTTTTTTTTCGGGGGACAATGAGGATTTTTAGAACAGAGTCGTAGTCGGGGAATTAGCTCTTTAACTAATATTTAACTGGGGAACATTAATCTGATCCTAGCAGCTGAGGCCTAAGCAGAAATAGGTTCAAGGAGGGTGAATTTGGTGATGCTAGCCCACCATGTGGAATAGCGTCACTAAATTCACCCTTTGGGGACCTAATTCTGCAAATGACAGACACACTATTTGCAGGCTTGTTCACACATTATAGACTACCGGTATAGTATGAGGTCGTATCGGCATTTTATTTTGACTATCACACAAGCGAGCGAGACGAATCAAGCCCATGCTGGGTCTCAATCCTATAGTTTTGACATACTTTCTTATTGTTTCCACTTGAGTAGAACTTTACTAGATTAAAGATACGGTTGGCGGTGGGTATGCTGTTAAAATATTCACCTCCATCAAAAACAGCCATAAACAGAAAGAATAGTAAAATATAGACAGACTTTGTTCTTATACCAATCAGAAATATGGCATAAACAGTATGTTATTGTCAATTTTTTTCCCTTTATTATCGCCGGATATGTTAAACATAAAGAGCGTTATTTGTTACTGTTTTCCTGATATTGAAATAATAAAGAGCGTTTATATCATTTTTATGTGATTAACCAATAGAATTGCACTGTGTTATGTCAACAGAAGCAAAACTTCTGTAGCACGAGAAGGTTCTTGTTTACGTACACCATCGTACATCTTGACGACAATAAACTATTTACGCGCTGATTTTGTTTGGCATATGAACAAAACTATATATATTTTAATATTCCTTCTGTTGATGGCGATTTGAACAAATATGAATATTTCTGCAACGAACGCTGCCCGTGCCTTTAACCTATTGTCTTGCTTGTCATGTGATAGTCAAAACAAATTGCTGATACATGTATGACCATAATATGGTCGCTGAATGATAAATATTGTAGCATGTGGGAACATAGTTCAGTCATGGCAGGCTTGCAATGTTAGAAAACGTTAATCTTTCTGGCCCCTTAGCAGCTCAGTAGGAAGATCCATAGCAGGCTTCTTGGTTATAATAGTTCAATCCATGATTAGCATGGTGCTCCAGGCAAAGGGAGCTAGTGTAAGATTTGCCAGATGCACACTAAGGGTTTCTACATGCTGTTGCACGATTTCTCAGGGTGCGACTACTGAAACTGGAAGCATCGTGATAAGTATTGCTGCTGAAAGCAACATGAAACCCCAACTACATTGCTCTACAGCTTAACTGCCTGAAACATTCACTTTATATAATATAATTTAGATGTACCGAAGTGCCTTCCTACTTCCAAGTGACTCTGCTTCAATTTAAATTGATAGGTACACAATCATACTTCCGAGCCACAGAATGATGAACCTTTTTTTGGGGGGGGGGGGGGGGGGAGGGGGAGGTGTCTGAAGAAGTGTTGATGAATATTTCCCTATGGTACTAATATTTGTGTGTTATATTAACCCTTCCATGACTGGAGCTTCCTCAAATTTAGCAAATACCATGTGCCAATGCATTCTCTTACAACACGAGTCTCCCATGGGGAGCATCGCATATATAAGAGAATACATTGGCCTAACACTAACCTTGTAACCAGTGCATTCTCTTATATATGCAAGACTCCATATGGGAGACTTGCATATATAAGAGAATGCGCTGGCACAGGATCTTTAATGATGCACCAGCTCCCGCTATGGAATGGTTATGTAAACACATACTGGAAATAGGACTAAAATAGATGAAAACACATTTCATTTCAAGAATAATTTATTCTTTAACTGTGTCAAAATGCATCAAAAAGACACTGGTGTTAATCTTGGCAAATTGTACAGTTCAGCATTTTTGATATTTTCCAACCACACTGACAATAATTTCCATAGTATAACAAACATATGTGAATGGAGCATTGAAAGTGCTAATCCACTAGATTATCAAATGCTTTTTAAGTCATTGCAGCCTCACATCTGTCTCAAGGGACATAAACACCATTAGCAAACTTTAGCCAAAAAACGTTTTGTTTGACACAAGTGATAGAAGTGAAATAAGTATTATGGACTTGTGAGGGTGTATGAAATTGATAAGTTGGTACTCAGGCACTATGCCAACCTGGGGAATCAATATTTTCCATAGAAAACATCATCTCATTCATCTGAACTACGCTCATTGTAAATATCTACATCTCGAATTGGGATGTTACTATCGCTGATAAACTAACAAAATTGATTTTGTCATCGAGAGTCATTACATTTAATTAATATATAAGAATGATGGTGAGTGTTGTTGATTTGGATTAATATTTGTAAAACAAATAACAACTTTGAGCAAGATTATTCTCAATTTCTATTGATCACCCTACAGGAATGTTTCACATCACATTAAGTTTAACTTTTTCCATTTCCAAATCCTAGAAATGGGCTAAAACAAAAACCAACCTCTGATCTTAGTACCCAAAATTAGTAATATTCCTTGACATAAAAGTTTTATTATAGAGTATACGTGAAATGCAATGTGGATTTTTTCAACTTCCATGTTAGGCATAAGATATCCTTGTAAGTCTCCAACTGTGGAATGACCATAGTATCTGCATGTGAAGGAGATTGGCACTTTCTGAGTTAATTGCCATGTTTGATGTATCCTCAGTCATTTAAACGACATTCTTCACACTTCAATAATCTTTAGAGTTACCACGACTGATATATAATGAATCCCACCAGAGGATACAAGCCATATTACAGAAAAAGGTTTGCCATTTCTGAATTTCAAGAACCCAGTCGCATAAATTTAAAGTAAGATGTGATTCCAGAGCGAACCTTACATTAAAATGCCAGATTAACACAAATATCCACAGACTTGGCAAACTGCACAAGCTACTCACAACATTTTTCAAACAGAATTTGAAAGTGTCCAAATAAGGCCATTAAAGATAAATACTTAGGTTCTCAGGACATTGGATGAGGGAGACTTTTTATAGTTAATCCAAATTTTATGGAAATTGATGGATTTATCAGGCTTTATAGTCATTATAGACAATTTTATGGAATATAGATATTTTCATGGAAATGTTTCCAAGCAATTTATTGAATCTCTATGCCATTGTCTATTAGCTGTTATATCTTCAACAAAATTCTCTCGGAATTTATAACTGTTGATGATTGGGTGATAAAGTTTTGAAACCTAGGAAAATTCCTGGGTGAATTCGGAAATAAAATATTTGATGAGGGATGTGATGTGCCTGAGAATATAGTCCAGTAATGCCCTAAATAATCGACTCCTTAACCACAGCAGAATTATGGGTAATTATTCATGATTTAGTCGGAAAAATGGCTTGTTGCCATTCATCGGAAAGCTCTCAGTGAGAGCTTTCCGATGAATGGCAACAAGCCATATTTCCAACTAAATCATGAAAAATAACCCATAATTATGCTGTGGTTAAGGAGTCGATTACTTAGGGCATAACTGTATTTTATTTGGCCTAAGCAAAGCATTTATTTATGTTTGTCAACAATAAATTGACAAACATCATACATAAAGAACTTGGTATATTAAAGGCACACTTAATTTTCGAATGATGACATTATACACAACATATTCCATATTATATACTATTTGGAAGAGGAACCAAAGATATATATATTCCACCAGAATACGGAACAGCCGTGGCCTAGGATTGTCCACCAAGTGATTGAGATTCTCAGATTCAGCTCAAGACTTCCATTTATTTACACCAGATTGCATCATAATTCACAACTAAGAGATAGAGTTATTCCCCTTCAAATGAGAATAATAAACTGACAGTGCAGACCAGATCAAAAATAAGCTCAGATCATATGTCGGTACCTTGACAAAAACAACATGTTCACAGTTTATTCGACCAGATAAGTTGACAAGACAATGTTTTGGAGCTTCCTCTTTCAAATGGTAAATAATATGGAATATGTTGTATATAATGTGATCTGGGCATTTAAAAATTATGTGGGCCATTAAAATACTGTCCCCTTATATTTCAACAATTATCCAAAATTTTGTATTTTACTGTTTGCTAACAAAACAGTTTACATATTTTTTGTAATCTTCATACAAATAAACAGCAATGTCATTTTTATCTTCTGATGTACATATTAATTATACATGTCCTGAAGATCTTAACCAGGAACTATTTTGGTACATGTATCATAAATTGTTTTTAACATTCATGACCCTCAAGTTTCTTCGATCTTTATATGTGTGGTACGAGGTCTGACCAGATGTAACTGAAGCCAAAAGTAAATGACATTGAAGCTAAACAACCTTGATGAGCAAACAGAATCCATCTTAGAAATGATTCCCTCATTGGCCACAAAATCATATTGTATTCCTGGAATTTCCAAATATTTTCCAAGTCAATTAACCCTTTACCCAACAGAAGGGCCCTGTGCCAATGCATTCTCTTATATATGCGAGTCGACCATAGGTCGCCTCGCATATATAAGAGAATGCATTGGCTTAACACATTAAAAATTATAAAATTGTTAAAGAATGTAAGAAAAAATGGTAAAAAGTGTTAAAAAACGATTTTTTTAGGCCAATGCATTCTCTTATATATGCGAGGCGACCTATGGTCGACTCGCATATATAAGAGAATGCATTGGCACAGGGTATAACTGTAACCATCACAATGTGGTCAATGAGCCGGTTCCAATGATATCCATATTTGTATGGTTCTATTGAGACAGACCGAAGATATTTTAGGCTGTTGAAGCTTTATTTGGCCGGTTTGTTGGGTAAAGGGTTAACACTTTGACAAGCAAAACCACAGTAAGCCCTTGCTACCATTCCCAGATGGGAAAAAAACAGTCCATGGCTGTAATTTAGAGTGATCAATATATCCATATTTCACTTTATGTTTATAATAAGAGGTAACAAGGAATTCAAGAATACTGTTTTCTCTTTTTCAAGAATCTTCTTTCACTAATCACTTTTTCAAATTAGAATCCTTCAAATAATTTTTTTTTTTTGAAGGAGGGAGAAATCAAATAAATGTTAAGATATTTCAATCTGAACAAGTGTAATTTAGGTCAACTTGTGCCATTTTATTTCATAATACCTAGTGGTGATGTTGGGGTGCAAATTGAACTTTAAGCCATTAGGACTTCTCCTTGATAACAGTCCACTTCTCTCTATTAGTCAAGTGGGGAGAAGTGACTTCAAGTCTGGTCTCTGAGTTTCCTATCACTGAACAATTTTCAGAAGTCCCAGGGAGAATGTTACTCAGGAAGCTAGACCGATGACTACTTATTATATTGCGGAACATCTCTCATGATGAAAACAAATACCAGATGCAGGGGAGCAACAAAGGGCAAGGGGTCACATACACCTTCCAGAATATGTCTGCTAACATCTGCCCCCACCTGCTCCATTACACCTGACAAATACAGGACCAATTGTATGCTGTCATTCAACAGAATCACAACCATTAACCCTTCCATGACTGGAGCTTCCTAAAATTTTGAAAAAAAACCTGTACCAATGCATTCTCTTATATATGAGAGTCTCCCATGGGAAGCCACACATATATAAGAGAATTTACCTTGACCTTGTAAGCCAGTGCATTCTCTAATATATGCTAGGCTCCCTATAGGAGACTCGCATATATAGAAGAATACACTGGCACAGGGTCTTCAATGCTGCACCAGCGCTACTCCCGTCATGAAAGGGTTAAAAGAGTTATTCCCCTTATTTTTCTCATTTTCAAATGCGAATTCATCTGAAAAATATCACCATGAGAAAACAACATAAAACTGGTCACAAAAATACATACCGGGTATCATTAACAAAAGAATACATTTCAATGAAATGTAAATGTATAAATGTTTTACAAAA
Organism: Siphonodentalium dalli; assembly: GCA_032622095.1. Taxonomy (NCBI): domain Eukaryota; kingdom Metazoa; phylum Mollusca; class Scaphopoda; order Gadilida; family Siphonodentaliidae; genus Siphonodentalium; species Siphonodentalium dalli. Next base: position 217,243,675 of record CP136063.1, read on the forward strand.
CTAAGGAAATACCTCTATGACAACATTTTCTTTGACTAAATGCATGATTGCATTGAAAATGCTTTTGATCTAGAGGATTCTTCTTTGGTTCTGTAAACATAATGCAATCTCCCAGTTCTAATTAAAACAGCACTCTTCAACAAGCTACAGGTTACAGTAATGCTCTAAATAATCGACTCCTTAACCACAGCAGAATTATGGGTAACTTTTCAGGATTTAGTCGGAAATATGGCTTGTTGCCATTCATCGGAAAGCTGTCACCGAGAGCTTTCCGATGAATGGCAACAAGCCATATTTCCGACTAAATCCTGAAAAGTTACCCATAATTCTGCTGTGGTTAAGGAGTCGATTATTTAGAGCATTACTGTATATTACGAGTCTAAATGAATAGCAGGGAATCCCATTGCTTTCAAGAAGCATTACATCAGTGTCAGACAATAACAACATTTAACGATAAAGTGATGAAGGCAATCAGGCAATTGTCGGAAATCATATACAGCGACAGGTCGATTCGCCAATGTAGCTAAAATTATCGCAAATACATTTTCTGTCACATTGATAATTTCACACAGTTTACAAATTTAGAGATTACGACAACTAATTAAACACTAAAAAGCGTCTATGAAGAGTCCACAATTGACCAATAATACCTAGTAAGGAGAATAGAATTAGGTATTTCCAATAATTTGAACAGTTAACACCCGGTTTTGTTACTTGCGAAAAATAAAACCGAAAAGAGATATCTGTCAATCGTCAAACTATTTGATAGTTGAGACGTCGTACTGCAGGGATTGGCTGCAGAAGCTATTTATAGTTGGGGTAATATGAATGATATTGAAATTGTTTAGACTCTGTAATGTGTAGCTTGTTCAAGGGTCTAATTTTAATTAGAACTGGCATTCTCCATGGCTGATTTCATGGCTTTTGAAGATCTATTTTAACCTTCCATGACTGGAGCTTGCTGAAATTTTGCGAAAACCTTGTGCCAATACATTCTCTTATATATGTGAGGCTCCCTATGGGAGACTCGCATAAATATAAGAGAATGCACTGGCACAGGATCATTAATGCTGCACCAGTGCAGCTCCCTTCATGAAATGGTTAATAACGCCTTCAAAAAGTAAGTTCCCCTCAGATTTATGAGGATCTCTTTTAGTGAATGCTCAGAAGACCACGATTCATTCATTCGTAAGGCAAGAGTTTTCCATGGTATGTTGCTCAGACTCCAGAGGGTGAATTTAGTTATGCTATCCCGCACAGTGGGCTAGCATCACCAATCTCACCCTTGGGGGACCTCATTCTGCTTTGGCCTCATCTTCTGGGAATGATCTATAGTCTGAAATTAACATTGTTTTTAGTTACTTTTACCCTTCTGAGAAGTTTCTATATCCCCTAATTTGCAGAATATAAAATGCATCGCGCCAGATTTCTTCACTTACGATTGAATAGTGGTCGTCTGAACATTCACTTAGAAGTGATAATCAGAATGTGATAAAATTTTGAGAATTTGAGCTCATATGTGACCAACATGTCATGGATTCTTGAGTTATACTACAATACACTGTATGTCAGGGGGAATTTACTTATTTGAGGTGTTTTTGTAAGTAAGTGTGCATAAACATTTCAATGCAATGTATATATATATATAAATATATAATTCATAAAATAACAATCGAAAAATTAACAAGTACAAAACAGTCATTCATGACTCATAGCATACATGTAGGTCTAGATCATGTGATGAAACTCTACTCTGGCTAGTGGCTAAACCTGTAGAGATCATATTCCATCAGTTCAAAACCTGGAAACTTTTTTAAGTTCTGACGGGAAACTTTATAACATTGAAAAAATAACACGGATAATATATTTCTTAGTTAAACCTGTTCCTTAACCCTTCCATGACAGGACCTTCCTGAAATTTTGTGAAAACCCTGTGCCAATGCATTCTTTTACATATGCGAGTATCCCATAGGGAGCCTTAAATATGTAAGAGAATGCATTGGCCTAACAATATTTACCTTGACCTTGTAAGCCAGTGTATTCACTTATATATGCGAGGCTCTCTATGGGAGACTCGCATATATAAGAGAATGCACTGGCACAGGATCTTTAATGCTGCACCAGTGCAGCTCCCATCATGTTAATAATGCATTTCACAGTATGTAGGTCCAATTAATTTTTGAGCTGATTTCACGATAAACATGAATTGATTACCCGGGGGGAATCTTATGATTGCACAATGCCTTGTAAGTGAAATGAAGCTAAAACAGCTCACAAAAACCACCTAAATAATGCCATCTCGATCTTCACCTACTGTCAAATACATTACTAAGGAACATGTAGTATATTAGAAATATAATACCAGAGCTATTTTGTCAATGTTATAAAATTCCCCGTCAGAAAATCAAAATGTTCCCAGGTTTTGAATTGGTATATGATCTCTATGGGCGTAGCCAGTGTAGGGATTCATGGCATAATGTAGGTGTAGGTCCCAACACAGACTAGATTTCATTCTGACACAACAGATCTGGACAAACATACAGATATTCAAAATCAGACCTACATCAGCTAGTTTACAAAAAGTGCAGTGATAATTAATTCATCTCACCATTTCACCATTGTGCTACACACAATACATGATATATATTTGTATATCACCAAAACATTCCCGAATTTAATGAAGTTATACAGCATAATTGTAACAACAAAAATGTAAATTACATATATTATGCAACTTAGGAGAGAAATAGAGAATTTTAACTATCAATTTGGACTTTAATTTACTGTGTTTGTAATGAAATCTTATGTTGAGTTTGTCATGGAAAGTACACTATCATTTTAATACTGATTTAAACCATGCAAATCTCAACCACTATAATATGACAAGGTTGCCGATTATGAATCTCAATAAAAATGTCAGACAATCTACTCAAAATTTCTCAAAGACGACAAAGATTATTACAGATTACAGCAGAATACAGATGTTTCCTTACTCAAGCAAACAGTGTTCTGATTGTTGCTATATAATGAGTTTTCTAATTTTGATGACACATACAGTAATGCTCTAAATAATCGACTCCTTAACCACAGCAGAATTATGGGTAACTTTCAGGATTCAGTCGAAATATGGCTTGTTGCCATTCATCGGAAAGCTCTCACCGAGCTTTCCGATGAATGGCAACAAGCCATATTTCCGACTAAATCCTGAAAGTTAACCATAATTCTGCTGTAGTTAAGGAGTCGATTATTTAGAGCATTACTGTACATTGCGACTCAATTGGTGTTGACTACTCAATTCATATGAGTTATGAATTGAGTTATGAATTCTGCAGGTCTCAAAATATGGTGCTTGACATTTACAGAATGAGGTCCCCAGAGGGTGAATTTAATGACACGATACCCCGCACAGCAGGCCAGCATCACTGGGGACGTCATTCTGCTTAGGTCTGATCTTCTCTGGAAAGTATTTTTATTATCAAATTAACATTTTTTTAGTTTCTTTAGAAATTTATTAAGAAACTTTTCTTTTCTTTTTTCGTTTAGTTTCTCTATACACCCAAATTAGCTGATGACACAATGCATAATCAAGGTACTCAATGGGTGCACATCACTTAAATCTGAGTCCAGGTCTCCTATAGCAGAGGAGGCCATGCAGAATGAGGTCCCCCGAGGATGAATTTGGTGATGCTAGTCCGCTGAGTGGGGTGGCATCACTAAATTCACCCTCTGAGGACCTCATTCTGCAAATGTCCAGCACCATATTTTTATGCCTGTCTACATCCAATATGCTCTATTACCTAAGATCATCTATAAAGAAAAGATTCTTATCCGTGGAAAATAAAATCAATTTGAATGACCAAAATTATTCTATTTCAAATTAAATGGTTTTTGCACCACCAACTTCATGAACTAAACTCACAAAACCACATAGCTGTTGTGTGTTTTATAAAACTCTAGTTTATAAGCACCAATTTCCTCTCAACATCTCCACATATATCTTTAACATTTTTTTTGGCTTTTTTAAAAGTATTTTTAAAGAAAATAAATGTTCTTGATAACAATTTTCATCCACACATACATTCTCAATAAGGACTCCCATCCACCAAAATGGTCTGAACTTCTGAATTTTGGAAAATATACAGTGATTTGTCATTGTGTATTGTCCATAAATGCATGTAATTTCAGCAGCAGTTGTTAGACACTCAAGAGAGTTGGTAGTTTACAATGATAATTAATTTCAGTAATCTTTTAAGTGGGAGCGTATGATCGAGGTGCCTGATATAATTTGATTGCTATTTTGACCAAGTACGCATATCCGATATGTTTTTAATGAAACAAAATATTCAACTTGATTAGTCTCTGGTTGTCACACATTAAGCTAGACCATCTTCAATAATTATTTACAAGTGTGCCCAGAATGCTTTTCACTGGAAATAAATGATGTTTACAGGGACATGTACTTCAACCCATCCATGACTGGAGCTTCCTGAAATATTTGCGAAAACCCTGTGCCAATGCCTTCTTTTATATTTGCGAGTCTCCTACATAGAGAGGCCCTCATATTGGTCAAACATTATTTACTTGTAAGCCAGTGCATTCTCTATATGTGAGGCTCCCTATGGGAGACTTGCATATATACTAGTAAGAGAAAGCACTGGCACAGGGTTTTTAATGCTGCATCAGCGCAGCTCCCATCATGAATGGGTTAACATCACATGCTCCATATAACATATAGTATTGACTGATGGGAGTATTACAATACTGAGAATGGCACACTAGCAAACTGATCATTCATTCACACCACTGGCTGGCAGTGTTCATATGTATCAATCAATTCCAATACAACAGCTTATGATCAATGAAAAATTTCCTGGGTTTTTATCCCATTTTCTCGAGTCTGGAGTCATAAACTCATTTTCATTATAATTACCATGTTGTTTGCATCATTCTTAGAACACATGAGTGTATTTTGGACTAATTCATGGCTCAAATTCATTCATTTGTTGCATATATTCTGTTGAGTATAAAAGGAGATTTAGTGTACAGTCACCCTTCAAGTACTACTACAGGTTTGATAATAACCCAGGAATTTTCATAGTTTCTTTATTTACCACCACAGCCCACTAACTTTGGAGAAGATCAAATAATTAGGCAGTGCACCTATCATCAAAATGTCAGTCCTAAATAATCGACTCCTTAACTACAGCAGAATTATGGGTAATTTTTTCAGGATTTAGTCGGAAATATGGCTTGTTGCCATTCATTGGAAAGCTCACAGTGAGAGCTTTCCGATGAATGGCAACAAGCCCTATTTCCGACTAAATCCTGAAAAATTACCCATAATTCTGCTGTGGTTAAGGAGTCGATTATTTAGGGTGGATCATGGAATCGCAGTCTCAAAAGTGACCATAAATTATAATCTCATTTATCTCCATATATTTGTGAGCAAACACTTAGTAAACAAACAGTCAATATCTTTCTTCCAAACAATGAATTAAATTTTTTGAATTTAATGCAATATTTAACAATGCCCAGGCATGAAACATGTATGTATCTATACACACAATAATGCCAGCCACATACTCCTCAATAACAATTTTACCATGTATGTATCTATACACACAATAATGCCAGTTATACTCCTCAATAACAATTTTACCATGTATGTATCTGTACACACAATAATTCCAGTTATACTCCTCAATAACGATTTTACATGTATGTATCTACACAGATAATAATGCCAGCCACATTCTCTTCAAAAACAATTTTACATATATGTGTGATAAGTCTCAATGAAGCCAGACTTTTGAACAAGCTACGCATTCGATAATCCGAAACAGATATCAGGGAATATATAGTGTGTCTGTCATTTGCAGAATGAGGTCCCCAGAGGATAAATTTAGAGACGCTAGTGTGCCGTGTCACCAAATTCACCCTTTGTGAACCTCTTTCTGCTTAGGCCTCAACTGCTATGGGAGACCTAGATCAGATTCAAGTTCCCCAGTTGAAGTTGGTGATGTTCACTCATTAGTCACCTCGATTATGCATTTTATCTTCTGCAAATTAGGAAATATAGAAACTTCCCAGAATGGAAAAAGTAACTAAAAAAATGTTTAATTTGAGACTATAGATACTTCCCTGAAGCAGATGAGGTCCCCAGAGGGTGAATTTGTGGGATAGCGTCACTAAATTCACCCTCTGGGGACCTCATTCTGCAAATAACAGACACACTATTTGCAGACTTGCAAGGACGTAGGAATGTTTCAGACTATCTTATGAGCAGCTGTTCAATAGTCTGTGTTCAATCAGACTGGTTTGTGATGAAAAAGATGGATGCTGAATTTAATGGATGACCATGACTGGAGATTCCGGAAATTTTGCATAAACCCTGTGCCAATGCATTCTCTTAAATATGGGAGTTTCCCACAGGGAGCATCGCATATATAAGAGAATACATTGGCCTAACAATATTTACCTTGACCGTGTAAGCCAGAGAATTCTCTTTTATACGCGAGGCTCCCTATGGGAGACTCGCATATATAAGAGAATGCACTGGGACAGGATCTTTAATCTATTGGGACCTCATTCTGCTGAGGCCTCATTTTCTCTGGTCGGTTTTTTTATTATCAAATTTCTATAGAAACTTCTTCACTTAGATTCTATTTCTTTTTAATTTTAGTTTCTCTATATCCCCAAATTGGCAGATGACACATTGCATAATAGAGGTTCCCAATGGGTGTACATCATAATAGTTACGATTTGGGAACTTCAATCTGAGTCTCAATTATGCAATGTGTTGTCTGTAGATTTGTGTCGTCTGACAAAAGATAACACAAGTACAAAATTAGTCCTATTTATTGGAGGGAAATGATCAGATAATAAGTTAAACAAACAAACTATGATCATATGTTGAACTTATTATCTGAACATTTCCTAAGGGAACTACTCATCAATGAGTACAGTAATGCCCTAACTAATCGACTCCTTACTCGGGGGGAGCTTTCCGATGAATGGCAACAAGCCATATTTCCGACTAAATCCTGAAAAGTTACCCATAATTCTGATGTGGTTAAGGAGTCGATTACTTTGGGCATTACTGTATTTAGTATAGGAAGGGTTAATACGGGATGATACCTTCATGCGACAAGTATAGAGATTTTTGGTTTGTCTGATGCTCTGAAGTGCTATGTAAGTTTTCAATGCTAAATGCCTCAAATGATGAAAATATGCATCAACAGGAAAATAAAACATTAGAATGGGAACTGATCAGTTCATACCTTGAACAAGCAGGAAAAAAATGGCCATGAAAGAATGAAAATAACTATGAACTGAGTATAAAATATTTGATAAAATGACTTATCAATTCAAAGGTGATTAGATGTAGCCATCGGTGATATAACTGTGAAAATTAAACAAACATATCAGATTAGCATATCAAAGCATATATGCAGCATGAAATGAGGGGGGAAATGTGATTGCGCTCATAAGATCTAACTCAAATGAAAAAAATTATGCCATAAAAAATCATGTCAAATGAAACTCTTTACTGCAAACTTGTATGCAAATGTTCAGTGTTGTTCAAAACTAGCAGGCACCAGCCTAGAGGGCAACTTGGGAGATATCTTCTACCTAAATTGAGCCACTTCTCCATATTTTAGTCCTAGGTAAAAGTGACTTCTCTCTTATAGACCAGTATGCATATGTCCAAACAGAACATTTAACCCTTTCTATAATAAATGGATTCTCCCAGTCAGTTAAAAAGTGTACATCGGAATGGTCTATTATTGATTTGGAGGGATGTTAAGGCGATAAAAGCAGACGACAGATAAATAAAAGTGCAGAAGGAGCCCTATATATTGAGGGAAATGTTTAGATAATAAGTTCAACAAATGATGGTTGTTTGTTGAACTTATTATATATGGGATAACTACTCATAAATGATGCTTTAGCATAGAAATGATTAACCCTTTACCCAACAGAAGGGCCCTGTGTCAATGCATTCTCTTATATATGCGAGTCGACCATAGGTCGCCTCGCATATATAAGAGAATGCATTGGCTTAACACATTAAAAATTATAAAATTGTTAAAGAATGTAAGAAAAAATGGTAAAAAGTGTTAAAAATTTTTTTTTTAGGCCAATGCATTCTCTTATATATGCGAGGCGACCTATGGTCGACTCGCATATATAAGAGAATGCATTGGCACAGGGCATAACTGTAACTATCACAATGTGGTCAAGGAGCCGGTTCCAATGATACCCATATTTGTATGGTTCTATTGAGACAGACCGAAGATATTTTAGGCTGTTGAAGCTTTATTTGGCCGGTTTTGGCCGGTTTGTTGGGTAAAGGGTTAACCCTTTGGCGAGTAGAACGACATATATGTCGTTTATCGATTGAGGAGTAGAACGACATATATGTCGTTTCAGGAAGTGTTATTTTATGTAGACATAACTTCAATAAATCATCTGAGTTATAAATGATTTGTATAGGAGTTATTTTGATTAATATAATGTCCCAAATGTATAAGTGCAATCGAATATGATAACGCAAGTTAAAAAAAAATGCACATAAATTAAAACGAATAATTGGACCCTTTTGACCCGAACTTGTTAATAATTATTGCTATGACGTAGACATTAAATTTTACTCATGACGTCATGTATATGACATTACAGATCTATACTCTCCAAAGGGTTAAGGTGTATTTTCTGATTATAATGGTGCATTTACTCATTGTAATGGTTTTATAAATTGGCTCTTGTATTGTATAATCAATACTTGAAATAGTGTGCCTGTCATTTGCAGAATGAGGTCTCCAGAGGGTGAATTTAGTGATGCTACCCCGTATAGCAGGCTAGCATCACCAAATTCACCCTCTGGGAACCTCATTCTGCAGAGGTGTAAGCAGAGGGTGAATTTAGTGATGCTACCCCGTATAGCGGGCTAGCATCACCAAATTCACCCTCTGGGAACCTCATTCTGCAGAGGTGTAAGCAGAATGAGGTCCCCAGAGGGTGAATTTGGTGATGCTAGCCCGCTCTGCGGGGTAGCATCACTAAATTCACCCTCTGGGGACCTCATTCTGCAAATGACAGACACACTATTTCAAGGCTTGTGTATAATACTTATTGAATCATAGAAAGCTGATGTTGGGGCGTAAGTTGAACTTTAGCCTAAATGACTTCTCCCAAATAATAGTCCACTTCTCCTTAATAAGGAAATAGGGAGAACTGACTTCTACTAATTTGAAACATCTCGGCTGGTCCCTGCTGATGCAACAACACTAGAAGTCTATAAATAGCGAAAGAGTGCACTAATCGACAAACATGAAATAAAGTGAGTGGGGCATATTATATGAAAATGAAGAAACATGCAAAAAACTGTGAAAGGAAAACAATTTGAAGGAAAATGACAACCATATTTTCCACAGTGAAAGGCGATAGCTGTAACAGAGTACTACTGCTGGTCGCTATATTAATGTTGGGGGAGGGGGCTCCATAAATGAGGGGGATATTATTTACATCATTGGTGAGAGAAGCATTTAAATGAAGTTAATTTCATTGAGTTTGATAGATGAGTGAATGATGAAAATTTTGTTTTAAATTCAGACAAATAAACAACTTCATAGACTATATAATTTCATGGAATAGCCTGAACTGACACCAATCTGATATCAGATTGTCAAGGCTCACGATCTACATGTAGGTTCCTGTTTAGTTTCCTGCCAAGAAACTATGAGAGATAGTGTCGAAAACATCACTAAATATTTGTGCATTTTAATGCCAATATTTCGAAATGAAATTTAGAAAGGATTAATATGTCTATAATCGTAATGTCACTGATTTTGTACTGGAACTTGAATGGGAATACTGACAGGGCAGTGGCTAAATCATAGGCCAATGTTTTAGTTTATACTTCCACTATGTTTCCAAGACTGTCACTGATATTTTCTTGGCCAATATTAGGAATCTTGGAACAGCTATGAATATATCGACAAGAAGCAAAGATTAGATATTCACAGTGAATACAGAAAATTTTGATTTGTATCAGGATTGCCCCTAAACTATTAAAGGGAAAATGCCCTAAAATATATAACCAGGTCTAGTTATGAATCGCATAATGCAAATCGGCAATTAAATTTATCACCCAAAAAAATATTAAAACAGAAATTTATGAACAAAACGAGACCTGGTAATGTTAGAATAACTTTCAGCATTTTGGAGGGAAAGCATCTCCAAGAAACAGAAAGCAGCCCTGTTAATTAGCAGAAATTTGCCTGGGGTAAACAAATTCCCTAGGCCAGAAATTTTTCTTGGCTAAAAATCCATGGATCTGCATAGTTGCATGCTCTACACATAAAACTTCAGTTTATAATTGGAACCTGGTCCATTATCATATCAGACTTTGGCTGGTTCTGGTTTAAAATATTATTTTAAAAGTATAATACATTTTTCCTTAAAGAAAACCAGAACACTGAACTATATGGATATATGTCCTGCTTTGCAAGCCACAGTAGGCAAGGGGTTAACTTTTTTGGTCGCCTCTCATCGCTTATTGATGCTTGCCCAGATTAGTCACGCATGAACGCTCCCAATTTAACCGCTGTACGCCATGCGATTCCTTTAGTTTTATTTCCGACTCAATCAGGAGATTGGCGAGTTGCAGGGTTGGGAATGGCACCGCCATGGGAGGGATCTATGATAGTTCAGTGTTCAGGCTTTCTTTAAGGAAAAATGTATTATACTTTTAAAATAATATTTTTCCGCCAAAGGAAAGCATTTCACACTGAACTATATGGATTAGAATGCAAGCCCAGGAGGAGGCACAAGCAATAAAGTTAATAGCCAAATTTCGAGGGAACGTACTCTTCTAAAACAGATGTGTACATAAATATGAACTCTTAATTAATCTGTTATGAGTATAGTTACGTGAAATAACTCATATAGTTAGAGTGCTATATGCTCAAACGTGTACCCCCCCCCCCCTTTGTCCATTCATAGTTGCGAGCGAACCAAGCAAGTATAACGGAAGAAGAAACTCTTCGTTCTTCTCTTTGTCGTCTTCTTCGTTCTTCATCTGTCAGTTCTAAGGTCCCACCCGCCATGGGATCATGATGCAAGGAGACTAACTCACTCTCCTCCTTAGCGACAGAACGACCTGCACTTGGCAGCTTTGCACCCAGAACCGCTGGCGTTTGGTGGGGGACAAATGTCCTGGAGGTCCCAAGTACCCTGCCTACTCCACCATACGCATCCCCACTAGTGGGTTGACCGTTGAGACATAACCGGAGGAGCGTGAACTGGTCCTGCCTTCCTTCTTAGAACAGCTTCCTCTTCTTTCTTCTTCTGCCGATCATATGTCTCTGAGGTACCAATGTATCACAAGATATCATTGCAGAAACCCTGTGATACAAATCTGTCGCGTATATAAAATGATATAATAGATATATCAGGGTGATATATAAGTCAGCATGAGATCATGTCAGAAGGCCCCACCAAAGCTGCACCCATCAATCCAATGGGCGGAGCCAGAGCACAGATCCCTGGCATGATCCAATGTATCACTAAATATATATATATATAGCCCCTCAGAGAACATGACTAACAGCCATAAGCACCGGGAGCTCATGGCCGAATACCGCAGGTGACCAGAGCAGCCACTGAGAAAGCAAACTGCTACTCTCAGGTGCCAAACAATAGTGGCGGTACGAGTATTAATTTTGGAGAAATTCCCAACGATCACCATCATTTGGAATGGAGACATAGAGCCAAATTTTGCAATCACGACTATTATGTTCAACCTAAATCCACGCACAACACTATTATTAGACCCTCACGACCATTAGGCACCTGAGAGCAGTCCAAGTTCCCAGCGGAATACACACTGCAATCTGATTTCAAGAAATGAAGGTGCGCAGATCATGTCTATATAATGTACGTAATTAAACAACCATAGTGAAATATTCAGATAGTTGTCTCTTCTACAACCGAAATCCGTTCAAATGATGTACAACGTAGTCAGATGATAAACACGGGTAAATTGGCACGGTCACCATACGTAATATTCAGGTCTGAGCCTCGGCCCAGAACATCATGTCACTTTCCCCCAAACATGCAGCAGAACGACCTAGGTGTGTGATAGGTAGGTTAGTGTGAAGCATGCAGCAAACTAGGGGAAGACCCGCTCTAAAAATGGCTCCCCTAGGAAGGAAACGATGAAATTATCATCCTCCTAGTAAAGGACACACATCCCTTATAATGGTGCATTTTTACTTATTTAATTTAATAGCCATATGATAGAAAGGAACTCCCCCTACCTAAGTGGTCCTGTTTAAGGCATGTTTACGGAAAATAGGACAAATCCAGCATAGACCGAAGCGTGCAGAGTTGGCAGCATGGTTTCAGGCCCTTATGATTGGGCGTCTGGTGCCATGGGGATGGGATCCACTCATACGGGGTGGTCCCCTGTCTGCGGGGAATGGTCTGAAATGCTGGTCAATGAGCTTCATCGAAAGCTAAGCTGGACAGCGCAAACGTCCTGCCTTGTTTTATTTTCTATGTGCCAGATAATCAAATTGAGATGGACAATAGAAGTATGAAGAGCCATGTGATGGACTCTGTTCGGAAAGGCTATTGGCAGTGGTCGTGGGGCACGTGACAATATAAATGATTTCCATGTAAATGTGCTTCATTCGTGTGTGAAGTCTATTCGCCATATCAATGGTACGAAAGGTCTGGACTCATAGATAGTTGAAATTCATTTAGACTCCTGCTAGTCAATGAATATGTTCAAACTCCTACCATGCCCTTTATGAACAATGCATGCTGTATTGTATGTACAGCCTGTTCGTGTACCAAGCTCACATTTGATATGGTTACTTGCCATATATAATGTCTCCCCCCCCCCCCCCTGTCGTCTTGGAATACCACTGCTGTTATATCGCATTGGGGGCCTTCATCCTGGCATCTCAAATTTTGGCCACGGTCGCCAGTAATGCTGCGAGAAACGTCGGTGCCACATAGGGAATCGAACATTCCACAGCAGCAACTGACTGTGGGCCAGTTAACTGGAGGGGTCAAGTCACCACGATCCTAAATCCTGTCAGTCTGAGATCCTTTCCCCCTTGAGAGATAGTTCCATTGCAATTAACACTTTCATATTCCCATAATTGAATCAAAATGGGGAAGGATCGAAAGAACCTTCAAATATTTTTTTAGATAGTGAATCCACGATTAAACACCGTCAGAGTGTCGACAAGAGAGAACGCAAACCGGAGTGCCCATGATTTGTAATTTGGGTCCCAATTAGAGCCATATCCAGAATCGTAGTAACCCGACACCCCATGTCTGTAAACCTGAACAGGAAGGATAGCAGTTATGTTGTATTCCGGAAGAAGACACCATTAGTCAAGAAACAACCCAGCAATTTTGAAAAGATGGGTTAATTTTGGATAAAATTCACAATAATAACTAAAATCTGGAATTGAGACAAGAGTGAAATTGTCATCACTATTAATTTTAGTCTGAATCCGCACAGATCACTATTATGAGGCCATCACGAATACCATGCACCGAGAGCAAGGCTGGATACATGGGTGACAGTATTGAAACATAAAACACAAAGTATTATGTGAAAGCACGTTGTTCGGATGAGTAGCGAGGGAATTAATGAAAGAAAATTCCCCAATTTGAAACGCCACAGTAAAATAACATTCGCACGAAATTAGGAGACTTCGGCGATAGGGAACCATGTGGCAGTTACGGTCTGACCAATTCTAACATACCTTATAGGCTCTAGAATAAGGCCATATATGTATTTCCCACAATAATCGTAACAATATGATAGATATCATCGTCAGTAGCGAGGGAATTATTGAAAGAAAAATTCCGCTAGTTGAAGAGCCACGAGTAAAATAACACGAAATTAGGAGAAGTTGGTTAGCGAACCACGTGGCATTAACGGTCTGACCAATTATATCATACCTTATAGGGTCTATAAGAATTCCATAGATGTATTTTTCACAACAATCTAGGTGCGTCGTAAGTCATTGAGACGATGGTCGCTCCATGGTGAATTGGAATTTAGAGACGCAAATAAGTGATCGGCTTTTTCGAAAACACGGAACAATTGTATGTTTGAAGCGGAACGGTCCATGAATTCTAAACCGATAATGATAAAAACGAACGCGGAGGCAACCAGAAAGAAATATTGAAAAGATAAATTGAATTTGTTGAGTTGTAAGTGAAACTCCAAATTCAAATACACCCTTAGACTTATCTTGTTGGCTCGGCAGTAGGAATAAAACTAAAGGAATCGCATGGCGTACAGTGGTTATATTGGGTGCGTTCATGCGTGACTAATCTGGGCAAGCATCAATAAGCGACGAGAGGCGACCAAAAAGTTAACCCCTTGCCTACTGTGGCTTGCAAAGCAGGACATATATCCATATAGTTCAGTGTGAACGGCTTTCCTTTGGCGGAAACATGAATTTTTGCTGCCTGCTTGCAGCAATTTGTGACAATTTTGCAAAATGAAATTGGCAAGTTTGGAGATTTGCCTCAGCTAAAAAATAGCGACAACATTTTTGCTGCCTGCAGACTTCCACAATGTGACAGTAAGGCAATGCTTGCAGCAATTTGTGACAGTATTGCAAAACTAAATTGGCAAGTTTGGAGATTTGCCTTAGCTAAAATAGCCAACAAAATTTCTTTTTGCCTTGGCAATTGCCTCGGCTCAGCTGATAGCTGACGCTAATTAACACGGCTGATAATGTACATAGGAAACGAAACAATTGAATCAGAAAATAATATGTTAAATTGCTACACGAATTTCAAGCTATTTAATCAATTGTGATTATAATGTACTACTGAATCTTGGAGCATAAACTGAAATGTACAGATCTTCAATTTTGGAAATAATGTGAAAAACATTTTACTTTGCCTTTCAATACAGATGACAGATCTTTCACCTGTGAATGCTCATTTTATATTCATTATTTTACATCAATGTGAACGACGAATTCACTCCAGTAGTCACTTTGCAAAATGTGCGATCCACAGAATTGGCCAATAAGAGCATTCCTCTAACATGGCGGACAGGTCGCTAATGAATCGCATGGTTCATTCACCTTCTGAAAGCTCTCATTGCCCCTATGTTATAATATTTGGCAGATCTGCGCAGATTGCACACATCGCACAACATGTAGAGTGGCTTGAAAGATCGCTTATCTCAAAATGGAAGACCTGACAGAACATTGCTCCAAAACGGAATAATAACATTCATTTTTAACATGTATTTATAGTTACTTTTAAATTGGTTAATATGATATGTCAGAGTACCTTCTCAATGCTAAATGACCCTACTGAGTATGAAAGTAATATTTTATGTTGTGTGCGATATGTTCGTACTGGATACAGAGGTAAAATATCACATCATGTGCTATATGTCCGTACTGGGTACAGAGGTTAAATGTCACATCATGTGCTATATGTTTGCACTGGATACAGAGATAAAATGTCACATCATGTGCTATATGTCCATACTGGATACGGAGAAAAAATGTCACATCATGTGCTATATATCCGCACTGGAAACGGAGGTAAAATGTCACATCATGTGCTATATATCCGTACTGGGTGCAGACCTAGTTCAGCGTAATCAGCCAGTCAACGTAAATGTAGAGTACTTTAACTTGAGTGCTTTAACTTGGGACATTACTGTATTTTAGTTTTTGCAGTTGCAATCCATGAACATTTCCATTATCATTTTTGTCAAACTAAAAATTTATCTGTTATTTTTGTGAGTGTTTCTTTATATTTTTGTTTTAGCATTAATTTTTCTCAATGATCATATATTTTGGTTTTTCAATTTGACCAAAGTTTCTGAAAAAAAAAGCCAAAAAAAAGTTCAAAAATGGTCCAAAAAACATTTCGGACAGATCTAATAACCTGAATATGACAGAATTGGTGATATTACCTTCCATCTGAGATCAGTTGCAGAATATTCATAACATTCTCATTATACTTTTTCATTTCATAATGCCATAACATCAATGGCTCAGTACATGACATCATTTAGCAATGAAGAGGTTAACCCTTCAATGACTGGAGCTTCATGAAATTTTACAAACAACCTGTGCAATTGTCAAACAATATAAAATTTACCTTGAACTTGTAAGTCAATGCATTCTCTTATATATGCGAGGCTCCCTAGCTATGGGAGACGCCCATATATATATATATATATATATATAAGAGAATGCACTGGCACAGGATCTTTAATGCTGCACCAACGCAGCTCCCATCCATCATGAAAGAGTGAATACAAAATACTTAAATAGGTTTCAACAAGCACTTAAAATATGATTGACCCAATTTGATCAGATTTTCCATTTGTCAATATACACACCGCCTCACAACTAAATCTCGAACACTCACTGGATACTGCGCATTTATTACTCATAGCGAGAAAGACTCAAACTGAATCATTTGATGAATCCTTTGATGATATAATTCCTTTTGTCAGTGGTGTATTTTGCACCACGACCTTGATAATGATTGAAATGAACCAAACATGTACAGTAATGCTCTAATTAATCGACTTCATAACCACAGCAGAATTATGGGTAACCCATAATTCTGATGTGGTTAAGAAGTCGATTAATTAGAGCATTACTGTACTTCTGTGCATGTTTTTATGTAATCCGTGATCAACAACCCAGTTTGTGAATACGAGCCCTGAAGTGAGATTTTTTTTTGTTAAATAAAAATAAATATGTTAATTTAACCCTTTCTATACTAAATTTAGGAAATGTTCAGATAATAAGTTCAACAAATGACCATAGGTCATTTGTTGAACTTATTATCTAAACATTTCCCACCAATGAATATGATTTCTTCTGCACTTGTATTATCATTTTAGTCTGGCAGACGTCTGCTTATATATCCTTAACATCCTTCCAAATGAATAATAGACCATTCCAATATACACTGCTATAAATATGTGGGAGAATCCATTTAGTATAGAAAGGGTTGAACTGGTAGATAGGAATACTGAATTCAGCTTCGGGTCTGGGGCTGCAATGATGTGGAGGGTTGACAATGAGATGCGCATCACAATTTTCCCCAAAACTTGTGTCAAAAACCCCGAATAAATAAACATTTCAACCACTATAGAGTAACTCTAGTGGTGGAATTTTTTTTATTTTTTTTTACACAAATGTCCAACAACTGTGATCAGAAGGAAGCTGCTGCTGCAATTAAAATCGTAATGCATCGAGGGTAACATTCTGACAATGCAGAGAAAGAAACGCGATACATCGTTGCAGCCCGACTTGGGTCATGCTATACAATCACTCACGACTTATTATAAACAGGTATCACAAATTTATGCCCAAATGGCGAGACAAAAGTTACGCCGCATTCCTTGAATAACTTAGGAGGAAATCCCAAATCACATAAATAGACTTGAGTAGTGTCAGATTTCCACCGGAGTGGTAAGCATTTACCAAGGCACCACTTGGCCTGAATTGTCACGCCTTCTTCTGGTGGATCGACGGTCAGCACAGGTGCCTTATTTTTATTGGCCCATCCTTCCAGCTCTTTGTACCAGCCTTGCTGGCTTAAGAAAGTATTCTCGTGATTGTCCATTGCATTCACAATCATATCTATAGGCATTGTAGGAAGGTCTGCAAAGTAAACACATCTTATAATTAAAGCCCTTCGTTATATGTATAATTTAGAAATGATATTTTTAAAAATATAATATATATTTCCTTAAAGAAAGCCTGAACACTGAACTATATGGATAGATGTCCTGCGTTTGTAAACCATAGCAGAAAAGGGTTAACTTTTTGGTCGCCTACGGTCATTCACGGTCTGTGGCTTGCCTCGGTATCAGTCACGCATGCGCAGTCCCAATATAATTCACTGTACAGATTGAATTAGCCAGTTTATTTTCAACTCAATCAGAAGATTGGCGAGTCGCGGGGTTGGGAATGGCACCGCCATGGGAGGGCCCTATGATAGTTCAGTGTTCAGGCTTTCTTTAAGGAAATATATATTATATTTTTAAAAATATCATATTTCCGCCAAAGGAAGCCCTCACACTGAACTATATGGATTAGAATGCAAGCCCAGGAGGAGGCACGAGCAATAAAGTTAATAGCCAAATTTTGAGTAAAGGTACTCTTCTAAAACAGATTGTACCATATATGAACACTTTAATGAATCTGTTAGGATTATTTACGTGAAATAACTCATATAGTTAGAGTGCTATATTGCTCAAATGTGTACCGCCCCCCTTGTTTTGAAATAAACATCCCATGAGGTGCCATCCAATGCATAGTTGCGAGCGAACCGGGCAAGTATAACGTTAGAAGAAACTCTTCGTTCTTCTCTGTGTCGTCTTCTTCAGCTGTCTGTTCTAAGGTCCCACCCGTCAAGGTCCCATGATGCAGGATCATGAAGGAAGGAGACTAACTCACTCTCCGCCTTAGCGACAGAACGACCTGCACAGACGGAGGCCCACTCCGCCGATGGCGAGACAACCAAAGTTAACTAACTGCTATTCGCCAAAGAAAAAGCCAGAGAACCTGATGCCAAATTTGTGGCACAGGGATTGAGTTGAGAACCCATTAGGCCAAACAGGTTGTACAACGATAATGGAGTCAAGCCATCTGAACAGAGGGAGCCCCCCACCCACGCATCTTGCAAGGTGGTCATGCCCCCTGTCGTTCTTAGAACAGCTTCCTTGTTTTTCTTCTACTGATCACATGTCTCTGAGGTACCTATGCATCACAAGATATCCGACAGAAACCCTGTGATACAAATCTTACGAGTATATAAACAGTCCTTCCCATGAGGAAAACACACCGAGAGCATTTATTTGCTCCCGTAATGCAGAAGACGGGTGTAATATGGCACCCATACGATACCATAATTGTACATGTAAGTTGGGTTTTTGCTCAAACAAAAAGTCATTGTGGAATAGACCTATGTCTAGTTACACTTTAATATGCCATAGTTGCACTGAGATGTTAAAGCATCTAAATAAACCTTAAAATAGGTCAATATTGAACCAACAATTACAGTCTCCATTAGTATTTTGTGAAGAAGGACGGGCGCGAATTTTAGCACCAGTGAATTGAAAATTACGAGTGCATACGGGTGCGAGAGCAATCACTCCCGTCTCCTGGGAAGGACTGATATAAATATATAAAAATGATATAAAAAATATATATCAAGGTGATCTATAAGTCACAATGAGATCATTGCAGAAGGCCCTTTGGCTCTTTGACAACTGAAATCAGTTCAAATGATGTACAATGTAATCAGATGATAACCACGGGTAAATTGTCACCATACGGAATATTCAGTTCTGAGCCTCTGCCCAGAACATCATGTCACTTTCCCCCCCAAACATGCAGCAGAACGACCTAGGTGTGTGATATGTTAGTGTGAGGCATGCAGCAAACTAGGGGAAGACCCCCCCTAAAATGGCTCGCTGAAGGAAACAAATGAAAATTTTTATCCTCCTAGTAAAGGACACACATCCCTTTATAATGTTGTTACTTATTGAATTTTAAGAGCCATGATGGAGAGGAGCTCCCCCGACCTAAGTGGTCCTGTTGAAGGCATGTTTAAGGAAAATAGGACAAATCCAGCATAGACCGAAGCGAGCAGAGTTGTCAGCATGGTCTCAGGCCCTTATGATTGGGAGGCTGGTGCCATGTGGTTGGGATCCCCTCATATGGGTTGGTCCCTGCCTGCAAGGAAAGGTTTGATGGCTAGTCAATGAGCTTCCTCGAAAGCTGAGCTGGACAGCGCAAACGTCTTTGCCTGTTTTATTGTCGAATGTTGATACGACAAATCCGGCATATACCGAAGCGCGCAGAGTTGGCAGCATGGTTTCAGGCCCTTATGATCGGGTGCCATGGGGTTGGGACCCACTCGGACTGGGTGGTCCCCTGCCTACAAGGAAAGGTCTATAACGCTAGTCAATGAGCTTCCTAGAAAGCTGAGATGGACAGTGCAAACGCCTTTGCCCGCGTTATTGTCTATTGTCTATAGGCGTGCAGTGCCCTGTTAATTTTATTACCCTGTGCCAGATAATCAAATTGATATTGGTAATAGGAGTATGAAGAGCCATGAGATGTACTCTGTCGGCAGGGTCGTTGTGGCACGTGACAAGAGAAATGCTTTCCATGTAAATGTGCTTCATTCATGTGTGAAGTCTATTGACCAGTGTGTCAGTCGCGGGTCGTGTACCTTACCTATGAAATGTATATCACAGGTAAGATAGATCGAGTTCTCGATGCATTTTGAAGACGGTGGTACGAGTGCGCAGGGCGTGCCAGGAGGGCTTGAGAGTTCATAGTTCAGTAGGAAGAAGCCTATAGATGAGATAATCCGTGGATAGGAAATCACGATCCGCAGCTTCTGCCTTACCGATGCCAGACTGTGACGACCGAAAAGACCCACAGTCTGACGTATTGTGCGCAGACGGGTCGTCATCGAAAGCCTCAGACGCCTTGGGGTGTAAGGATAGCATGTCGCTCCCTGCCCTAGCGTCGGAACGACCTGCAATGTCCATAATGGACGACAAAACACTAGAGGGAGGCCCATTCCGGCGATGGCTCAATCGAGGTGTAAATACCTCCCATGGAATTTTTAAGCTACGGCCAACTGCTTGAGCAAAAGGCTGATAAACTGAGTTCCAATTTTGGAGTCCAGTGTCGAAATGAAGAATCCCATAGCCAAAACTGGTTTCTTCTGATAACCGGAAGGAGGTGGAGCCATCGGACCGGGGTGAGCCTCCCCCAAATGCAGGTGGTCACGACCAAGCTGAATGTTGTGTCCAAGCAGAACGATGGGTAGAGGCCATTGCAGCAGAAACCCCAAGACGGCTGATAGGCAGGCAAGGCCGTGTCTTTAGAGAGATCGTGACCAGGGGGACCGGACTTGCTACCTCATGGGTAGGGCCACTGCCCTATGCCGAAGTCGCCGTAGGCCGCCCAGCCGGTGTCGTTACGTTCGCACGCGATTTGGCAACTTCAGCACACAGAACCGCTTGCGCCGGTGTGGGACCGAATGTCCTGGGGGTCCCAAGTACCCCTGCATCGCCACCGGTCGCCTCCCCACTAATTGATTTAATGGCGAGGCATAATCGGGGGAGCGTGAACTGTTCCTGCCCGAGAAGAGATCTGACCGAGAAATACTACCTGGGGAGGATCCAGAGATGGTGCAAATAAAGGCTCTATATCTGATCCGATTTTCATGTTTAGTTGTTGAATTATAGAAAAATTCGTTGAAATAATGGATAACCAACTTGAATAATTACTATCCCCAGGGTCTCCAGAGTTTGAGCGCCCAAACCTGTAACAGGTAGAAAAACATCCCTGGATCCTTCTCAGAAATTTACAAGCCCACCGGTTCAGACCGGCTTGCTGAACCGGCTGGTGTATAATCGCAGCTATTGTTCATTAGACCTATATACAAGGTAGCTATTAATCGACATACATCTATGACATGGCTGAGATTTTATTCGTAGCACTACGGTACTACTGTCATATGAAGTTATTGTTATGCATGTGACATTGATAAACCAAGATCTAATCAACTGTCAGTATTCTTGACCTTGTGTAGATTGTAATCAACTTCAAGGTCAAACGTGATTAACACATCTGGATCATTTGTATTGAAACATAAAACAACATAGTATTATGTGAAAGCACGTTGTTCATAACATGACGAGAGATAGCGTCAGTAGCGATGGAATTATTGCTAAATAAATTTCCACGCATTAAAACGTCAAAATAATTCCCACGAAAGTAGGATACTTCCGACGGTACTACTGTCATATGAAGTTATTGTTATGCATATGACATTGATAAACCAAGATCTAATCAACTGTCAGTATTCTTGTGTAGATTGTAATCAACTTCAAGGTCAAACGTGATTAACACATCTGGATCATTTGTATTGAAACATAAAACAACATAGTATTATGTGAAAGCACGTTGTTCATAACATGACGAGAGATAGCATCAGTAGCGATGGAATTATTGCTAAATAAATTTCCACGCATTAAAACGTCAAAATAATTCCCACGAAATTAGGATACTTCCGACGGTACTACTGTCATATGAAGTTATTGTTATGCATATGACATTGATAAACCAAGATCTAATCAACTGTCAGTATTCTTGTGTAGATTGTAATCAACTTCAAGGTGAAACGTGATTAACACATCTGGATCATTTGTATTGAAACATAAAACAACATAGTATTATGTGAAAGCACGTTGTTCATAACATGACAAGAGATAGCGTCAGTAGCGATGGAATTATTGCTAAATAAATTTCCACGCATTAAAACGTCAAAATAATTCCCACGAAATTAGGATACTTCCAGCGGTGAATCACGTGGCATTTTTGATATCTGACAAATTCTATCATACCTTATAGGTGCTATAATAATTCCATAGATGTATTTCTCACAATAATCTGTGCGCCTCGTAAGGCCTTGAAATGGCGGCTAATTATGGCGAAATGCTGATTTTCATATTCGATAAATTGTTTTTAAGTTCGCCGCCTGTTCGAAAAACACGAACCATTATATGTTTGAAACGAAACGGTCCGTGAAATCGAAACGATAATTATAAAAACGAACGCGTAGGCGACCAGTAATTATTGTATCGATAAAATGAATTTGTCGCTATTGTTAAACGACAAATTCGGAAAAATACTCCCTTAGATCCGTTAGGTTGGTAGCAGAAAAATAAACTGGCTAATTCAATCTGTACAGTGAATTATATTGGGACTGCGCATGCGTGACTGATACCGAGGCAAGCCACAGACCGTGAATGACCGTAGGCGACCAAAAAGTTAACCCTTTTCTGCTATGGTTTACAAACGCAGGACATCTATCCATATAGTTCAGTGTGAGGGCTTCCTTTGGCGGAAATATAACAGTTTCCAAATTATGAAAATTTCCTCAAGAATATACTAATAGTATAGTATAATTAATGATACTGTATTCTCGCGGGTATAAGACCAGGGGGCCTAGGGAATAAATAGCTTGAAAATGCATGGGTGGTCTTATACCCCGGAAAAGTTTAGGCCCACCCCAAATTTTTTTCAATTTCAGCGGTGGTAAGTATTTGATATCAGCTTGTAGACAGAAAAAAGATTGACGAACTCGAGAAATTTAATATTTATATTCAAAACGGAAAAGTATACTTCGTAGGCATGTTCGAGAATATTCAATAAAATAAAATAAAGTGAATCTTAAAATCTGATTTGTTTATTAAATAATACTTCCCGGGGAAACAAATCATTAACAGACACCAAATACAAAAGAACCGAGTCGCTAACAGCGTATATGTAGCTTCAAGTTCAAAAGCCATGCGCGGCTATGCGCGTGCAAAGCCACAGGTGTCTGTCCAACTACAGTACTGTAAAAACATATTTTTCGCGTTCAGTGACAACGTCGGTATGTTCCTTCATGTAACCAAACACGAGAACTGGCTTCCTGGTTATGTAAACACACAGTGGGTATAATAATGAAGCAGAAGGGGAACTTGTCATTGAACAACAATGTCTTCCAAACTACGTCAACGTTATAACCAAAATAAAGGTTATTGACATTAACATTTTTAACCTGCATTTTGTTCACGTTTTACAGTATAAACAGTTTAGGAGCGATAACACTATTTATTAAAACACGTGCTTTTTTAGCAGAAATATAACTGTCTTTTGTCAGTACTGTTAGTGTTAAATAATTACACTCACTGGCTTTTGTTAAACATGCAATTAGTTGCTATTGTAACATCCTCTCTATATTTAGGAGAGTGATTCACGGTGATGCATTCCATACCAAAATCTTGAGAGGCAAGGATTAGCAAACACTATACCGGTATGTTGTAAACAACTTGGGTGTCATTATTTTAACCACAGTTCACTTTGTGAGGGGTCTCCCTTGCTTATCACATATATGATATAGATATATAAAGTAAATCCAAGATGCTGCTGGCGGCAATGTTTTCCAATGAAATTAAAAAACATTTGATAGCTCCCATCTAGATAACACCCTGAAGATCAATATGAATTTTGGCGACAACCACATGAGGGATGATCATGTGGATTGTAGGGTGCGCCAAAGGATTTAGTCATAGAGAGAGTAAAATTCATGATGACGAGGGAGGTGGCCTGTAGGTTGTGCTGAAGGATTTAGTCATACATGTACAAATAAAATCGAAGATGTTTTTTATTTTTCAAATTTAATAGCTCCCATCTAGAGGTAATCCGAAACATGCCTGTGAATTTTCAAATAAATGCGGGCTGTAGGGTGTGCCAATAGATTAATATTTGAAATCCAAGATGGCTGCAGGTGGCAATGTTTTGTAACAAATTTCGGAAAAAATCCATGGCTCCCATCTAGAGGTCACCCCGAAAATCCATATGAAGTTTGGTGATGATCGGTTGAGAGATGTGACCTGTAGGGTGTGCTAACGGAAATTGTTGATGGACGCACAAATGGACGGACGACAGACACCAACCCATGGCAATAGCTCAAACTTTACAAAATAAAGTTCAGCTAAAACTGTCAGAGCGTATTATGAATTTGGATGCACAGTCCATTAGTATTGCATGAGTAATGTTGGCTTATGTAATTTTTTTTCAAACTAAACTTAGGCTTGAAAAATCTAGCACAGAGAGAAAGTTCTCATTCCAAATGCAGAGGTTTATTAAAGAATTGTAGTGTGGACTTCATGTATATGCATTTGAGATATAAATAACTGTAAATTCATGTCATGTTGGTCCCAAACCTGAGTTTAGTGTGCCTGTAATTTGCAGAATGAGGTCCCCAGAGGGTTTTTTAGTGATGCTGGGGACCTCATTCTGCTTAGGCCTCATCTTCTCTGGAAAGTTTCTTTATTATCAAATTTCTTCACATATATATTTCTTTTTTAGTTTAGATTCTCTATGTCCACAAATTGGCAGACGACATATTGCATAATCGAGGTTCCCAATGGGTGTACATTACAATATTCACCATTTGGGAACTACAATCTGAGTCTATGTCTCCCATAAAAAATGAGGCCATGCAGAATGAGGTCCCCAGAGGGTGAATTAAGTGATGCTAGCCTGCTGTGCGGGATAGTGTCACTAAATTCGCCCTCTGGGGACCTCATTCTGCATATGACAGGCACACTAAACTCCATTCTTCATTTCTAGGGATGTTGAAATAAGCAGATGGCATACAGTTAAATAAGCTAACGTTTAATTTGTAGTGATGTTCAGTTAATAAGTTCAACAAATAGCCATGAGGCTGTTTGTTTACTGAAATTATCTGCAAATGAACCAACAAGTTAATAAGATTCATGAGATTTCAGAAATCAAGGTATGTAATATATAAAAGGTTGTATATAATAGGTTGCTGACCACTTCTCAAATGAAAACCACATAATAAATATCAAGAAATTCTGTTGAGTATTCTTCATGTTATCATTCCGACAGCCCAAAAATGGCAAATTCAAAGTCGAAAAGGACCCCAATCATTTTCAAATTGAGCTGCATTTTCTCAAATGTGAACCACTTACCAAATATCAAGAAATTATGTTGAATATTGCTCAAGTTATACAATCCAGAATAGCTTACATGTGGAACTGTTATTCTAGTTTATTTCACATAAATCACAACAAAATCAATCATACTATTTTAATATGTTATTTTGTTTATTATATTGCAATTATTCTACCCGTCAGGACATCCTGATTGACAATTAAAATCTATTCTATGCTATGCTATGAACAACCACAAAATTGGAATAAGGGGCATAACTCCATGAAAAAAATCATTCAAATTCTAAAAAATCAATTACATACCATATCCCATAGAATTATGATTAATATTGTCAAAGTTATGATCCGGACAACTCGGATCGACAGAGGGACACACGCCTCCACAGAAACAAAGACAGACATGCTGAATATAATAATCCTCCGAAGAAATATCGGAGACAATAAACACAGTTGGGTACCTTTAGTGCTCTTCATCTTGATACCGTCGCACAAGTCAAACAATTTGAGTTCATTTTCCAGCACCGGATTAACACGAACAAAGTTTGGAACAAACATAATAGTGTTAACATTGTGGTTAGCTAGCTGCCGAGCACAGTTTACGCCTTCAGCACCTTGTTGATGAGGTCCGCATAGAACTACGACTGTCGGCTTCTGGTGGTTATTACCAGGATTCAACCTGAAATCAAAGAAAATATGGGAATTTTTGTTTCAGCTGCCAGGAAATTTTACGCATCATCAGTTTTATTAGTGGATGAAGGGGTGAACTATGTATTAATTTCACTGGGGAAATCACTCAACTACACTTAAAAATCACCAAGCTTAATTAATCCTTCCTTTACTAAATACTCATTGATGATTAGCTCCATTAACCCTTTACCCAACAGAAGGGCCCTGTGCCAATGCATTCTCTTATATATGCGAGTCGACCATAGGTCGCCTCGCATATATAAGAGAATGCATTGGCTTAACACATTAAAAATTATAAAATTGTTAAAGAATGTAAGAAAAAATGGTAAAAAGTGTTAAAAAAAGATTTGTTATGGTCGACTCGCATATATAAGAGAATGCATTGGCACAGGGCATAACTGTAACCATCACAATGTGGTCAATGAGCCGGTTCCAATGATATCCATATTTGTATGGTTCTATTGAGACAGACCGAAGATATTTTAGGCTGTTGAAGCTTTATTTGGCCGGTTTTGGCCGGTTTGTTGGGTAAAGGGTTAAGAAATGATCAGATAATATGTTCAACAAACGCTTGTTGAACATATTCCCCCCCCACCAAATAAATAGTCTCCTTCTGTACTTTTTAAAAGAATAAAGTTTAGTAGTGTTTGTACATCGCACCAGGTCCAGTCAACAGGCTATTTTATCATCTATCGTCTGATTATTTTCCCTCAAAAACACTCCAGATGAGTAGTAGACCATTGCAATTATATACTAACTGGGAGAATCCATTTATTATAGAAAGGTTTAACAACTGACTAACATACCGAGAGACATGAATCAGGTTACCATTCCTTTGCATGAATCACAATTCCGCACATATTGGAAATAGAACCAGCTTCACATGGAATGCTTGAATGGCTTAATTCATCTTACTCACTGAGCCTAGAAGAGCCTCTAATAAAATGGTGGTATTCACACTTAAGGCCACACAATGTCAATTTCCCGCTTCTCAGGTCCGAGCGCATGGTCCCGAAACCCTACGCATGCAACCTTTTTATTTGCGTATAATCGGTACAAATAATTACAGCACGTTTATACAAACTTACTCAAAACTGTGATCGAACATACCTGTATCCAGATTAAAATTTATTATTGATAAATGACCCTCAAGATGAATTGCGTCCGTAAAATCATTAAAATATGTGACAATGATAATTTATTGGGTGAAGTAAATCATATGGAGTCTATCACCTAACTTTTGTGGACATTTGTTTGGGTAATAATGGCCATGGGCAAATGGTATTAATCCCAGAAATACAAAATTTAATCAAAAACGGCGCGCTCACATACTTTTCAGAAATTTTTGGCCTGAGAAATGGGAAATTGAATTTCTACGGCCTGAAGAGGGCATGCACATATAATCTAGACCATACAGGAATAATTATATGGAGTCCTCACAATTAAGATAAAACTTGATAAAAGCGGACATTGAAATTTTGCGACAACCATGTGCCAATGCATTCTCTTATACATTGGCCTAACAATATTTACCTTGACCTTGTAAACCAGTGCACTCTCTTATATATGCGAGGCTCCCTGTGGCAACCTTGAATATATAAGAGAATTCACTGGCACAAGATCTTTAATGCTGCACCGGAGCAGCTCCCGTCATGAAAGAGTTAACAACCAATTACTTGGTGTGATTCACCATAATGAATATATCCTTTTCAATAACTAAACCGAGAGATAAATGAATGTCTTGATTAATAATCCAATCCAAACTGCTAAAGCCTTATGCCTAATAAAATAGGCATGTTTCCTAACATGCTGAAAATTTAATAGGTCGGAGGTCCGAAAGAAATTTTATTAGAAACTTTTTATTTCTGCTGTCAAATTGTGAATCTCCAGACTCATTATTTAGTTCCAGTGATAATTTTGAGATGAATAATATAGTTTTTCTTTGATGTTACCAGGATACAGCTTTTATTTACAATATTTGTTATTGTTGTTAAGGGGTCAAAGTTATATCATACGGCTGTATACCTGTGGAAATTAATTCCACTTGACCCTTCAATGACTGGAGCTGCCTGAAATTTTGCAAAAACCCTGTGCCAATGCATTCTCTTATATATGCGAGTCTCCCATAGGGAGCCTCGCATATATAAGAGAATACATTGGCCTAACAATATTTATCTTGACTTTGTAAGCCAGTGCATTAATCGCATATATCCGAGGCTCCCTATGGCAGACTCTCATATAAAAGAGAATGCCCTGGCACATGATCTTTAATGCTGCACCAGCGCAGCTCCCGTCATGAAAAGGTTAAAGTCTCTACAGATGGGAGTCACAAGCAATGCGAGTGGTGTGTTTTCTGCATTGTTGGCATAAAAATATGAAGTGTATTGTCGCTGAACTACCCTAAACATTTTCATGACTGGAGCTTCCTGAAATTTTGCGAAAACCCTGTGCCAATGAATTCTTTTATGTATGCGAGTCTCCCACAGGGAGCCTCACATATATAAAAGAATACATTGGACCAACAATAATTACCTTGACCTTGTAATACAATGTATTCTCTTATTTATATGCGAGGCTCCCTATGGGAGACTCGCATAAAAAGTGAATACATTGGTACAGGGTTTTTGCATGTCAATTAATTGCCAGAATCTCTTGTCACTCTCTCCATAATCGTAAATGACGGAAACTTCTGCGTAAGCACACGACGTCCAGTTACAGCATGGTCTTATTTCTTGTGTTAAGTCATCGTGATACTCTCAATACTAGCCACGTGAGTGACAAAATAAATTGTAAATGACTTTTCCGCTTACTATCCTATCTGCAAACAAGACAGTCAAAGACTGTGGGGTCGCTCACCAGACTGCAAAGACTGATAAGACTGGGACTCTGGGAGACCACAACAGCCAGAACTTTTCATAATCACTTTAAAAGAATTAGATCTAAACAGGATATGTGGCTAGAGAGGCTTCATGTATGTAGATCAGTGAATATCTACCTTTAAATTACCAACTGTACACTACTGATCACCCCCCTCCTCCAGCTTAACATGGCCCTGACCGACCGGGCTCCAGACTCCCAAGTCTTAGGTTGGAATTTCACAACCGACATCTCAAACTTTCTCAATTGTTGGAAATTTCCAATCTCTAAAACCATTTAGACATGTTTAAAGCCCAATCATCCATGGACCCAAAAACACTATATGTATGTCAGATTAATCAGTCAGGTAGTTCCAAGATAGATGTTTTAATGAATTTTGTATTTTAATGATTTTATTAGACACAAAAGTCTTAAGTCCCCATAGCCCCGTCATTTCTTAACGGGTTGACCTCATGTTAACAAATCTGAATCTCAGTCACTAAAGGATCCTCCATACTATATGTAAGCTAAATAGTCCAACCTCTCTTGAGAAGACATTTTAAGTATTACTTATGTCCCTGGTCCCACCCTATTTAACCTGGTGACCCCATCTGAATATATTTGAATCCCAGACACCAAAGAACCCTTCATACTAAATATCAGTAAAATAAACCTGATGGTCCGTGTGAAGGAAGCATATTAAGAGGAAAACTGTCCTTTGCTTGGCCCCTATTTGACCAGATGACCCCATTTGAACAAATCTGAACTACAGTCACCAAAGGACCCTTCATGCCAAATATGAACACATTCAACCTGATGGTACATGAGAAGTCGTTTTTAAGAATTACTATGGAGGGCAAGAGTTATGGCCCTGGCTTCACAACCATTTGACAGAGTGACCTCATTTGAACAAATCTGAATGCGAGTCACCTATGGAACATCCACACCAAATATGAACCCATTCAGTCTTTTGATCTAGAGAAGATATTCAAAGAATTGTTGACAGATGGATGGACGGACAGACAGATGAACAGGTGACAGATGAGAAGTAAATGACTATAGCTTCGTCTCAGGTGAGCTTCAAAATAACCTTTCATAATTTTCATTGAACAAATCTGTCAATCACCCCCCCCCCCCCAACACTGTGGGGACATCCCTGGGAGAATATGACATACATGATTTATTTGAATGCCTGACTACATTAGCTTAACAAAATTCCCATGACCTTGAAAGCCACTATCAGCCAGTAGTATGTCTTGAGGAGAGGTGTTGACATTTAGATAATTAGGTTTTAACAACTGCACAAACAGCTTTGCATTACTCCTACAGCTGTGATCAAAACAAGGATTTTAATGGGGTGAACTAGGCAGAAATAATATGGTATGGCACAGCGTGGTGTGGCAGGGACAGGAGGTGGGGTGGGCGAGGGTGGGTGGGGTACCTGTGATGTGTCTAAAAAAAATCAAAGGTCAAAAGTTATGTAGAGTTATGTCCCTGGCTCTGCCCCTATTTGACCCAGTGACCCCATTTGAACAAATCTGAACCCCAGTCACCCAAGGTCCCTCCGTACCAAATATAAGCTAAATCGGCCCAATATTTTTTTAGAAGAAGTCATTCTAAGAATTACTATGAGTTATGGCCCTTGTTTCTCAACTAATTGACCGGGTGACCTCATTTGAACAAATCTGAACACCAGTCACCCAAGGACCCTCCATACCAAATATTAGCTAAATCGGCCCAATGGTTCTGGACAAGAAGTCGTTGTAAGAATTACTATGGAGGAATAGAGTTATGGCCCTGGTTTCGCAACTATTTGACCCAGTG
The DNA here is from genome assembly GCA_032622095.1 of Siphonodentalium dalli. Classification (NCBI taxonomy): domain Eukaryota; kingdom Metazoa; phylum Mollusca; class Scaphopoda; order Gadilida; family Siphonodentaliidae; genus Siphonodentalium; species Siphonodentalium dalli. The sequence continues at coordinate 217,274,633 of CP136063.1, forward strand.
ACCTCATTTGAACAAATCTGAATGAGAGTCACCTAGGGAACATCCACACCAAATATGAACCAATTCGGTCTTACGGTTCCAGAGGAGAAGATGTTCAAAGAATTGTTGACGTATGGATGGACGGTATGATGGATGGACGGACGGACAGACGACGGACAAGGAGTGATGACTATAGCTCCACCAGAGACTCTGTCTCAGGTGAGCTAATGACTTTAGATATGTCAGTAATCATACCTATGAACGCCTCCCAGAAGCTGTAAGACCATCTCACTCGCTGATCGACCAACAATCTCAATCTGTCGTTCCTGAGAGAATCCAGACGTCTCAGCTAGACCAAATAACTTTTCCCTGAGATCGTAGGAAATACTGGGAATGGCAAGGCCACTGTCTATAAAAAGAAATGTCACATGATGAATGAACCTAAGGCCACTGTCTATAAAAAGAAACGTCACATGATGAATGAACGTAAGGCCACTGTCTATAAAAAGAAATGTCACATGATGAATGAATATAAGGCCACTGTCTATAAAAAGAAACATCACATGATGAATGAATGTAAGGCCACTGTCTATAAAAAGAAATGTCACATGATGAATGAATATAAGGCCACTGTCTATAAAAAGAAATGTCACATGATGAATGAATGTAAGGCCACTGTCTATAAAAAGAAATGTCACATGATGAATGAATATAAGGCCACTGTCAATAAAAAGAAACGTCACATGATGAATGAATGTAAGGTCACTGTCTATAAAAAAGAAACGTCACATGATGAATGAATGTAAGGTCACCAGGGCCTGGAACCTACGTCACCGGAAGGGTAACCCTACATCAAAATAACTGTAAATAAAGTTCGACTCGCTACTTCGACATCGTTTTTTAAATAAATACAATCGACTTCGATGTAGTATTATAAGCAAAGGAGCTATGCCACCTGCAAATCTCGACAAATACAGAAACCGAAAATCGGAAAGAATTGCTTATAATGAGAATTTCGCGTTCGCAATTCAAAATCGCGTCCGATTTCCTATTTTCGTGCAGGTGTTAACGCCAACATTTCATGTTCTCCGCGCCCTAAACTCATTTTAAAACCGTATACACTGAGTTTCGGGATATTATAAATGCTAAAATTTGAATCAATAACAAAAAATTAACTTTCCCGTGGTTTGTTTGTAAATTTCTTAAGACACAAAGAATTTTTATGAATTTGTCTATTAATGGTAACGCCCACATCGCATTAACGCTCACATAATATTGGCCTGTTTGCACTCACAATTGAGTCACCATCCATATAATCCGGTAGATGAACTATTAACGATCGTGTTCACATATACACACTCAGTTAAATGCGTTACTATACACAAATGGCTGTTATAGAGATGCCAATATACTATTTGATAATACTATATATAAAGACGAGCATAAATTCATGGCATAATCATTGTTTTTACGTTCTCGTTGTATATTCGTTAGTTTAATTAAGTGTATGTCTTGTCATTCGTTCTTTTATTCCATATTCATTGTAGTATTACTTTGTTATTCCATTCTATTTCCGTTGGTTAAATCCATGTTAATTTGTTCATATTTCCAGTTTCGTCTGATAGTTGTCGTTAAAACATTATCATGCAATGAAGATTTTTTAAAATTATATTCTATTACTAACATTCATTGTTTACCCATGTTTATTGATACCCCTTTAATCATAATTGGTTTTCATAGCTTTACTACCTTATATATAATGGTATTGTCTAAGGTAAATATATCGCGACCTGATTTCCAGGTTCTCCTAAGTCCATTTTTTATATTTTAAGTTTGAATCTCCGATGCGGGTCAACTATTAAGACTATGGATATACTTCTAACAATATCCGATTGGAAAATCATTCCTTTAATAGAATAAATCGGCATCACAAATCGTAAATTTAATGTAATCATGTTTTTGTGAAGAATACTGCAGGTTGGGTGCATATTTTGGTACTTTGGTACATAGGACACCATTGAACTGAAATTTATTAGAATGGCCACCTTGTTCTATGCGGCGGAAATATTAGGATATATAATTATTACTTACAACAAACAAAGTAATCTCACAGGTCTGAATCTTAACAGGACATCTTGGAATTCAGAGAGAATATGACATATAACTGTTCTATGTAGGCTAACCCAAATGATATTCTATGATGCAATTTTTCATTTCAAATAATGTATTGTCTAACTTTGGTATGTGTGTCGGAATTTGGTCAACTAGAGCATTGAGATGACACCACATCACCCCCCTCCCATATAAACCTGAAACCGACTAACTTGACACTAGCTATGAAACGGAGGCCACTGTAGTAGTCTAGTCATTTAGACTTGATTTTGGAGAGAACCTAGAACAAATAGGTAATAAGCTCTTTTTGAAAGCACTTTGGGGGAAATTTTCTACAGCTCTTTGAACTAGGGGCATCATATTTATGGCTTTAGAAAAAATTGGAATCTTGTTAGTAAACAAATCTGCCGACTACAAAAGCTGCTTCGAGTTCCCTGACTGCTAAATATGATCACACAATAACATATCCTAAATTTGATGCGTTTCATGTAGGGGAAATCGTTATATTTAGGTAAATAAATGCAAAAAAAAACATGCAAGAAAATTATGAAAATTGGAATTTTAGTCCGGGAACAAGGTCGGTCAACGTGCATCCCCCAGGATTACATTTGATTCATATTTGTTTTGTTCGTTAGGATGTTTGCTCAAACTATTTCAAATTTAAAAGGTTTCCGTATGTAACAGGTACTATGGTGGCCAAGCTAGAGAGCAGTGTTTGCATAGTCGGTGGCCAATGGCCAATCTTTTTTCAAAATTGGCTAATAAAATTTCATTTGGTCAAACTTTTTTCACCCCAAATGGAGACGGAAAGCATGGAGACGGAAAGCTAATTCAAAAGATCTGAATAGATTGACAATCCCAATGATGTTAGGCGACGAAAGGATTTCTTACTTCGGAAATATCGTACCATGAAAACATAATTTATTTTGTAACGGGAGCGTTGATTGAATGGTGACGATGAACAGACCAGTCATTTCAAATAATATTTGGTTTAAAACACTAATCATCAAAACGCTTAATCTGTACACTGGTAATGTAATATTTTGTTGATCAGGCAGGCTGTAAGATAAAATTCCAAAATGCATTGTCCGATAATTGTATGTACAGACTACCAGTACTTAACTCAATGGTTACGTAATGTGTCATAAATTGCCTCTCGTCTAACAACAACCTGGCTTCACATAAAAAAGGTGTGAATACAATAGATATTCAACTACTGTACATGAGAGTGCGACTTTTAATTAAAAGTTTTTTCTTTTAAAGGTACGGTTGGCCTTGGCGGTGGGTATCCTGTGAAAATATTTCCACCCGTCAAAAACCGCCACAAACAGAAAGAACATCAAAATGTAGACAGACTTTGTCCGTATATAAATAAGAAATATCGCATAAACAGGATGTTATTCTCATATGTTTAACCATTGTTATGTAAACAAAAGCATAACAAAGTTACTTTTCTGGTGTTTGTTTATATTATGCTGGTAAACATAAAGAGCGTTCTTTGTTGGTGAATTCCTGATATGGAACTAATAAAGAGCGTTTATGCCATTTGTGTGTGATTAGCCAGTAGCATTGTGCTGTCCTCTGTAACCCAATCAGGATCTTGCTTAGGTAAAATATAGTAGGTATTTATGATAACATGCTGTTTACGCGATGGTCATGGTATATATGAACGAAACTGTATGCGTTTTAATGTTTTTCTGTTTACGGTATTTGGAACAAATATGAATATTTTCGACAATTAAGGCCTCAGGTGCCTTTAATTTCAGAAACATTTGAATTTGAAACAAAAATTTAATAATACAACTTAAAGCTCCTTCCTGGTTCAACGCAAGCAGTGGCGATATTGCGATTTATTCATTTATCAAACGTTGGTTTATTTTAGCCTATAATTATATATGATGCATCAACCAGAATGACATTTTTTCTTATTCCCTATAATAATATTGATATATAAAGGTCATATAATTACTTATTATTTTATTCATTTATGTCTTGTGATAGTAATTCCGTGAAAAACGTATTAATTAGCTTGCCACAAGTGAAGCAGTCTACTTTTGAGCCGATGTATACCGATTCGCCTCGGCAATATTCGGGGGATCTTAGCAAGGGAAGAATTATACTCTTGCGCTTCCATAATTTCCATTAACGGCGAAGGCATATACACTACTCACTAGTCCTAAAACTAATTGTGATATTCGGCAAGTGAAAGAAAGAATTCAGCCAAATTGCCGATTTTGGAATCAAATGTTGATTATATGTAGGCGTTACCATTTATGTCACAATTCCAGTTTTAAAAGCCAATGTAGGCGTTACCATTTCAAAACTCGGAAACATGCCTCGAAAATTGGTGACGGAAACCACCTGAACGCGATAATCTTTACAACCGTTACATATATATCTCGGTATAGATGACTGTGAGCTAGCAAACAATGTTTTACAGCTCATAAGCAATGATTTTGTTAGTGGTTTATGTACATAGTTTGCAAAAACGATAAATAGTCACTTCGAGTCGCACCGAGCAGCCGCCATTTTTCGGTGAAAAACTTTGTTTTATGACGTAGGTTCCAGGCCCTGGTCACTGTCTATAAAAAGAAACAGCACATGATAAATGAATGTAAGGCCACTGTCTATAAATAGAAACGGCACATGATAAATGAATGTAATCTTCGGGGTGACCTCTAGATTTTGAGCTATCAAATTTTTCCAAATTTCGCCAAACAAATAGTCAACAGCAGCCATCATGGAATTCACATTTGAATCCATCGACACACCCTGCAGCCCACATTTATTTGAGAAATGTTTTGAAAATTTATAAGCATGTTTAGGATTACTTCTGGATGAAAGATATTGAATTTGAAAGATATTTTATCAAAAACATGGCCGTCGGCAGCCGTCATGAATTTTACTCTTTGCTTGACTAAATCCAATGGCACACCCTACAATTGAATGTTGGTTGTAGGGCATGTGCAAAGTTTAAATGTCTAAGTAATAGTATATGCCAACAGGAAGAGATATAAATAAAGTAAAATCCAAGAAGGCTGCTTGTGGCCATGTTTTAAATGAAATTCGGAAAAATTTGATGGCTCCCATCTAGAGGTCACCCAAAAGATCCATGTAAAGTTTTGTGTTGATTGGATGAGGGATGTGATATGTAGGGTGTGTCATGCAAAGAGTAAAATCCAAGATGGCTGACAGCGGCCATGTTTTTAATCTAAAATTACTCAAATTTGATAGCTCCCATCTAGAGGTGATCTCAATTTCTCAAACATGCCAGTAAATTTTCAAAACAATTCTCCAATAAATGTGGGCTGCAGGGTGTGTCAATGGATTGGATTCAAATTTGAAATCCAAGATGACTGCTGACAGCCATGTTTTTTAACGAATTTCGGCCAAAATAAGAGGATCTCATCTAGAGGTCACCAAAAAATTCATATGAAGTTTGGTGACGATCGGATGAGAGATGTGACCTGCAGGGTGTGCAAACGAAAATTGTTGATGGATGCATGGACGCACAGATGCAGTGTTGGACAATGGATGCCAACCCATGGCAATAGTTCAAACTCAAGATAATAAATGTGGGCTGCAGGGTGTGCCGATGGATTGAAATGTGAATTCCAAGATGGCTGCTTGGCAATATAAATGTTGGGTCCAAAATTTTCTTTAAATCTGAAAAATTGACATTTTGGGAAACTTTTTACACAAAAAAATAATGTCTGTCTAGCAGGGAATTCGCCTTTAAATCTTATGTTTTCGTAACTAGTGTCAGAACCGCATAAAAAAATACTGTCATATTTTAGACCACACCAAAAAATTCAAACTTCACTACAAAGGGTTAATTCCTGATCCAATGGTTATTATACCTTTGGGAAATCACAGGGAAGAGGTGTGATGATTTTTTTATGTGAAAAGCACACAAGGCTATTGACCAATCAGGGTCCAGTGTCTATTTTATTCTCTCCTATATATTCCTCCAGCATCCGCTAGATGTCACTCCGAACCCTATTTACACCAGTGTAACCTAAAGCGATAGCCCGCTTTTTCACAGAATAATTGTAACTCCCTACATTTCTTCAGAATTACCCATCAATGAAAACAAGAGCTACGCTGGGCGTGCAATATACGCCCTCTCTTGGGTCGGCGGAAACTGGTAAAAAAGGGGCATAACTCTGGTAAAAATTGGCGGACGGAAATCAAATTTGAACTTGACCTGTGTTTTGATGGGAGAAAGTAATATACCAAATTATCATTGAATCCGATAAGCTCTAGTAAAGTTATCATCCGGACAACAAATTTCAGGGATTTTCTAAGTCAAATTACGTCAAATAAGGGGCATAACTCCGGTGAAAATTGGCGGACGGAACCCAAATTCGAACTTGAGCTGTCTTTTCTCCTAATAAACCCACGTACCAAATTTGATTGAAATCGGTTCACTCTAACTAAAGTTATCATCTGGACAACAAATTTCAAGGATTTTCTAAGTCAAATTACGTCAAAAAAGGGGCCATAACTCTCGCAAAAATTATCGGATTAAAACGAAATTCGGACTTGAGCTGTATTTTGATATATGTAATCCACAAAAAAACGGGTTTTGCGTATAAACATTCCAAAATCGAGTTATCATCCGGAAACCAAAAAACATAAGGAAAACTGAATTTTCTGAGTCGAAAAAGGGGCATAACTCTGCCAAAAATGGTCGGACAGAACCCAAGTTCGAACTTGACCTGTGTTTTGGTGGGAGAAAGTAATATACCAAATTTGGATTCATTCCGATAAACTATACTAAAGTTATCATCCGGACAACAAATTTCAAGGATTTTCTAAGTCAAAAAACGTTAAATAAGGGGCATAACTCCGGTGAAAATTGGCGGGCGGAACCCAAATTCGAATTTTTGAACTTACTTTTCGGCTAATAAAACCACATACCAAATTTTACTAATTTTGGTTCTCTCTAACTAAAGTTATCATCCGGACAACAGGTTAACGGACGGACGGACGCCCGCCCGGACGCCCGGACGCCCGGACGGACAGACCAATACTATAATACGGCCTTTTTTTCAAAAGGGCGTATAAAAATGTGTTCAAAAACAATATCACTTCTGTGGTTCTTTATTTATCACACACAATTTTAACCCCACCCCATTTAACAAATTATTCATCAAAAAAGCACAATTTTCCACCACCAGTCATGTTCAGGCCCCATTTTCATTCTCAGTTTTAGGGGTCTGGTGTTGCAAACTTGGATCAGCTATGGAAGACTGTACAAGATTCTTTCCATGAGAGAACTTCTGGTGATGTGAGGACATTGAGTCCAGATCTGATCAGCTGAGCATCAAGCGCATGACTTTATCAGCACATTGAAGACTAAAATATGACATTTTCAGGTCTGCAAGGGTGATCCAAGATAACTGGATGTGGGTGTATATTGAATTAGTTGAATAAAGATATGCTCTCTTTGAATTGCTGAAGCATTTTCTTAAATGTGTCCAAGTTTTAGTGCTATTAAGCTTCAAATGGCCATACCCACCAGTGGAAATGACACACTTTTATGATATATATCTGTATATCACTGGCTATAAAATCCAAAATACTTGTTAGATTAGCTTCTTATAACAATTGATATATGTGTCGTTGACATGCTCATGTTATGGGTCATTTGCATTATCATGTGACTATTACCACCTTGAAAAAGTTTGAAAATACCTTGAAAAATTGGCATTTTTTATGAAAATCTTAGTATTTTTTTGGCTGATGTACATGTAAGTGAAAGAAGACATCAGCAGCAAGAATAGCCACACCATACATGAGATATTCATTGGACTGAAAGACCAGGCTCTGTAAAATGCATTAAAATGCTTTAAAGTGACTCCGAGGAATCAAAAATGCCAAAAAGCTATTTTTCCCTTTAGGTTACACTGGTGTAAATGTTTTCCATAGGCCTCAATGCTAACGTTTTGGCGTATAGTGTTGGCAATATAAATGTTGGGTCCAAAACTTTCTTTAAATCTGAAAAATTGACATTTTTGGAAACTGTTTACACAAAAAAATCATGTCTGTCTAGCAGGGAATTCGCCTTTAAATCTGATGTTTTCGTAACTAGTGTCAGAACCGCATAAAAAAATACTGTCATATTTCAGACCACACCAAAAAATTAAAACTTCACTACAAAGGGTTAATTCCTGTGCCAATGGTTATTTTACCTATGGGAAATCATAGGGAAGAGGTGTGATGAATTTTTTATGTGAAATGCACACAAGGCTATTGACCAATCAGGGCCCAGTGTCTATTTTATTCTCTCCTATATATTCCTCCTGCATCCGCTCCGAACCCTATTTACACCAGTGTAACCTCTAGAGGTCACCCCGAAGATCCATATAAAGTTTGCAATCGATAAGTTGAAAATTATTGGCTATAGGGTGTGCTGCAGGTTTTAGTCATGCTAAGAGTAAAATCCAAAGCGGCTTCCTGAAGCCATGTTTTTGATAAAAAATTATTCAAATTTGATAGCTCCCATCTGGAGGCGATCCTAAAAACACTTTATGAGAGAATGCATGGCACAGAGTCTTTAGTGTCGCACCAGCGCAGCTCCTGTCATGAAAGGGCTAAATAATAAAAATACAAACCAGAATAATAGACTTTTCCTCCTGAGGGTGGAACTTTGATCTGTTCGAAAATGGTTGGCTTAGAGCCAAGAACATTTTCATCACATCTATACTTAGTTTGTTCTGGAACACATGGAAATTCACTGTCAATCTCCTGAAAAACTGCCTTTTTATCAAACAAAGCCAAGTTTTTTTCAAAGTCAAATTCACCCATAATTGAATCGACGGGTGCACTGAAACAGTTTTCCCGATATGATGGCTTCCTCTTCGCATTCTCTATTTTCCTTGGAGTAGAAGATTTCCTTCCATTACGGCTTTCTGAAAAAAAGAAAAAAAATAGAAGTCATTGAGGAAGTTGCCACTCTCCAATAAACTGAGCACAAAGTGATTTGATCATTAAATGTGATTTTTCTACATGTAGACAGCCCTCTTAATTCAGATTGTTTGGCACCGGCAATCCACTATGGCAACCCTCTGCCATGGTCCAGTTTGCTTCAGCAAATGGCTTCAGCATTGCTGATTGCCGTAGCCAATTATGAGTGTGATATTGTATGGTCAGTATTTTTATATCAAACTACAGTCATCGCTGAGCCTGATTAAATATTATCATCACATAGTGAAATAAGAGGCAAAACTAATAAATGTAAAAGCAATGACATACAGTTACTTTTTCTTTCATGTTTGTTATAGCCGATCAAGGTGGTGAGTTTGTAGCAAAGTGTTAAGAAATATTGGACAGTGAAGTATTAAAATAATTAATATTCGATGAGGAATGATATCATAAGATGATGTGGAAAGAAAATTTGCTAAAGAGCTGTGCACAGTAATGCCCAAAGTAATTGACCACTTAACCACAGCAGAATTATGGGTAATTTTTCAGGATTTAGTCGGAAATATGGTTTGTTGCCATTAATCGGAAATGTCTCGCCGAGAGCTTTCCAATGAATGGCAACAAGCCATATTTCTAACTAAATCCTGAAAAATTACCCATAATTCTGCTGTGGTTAAGTGGTCAATTACTTTGGGCATTACTGTATGACCTTTGTGTTAACCCTTCCATGACTGGAGCTTCCTGAAATTTTGGGAAAACCATGTGCCATTGAATTCTATTATATATATGGGTATCTCTTAGGGAGCCTCGCATATATAAGAGAATACATTGGCCTAACAGTATTTACCTTGACCTTGTAATGGTGATGTGCGGTTTTGAAATTTCATTTCGGTTTTGTTTCAGTATGGTTTTTTGTAGAAAAACCAGGTTTTTGTTTCGGTTATGGTTTCACTCAATACACCAATCTGCAATGACTATATGCATAGAGCAGATGGTATAATACATGTATATGAGAAAATATTTCCAGTGATTTTCCAGTGATTTCTATAGTCTATGTGGCAATATGTGCCATTATCACTCATATGACGCCTAAATGTTCCAAATTGAAACTGCTAATGGTGGCAAATAGCAGCTGACAAGAGCGTGCACTAACCACACACCTTGTAAAAGCAACATTTAGCGATGTCGGTTAATTGAAATCGGAAGCATAAGTTTTATAGAATAAATCAGTTGCGGCTTAGTTTTTAAATAAAACCGAAAAGAAACAGAGAAACCATAAAACCTCACAGTACTACTTGTAAGCCAGTGCATTATCTTATATATGCAAGACTCCTAATGGGAGACTAGCATATATAAGATAATCCACTGGCACATGATCTTTGATGCTGCACCAGCGCAGCTCCCATTATGAAAGGGTTAATGTTAAATATAGAAAAACGCAACGGTACCTTTCATACTGATGTTTGTGTTGAAGCAAAATGCCTGAATTGAAGGACACTACATACTAACTCACCAGAATTCCGTCGCCCACATTCCCCGTTAGTATATGAACCATCATCTTTAATAGGAGAAGGCGGGTAATTCCTACCATTAGAAACATGGTATCCATTCATATTTCTTGGATGCAAATTTTCCTTGTTTGGAGTACGTCGGTGACTGTACCCATTTGACAATTGTTCTGGACTATTTGATCCACATTTTGATTCTATTACTGGCACAGATTCTGCAAACTCAAAGTCATCTACTTGTTTTGTCAGTTTGGACGGGGTAGATTTCTTGGCTACTGATTTCACAGCTTCAGTTGCTGACTTAATAATCTTCAAATCTTTAACATCTTGTGCACTGTTCATAAGAAATAAAAAAAAACTTAGTGTTATTTTTTGTAGTCACTCGATGATGTACATGTATATATCAATCAAGTAATAGGTGAGCGTGCAGGCTCTTTTATACTGTTTATGAGCACTGTTATAATGTTACACTGATAACTATGATAGTGCCCAGTTATTATGTTATAAACTTAATATCAAGAAAGAAATTTTAAAACAGATGAAAACATTAAGTGCGATTCAAAGATTCATCAGCTGAGTGCTATAGTGTTTTAAATCCATTTTGGCAGGAAACTGAGATATTGGTATCAATCGATTTTCTGTCCGAAAATGATAATCACCAGATATCATTTCTAAAATATCCCAAATTTTTCATGCTGCCACTAGCCAATGGCAAAAAGTAAATACATTTGGCTAAACAAATTTAATTTAGCAAAAAATTATGGCAAGAGGGTTTTTAATACTGTGATATCAACAATCTAGTTAGAACACATCATAGCAGGCAGATAATCCAATAATGGTGTGTTATTTAAATAAATTAGCAACTAGACCTCGAAAACTAATTCGAAAGTCACTGAACAGACAGACACAATTGACAAAACAGAAGATGCATGGACTGTTAATGACCGTGGTTAACCCTTTACCCAACAGAATGGCCCTGTGCCAATGCATTCTCTTATATATGCGAGTCGACCATAGGTCGCCTCGCATATATAAGAGAATGCATTGGCTTAACACATATTAAAAATGATAAAATTGTCAAAGAATGTAGAAAAATATTATAAAAATTGTTAAAAAATGTAAGAAAAAATTATAAAATTGTTAAAGAATGTAAGAAAAAATGGTAAAAAGTGTTAAAAAAAAGAATTTTTTTAGGCCAATGCATTCTCTTATATATGCGAGGCGACCTATGGTCGACTCGCATATATAAGAGAATGCATTGGCACAGGGCATAACTGTAACCGTCACAATGTGGTCAATGAACTGGTTCCAATGATATCCATATTTGTATGGTGTTATTGAGACAGACCGAAGATATTTTAGGCTGTTGAAGCTTTATTTGGGCGTTTTGGGCCGTTTTGTTGGATAAAGGGTTAAAATATGAGTCAGAAGTTTAGTTTATGAAGTTTAGTTGAGGCTGGTATTATAAGTAATTTGTTTGTAACAGGCTCAGTGTTCGTCTCTCAAGAACAATTACATCACTATGCACTAAACATTTATTAATAAAAGTCCATTAAAATATATATTTTTATAACTGATGGAAGAATCTAATCAGTAAAAGAAAGTTAAGTTTACGCTAATAACTTCTATTAATACTTACGCGATAGTTATGTCTGGGAACTCACATACTTGGCCATTCCGGAAAGCCTTTGTGATCGTGAGTGTGTTATCATTGTTATTCACCGACTTCACTTGACCTTGATAAGTACCCAAAGTATCGCCACAATTAATTGAAACATGACTGCCAATCCAATCGCTAGACATAGCTGTGTAGTGTATCTGAAAAAATATTGTAGAATGTCAATAAGATTATAGCCCAAATTTGAAATAAAACAAAATTACGTAGCTTGCTCTCTGGTCTAGACTAGAATATCAATTAATATTTACATAGCCCATCTGTGTTACACTAAATCTTGTTTGGTGATTGGTCAACTGCTAGTTGGGTCACCCGTTTCTTACCCCAATAACACAGACCGTAACATGAACACAATGTCACAAATTGTTGACCGAATCTGATCTAATCACTAAGAGCAGTCAGCAGAATAATTGGGCATGCTTTTAACCCTTTCAGTTAATGGTGGGCGGTTTTGAAATTTTGACTCTGTTACGGTTTCGGTTTCGGTTTGGACTATAAGAGTTGACTCTCGGTTTTCATTTCGGTTTTTTAAAGTAGATTGCATATATGTGTTGAGAAGATTGTTTGATCGAAAGCATTTTAATTACATCACAAGACTCGCCTTGATGCTGGCTAATATATATTTGTCCCCTGAATGGAATAAAATTTAAACATAAGTTCAAATTAAATAGTCACGCATAGATGGGTTCATGTTTGCTAGGTGTCTTAAACTGTTAATCGGGCATCGCTCGGCACATTCGAAGTGCATAAAATAGCACCAACAACAGGGCCTTTTTTGTCGGAGTGTTCACGCGACTGTCGAAAAAGAACAAAACGGTCGCTTACCATAATGATAACACGGTGGCTGAGTCAAAATTGACACATTGCAAAACATTATTGAACATGGGGGCCGATAATTTGACAACAGTATCAACCAACAGTATCAACTATCAAGTCGATTCAAGTGAAAAATAAACATACAAAAAAAACCGTAACGTCGGTTGGAGCAGAATCACGTCGGTCGGTATTGTTTAAAACCGAAACCGAGTTTTCTCGGTTAACCGCCCATCACTACTTTCAGTGCCAGGTCCGATTTTTGTATCAACCCATATACCCTGTGCCAATGCATTCTCTTATATATGCGAGTCGACCATAGGTCGCCTCGCATATATAAGAGAATGCATTGGCCTAACAATTTTTCATCATTTGTTATTATTTTTTACAATTTTTTACAATTTTAATAATTTTTTCTTATATTCTTTAATAGACTTATTTTGTAGGTTTTGTGCCAGGGAATCTTACGTTTTTCATGGGCATCAAAATTATTACTATGAATACTTGGTGATAGTTTTGAGTTATAACATGCCCTATAGCATGCTTAAGCATACTCAAAAAAAATTCAACCAAAAAAAAAAAACAATCGAAAAAAAATTTTAAAACAAATTTTAGGGCCGATTTTACAGAACGTAAATTAGGGCCGATGAGATCGGCCCGTGGCACTCAAAGAGTTAAAAGTTCACCCAAACTGCATCTGAAGCCTGTTATTTAGTCGATCACGTTAACGTTGTTAAGTGCTTGAAAATCTTATATAGGGCTGACTTAATGTGCTGTGTGGGCTAGTCTAAAATTCTCGTTCGGCATATTTTACGGGAATAAATCATCAAAAAGCTACCGGTATATAAATATAAGAAATGAATGTAGTGGGTGTGTGTGTTATTGGGGGATACGGCACTGTGGTCGTTGGGGATACAGGGTGTTGATTTCAATTTCAATTTTTTGGCTCAATCAATTTGATTTTTAGCAAATTGGTGTCTGTTGTTCTTGACAATTCAAGGTCCATTAATGTTAGATGATTCGAGTACCACCATTGCTGGTACTATATACAGTAATGCCCTAAGTAATCGACTCCTTAACCACAGCAGAATTGTGAGAGCCTTCCGATGAATGGCAACAAGCCATATTTCCGACTTAATCCTGAAAAGTTACCCATATATTCTGCTGTGGATAAGGATTATTTAGGGCATTACTGTAGTTTACTGAAGAAATATACAACACAAAGTAACCAGTTCCCTATTGATCGCTATCTGTATTTTAGAGTTCTTCACTGAAATGACAATAAAGATGCCTGTCTCCTGTTTTAGCTTTTCTGTAAACAGAACTATTTCAATACACCGTATCTCGCAGGGTGACTTGGCGTTGCCCAGGTAAAAGTAATGTGGAACCCTCTGCTGTTGACATTTGGTGGGAATAGAGAATATCTTTGCCCAGAGTATTATTCTCCAAAATTTTATACCCAAATGGGCATTACAAAACGTCATTTCAATAGATGGATTATAAGCAGTGGCTCAGCTTGTTGGAATGATTGCCATTTCTTTTCGTGATTAATTCGTCATGCGAGTAAAGAAGTATGTATTTACAACTGCAAATACTTGATGTTTTATTTTTTTAAATTATGCAATCGACATGGTTGAAATTCTTGGTAATAGTAGATGATTGTCATATTCTTCCAGATTGAATAATGCCTGAGTACTCACTGATCAGATTCGATAATGCCTGAGTATTCACTAAATTGACACACAGTTTGACTTTAAAAAGTAACCAAACATTCTATAGGGTTAAATTTTCTATTGGCAATTTTGTTTTTATCAATTTTGGTGCAGCGACTCAGCCCCAACTCAGATGGTGAACTTTGTCATCTTCAAACAACACCAATATCATGTAAATGCCTAATATAAATTAAGAGGAAATTTCGTAACCATAATTGTTTTATCAATTCTGGTGTCTCTACATATATCTCCCCATCCCCAAGATCACTCAGGGCCAGGAGCTTACATCATAAATTGGTCGAAAATAGCAGCAATATGTCTCACATATCACAGTGAGTTCTCACCAATGAGCTGTGTGTCAGTTTTTGCTTCTCACTATGAATGCCGTGATTGTCGTCCCCATATAAGTATGACAGTTGAAAATATGTAAGTGTTCAAGTGACTTAATTTGGTCACCATTTTTCAAGGTAGTGAAATTTGAAGGCCAAAATCTTACGGAAATGAATCTGTTCGATATAAATTTTTGAAGTATCCAGGACGAGTTATTGGGAGATCTCATTAGTCCAATAGATAGCTGATACAGGGTTGCCAATAGGTACTGGTACGGGTACCGGAACCGACAGTAATCAGGAATTAAATCGGTACCGGTTCTGATGTCGAGTACCGATGGTTCTCGGTACTGATTGTTGATTTCTATTAATATACCTCTTAACGAATATAAAATGCCATAATGATTCTTATGATCACATGAGTGACATCTATTGAGTTTTATTTTCCCTTGTTTTAACTTTTATTGTGATATAAAGTTAATGTCACAGACGCAGTGTATTTGACTATTTTCTCTCAAAATCTATTCCAAATTTTCGAACTAGCCAACTACAACTAGGCTTACTGGAAACGACTTTGGTCTCATTGGGTGACATCATTTATGAAATTACAACATGCAAGTAATATGGCCGATTAGTGAGCTCTCTAATTAATTAGTAATAATTACCACACAAATAATATGGTGTACCGTGTATCCATACAAGCCTACAATGTTAGCCAGCCCAGTAGTCAAACATACATGTCTACATTCGTTCCACTCTGTATTCATGCTTTTTTTAAATCCTCCCTTTGCGACTTGCCGAAAACCGCCGCAGACAACAAATTAATCGCAAATGTCCTTGCGATTTTTATTTTCGTTGTTTGACTAAACATCGAACTTAACGAATAATTGATGATGGAACCCCACAAAATGAAAGTTATTTGCAGTATAAAAGTCCACTAAATGAGTACCGATACCGAACCGGTTTGTAGTACTGAACATCAGTACGGAACCGGTACCGAAAGTTGTGGTACCGTTGGTACTTTGGCAACCCTGAGCTGATATCTCCCCTCCCCCATTCATGACACGAGCCTCAACTTTTGACATCATTAAACTACATGATGTCTATATATAAGTTTGGTGGATATCGGCGACTTTAGTGTCCCCCCCCCTCCTTCCCATCTCACAATTTGGCGTTTTTAAACCACACAATTAGATTCCTTGTATCATGGAGAAGAATATAAATTTTCTGGAAATTGCAGTAACAATATTGGTGCCCCTCCCCAACCCTGACTCAAACAGCACCACTTTTGACATCTTGTAACCAAACCATTAGACTCATGATATCATGGAGATGATAATGCACAAGTTCAAGATGGTGGAAATTGGCGACAAATAAATTTCATAGATTGTGTTGCCCCTCCCCTTTTCTGTCCTTGACACCAATAGCAATCACTTTAGAAAATTTTCACCTGCACCATTTTATCTTCCTCGTAAAAAGTTATCCCTGTTAGACCCCTTTGGTGACATCTAGATGGTCCCCCGTTAATTTCTATAGAACACAGACAAACAGACATTCTCAAATATAGACAGAGATAGAAGATAGATTAAAATTAATAACAAACTGACATATTTTTTCATGTTAAACATTGTGATAAAGGTTTTACAGGTTTCTATATCTTTAACACATAATTTGAGGTAAAAGCCTATCAGTGTCCAGTATTTAATTACCCCCAACACCTCTAACACTGAGACAAATGCCATGGCTAACAGATTGGCTTTAGCATTGCTTGAAAATTAATTAACTCTCATGCCCCCTAAGCATTTGTCAACACACTGTAGACAATCAAGTAGGCATGCCTCACACAAAGGGAAGCATTTATGTTTATATAGGCTGATCTCAGCTCAATATTTCTGGAAAGTTTCCTGCCCAAATACAAAGAGAATGTGTGGTGTTTGTATAATCTGGACAATGACATGCGTTTGTTATTATTTACATACTAGTAAGCAACTGTTAGTGACATTTAATGTTATTAGCGACCCACAGTTGGTAGTGAATTCCCGATGACTCCTGACAATTTTGTTTACTATTTATTTTATATTCCTGTCAAAGCAACATTTGTTCATAATTATTATCAGCAATAAATGCCAAGTATTTCAAATTATTAAATTTATAAATTCTGTATCATGCTCAAACAGTTCTATTGGTGACGATATTTGGTCATACCTTGATATCATTTTCAGTATTGTAGTAGGTATTAAAATCCCGATATCGTGAATCCCTAGTAAAAGGAGCAATTAAATATTTATCATAATGTTAATACAGTAATGCCCTAAATAATTGACTCCTTAACCACAGCAGAATTATGGGTAACTTTTTAGGATTTAGTCAGAAATATGCTTGTTGCCATTCATCGCAAAGCTCTCACTGAGAGCTTCCCGATGAATGGCAACAGGCCATATTTCCGACTAAATCCTGCAAAATTAGAGCATTACTGTACTTGAACTCTTAAAGGTACGGTTGGCCTTGGCGGTGGGTATCCTGTGAAAATATTTCCACCCGTCAAAAACCGCCAAAAACAGAAAGAACAACAAAATGTAGACAGACTTTGTCCGTATACAAATAAGAAATATCGCATAAACAGTATGTTATTGTCATATTTTTGACCATTGTTATGTAAACAAAGGCATAAAAAGTTACTTTTCTGGTGTTTGTTTATATTATGATGGTAAACATAAAGAGCGTTCTTTGTTGGTGAATTCCTGATATGGAACGAATAAAGAGCGTTTATGCCATTTGTGTGTGATTAGCCAGCAGCATTGTGTTGTCTTCTGTAACACAATCAGGCTCTTGCTTAGGTAAAATATAGTAAATCTTTATGATAACATGCTGTTTACGCGATGGTCATGGCATATATGAACGAAACTGTATGCGTTTTAATGTTTTTCTGTTTACGGTGATTGGAACAAATATGAATATTTTCGACAACTAAGGCCTCACATGCCTTTAAGTTGGGTAGTTTGGCCATATAAGGCAATTTCAGAGTATGATAACACATGAAAATTACACAACCGGGTATAACTATGCAGATTAACCTTAACTGTCTGACTATTTAATTATGGGTAGAACAGAGCCTGGGTTCTTTGTTACATTGCTCACAGTTACTGGGTATGAAAACTTTACTTTAATTGTTGCCATCTGCTTCAATTCAAAACTATTTCTGATAAAGGCTGCTTAAAAGGTATAAATTTCATTTTGCAAAAGGACGGAACTGCAATCAAATTGATCATTGGTCACATATTGATCTTAGTATTAAACATGGACCAAAACGGCACAAGAACTGCATGGTTGTGTTTGATCGATAAACAAAAGAACATAAACTTACAAATATGATCAAGCATTTAAGTAGAAAACCATATGACAATGACGCCTGCCAGGCTGTCATATGACATTACGCGAGACTGGTGTGAATTTATGTATGTACATGAATGTACACGGTGTGCATCTATATATAAAATGTTACGACAATGACCCCATCAGCATCAGTGCTGTATCGCGGACACATTGATTCATTGATGTATCGTTACACCCCTACAACCACTGTCTCCTATATGTATATAGCAATCACCATTTTCCTAGTCGAGACTATTTTGTTCTGTCAGAAAACCAACAGCCCAATACAGAGTAATGCCAGAACCAAAGAAATAAACTTATTTGGACTGGTATGCCTTCAAATAATGTTCGCACAAGTTGAATTTGGCTAATAAAAATTACATTTGGCCAATTTTTTTTTACCCCAAATGGAGACAGAAAGCATGGAGCCGGAAAGCTAATTAATAAGCGCTGAATAGATCAACAATCCAGACGAAGTTAGGCGACGAAAGTATTTCGTACTTTGGAGATATCGTACAGTAACGGTCCAATAAATATGCAGATTTTTGTTTATACGCGGTTGATGACAACGACACTGTAAACATGTATGCTTTGAAGAGAGTTGTTATCAGTGAGCGCAATGAATAGTTGAATACCTAGTGACGACGCTGTTCTTTTATGGAGTGTTTTTGTAATGTCCATTAAATTGGTGGATCGGAATAGTGTCCATTGTTCACATTCACTGCACATAATCAAACTTCATGAGACAGCAACAGGTAAGCTCTAAAATTTAACCAACCAAATCGTCAAAATGCTAAATCTGTACACTGGTTATGTCATTTTTTGTTGATTAGGCAGTCTGTAAGATAAAACACCTAAATGCTTTGTTCCCTATTGGATGTACAGGCGAGCAGTTCTTAACTCAATGGTTACGTAATGTGTCATAAACTGCATCCCGTCTAATAATAACCAGGCCAGGCCACACATCATAAAAGGTTTGAATAGATATTCAACAGTTATCACCTTACTATAATAAGCAATAGTTAGCAAACGTCATGGTGTCAGCGACATTGAGTTATTACAATTGGTTTAGCGGATTTATTTCATTATAATTATATAGAATGTTAGTTTCATGTTTGCGAATTTTGTTTCAGGTAACAACTCCCATAGTGCATCTGAACAAATGTTGAAAGAGAGTAACAACATGAAGGAAGTACAAGTAACAACCATAGCCAAAGCAGAACAGTCCATCGTTTCCGCGTTGAAAAATTTCTGACTTTGATTTTCAACGGGCTTTTAGCATATGGTCGGATGTGAAATCCTGCCGTATTTTGTATTACTAGTAATGCTTTACATGAATTGAGCTGCCTGTGCGATATAACACATACCTATGTTCATATAATATTATTTTTAAAGTTGTTTTTATTCTTAGTAACAAATAAAGTTTAAAACAAATATTTTAGTCATTAATTGTGAAGCGCCGAGAAAATGAGGATTTAATTTGGCCAAAGTTTTTTTTAATTTATAGGCCAAAAAACATTTGGCCAAAGTTTTTTTCATTTGACTAAACTTTTGGCCACAAGATTTTCGGTCCAGCACGAACACTGCCTTCAAACTATCCACCCTAGAGATTGTTTTCCAGTATTGCGCATTATCATAAACCCTCCCACTTCCCCTAGCTCAACATTGTTATATAACCAAGTATAACCTTGCAAGTCATACATATATCTGGACAGCATCCCTTTATTCTATTACAATAAATACCACTCAATTACACATTAGAACTCAACCAATTTGATGCTTCCCAACAACAGCAGAACTTAAACTAAGTACAAATAATTGTACATTTGTTCTGTTTCATCAAAATATTGCTCACTTACATCAGGTCCATCGATAAAAAATAAATAGGCAACTGAGAGTGCCTGTCCTCATAGAATTACACATCCTATAACATGGAAACCCTCCAATTTCGCATAAATGCATGTTTTGCATATAAATTTGACAAAAGAGCTAAAGGGACGGGCAGCCTTCGTTGTTGGTTATAATTTAGAAATAACATGTATCAAGTTCAAGCCTTGAAATAGTGTGTCTGTCATTTGCAGAATGAGGTCCTCAGAGGGTGAATTTAGTGATGCTACCCCGCATAGCGGGCTAGCATCACTAACTTCACCCTCTGGGAACCTCATTCTGCTGAAGTGTAAGCAGAATGAGGTCCCCAGAGGGTGAATTTGGTGATGCTAGCCCACTATGCGGGGTAGCATCACTAAATTCACCCTCTGGGGACCTCATTCTGCAAATGACAGACACACTATTTCAAGGCTTGATCAAGTTATGATAATTGCCTCAAGAATATACTAATAGTATACCATAATGATGATATGAATGTGATATTATTCACAAAACATGCTTTGTGTCAGAGAAAATGTAGGTCGAGTGTTGTTTAGTTTCTCGCAAAAAGCGCAGTGAATTGTTTATAAGCAGTCACGATATTGCATCATTTCCTTATTTGGATCCGCATTTAAAACCCCTAATATTGTGCGTCTTTGACTTACAACTCACAATCGTATCATTTGTAAATTCCTTATTTGGTATGTATTACCATATATAGGTTTGTGACGTAATTACCATAAGTTAGGAGAAAATACTAACTGGACTGAAAAATATTCATCTCTTTGCAAGAACAATTATATTATGTACATGTTTTCTGTCTGATCATTTCTCAATCATGAAGTAACGTAGATTTATAAGCTGGATTTTGAACTGACAGTGGGTAAAATGTGTCGATTAAAATAAAATTTGGCGCGATTTGAATGCGATTGTTGATTATGCCAATAATTTTATCTTCCACAGCGCAACAGAACACTTTCATTGGACGATCCGATAGTTCCGAGTGTTTGTCTATAAACAAATGAGTTTAACTAGATGATGTAGGAATTTCAAACTAAAATATTTTTTTTCAATTAGGGGGTGATGGGTACAAGGGCGTAATTCTGGGTACGGCTGGACGGTTTTGGCTGTACCAATATTTTGCTGGCAAAGGTGAATAATATACTTCTAACAGGACCAATGTTAATAATCCTGTCATTCCCATCAGTATGCCCAATTAACTTATTACGAGTATTGGAACAACGAATTGATCATAATGTTTGATCAGTACACGTAGTTATGATAATTTGCATCATGTTCCGTGTATACGTGTAGGCATGTGCGTGGTATAGATCTGGCGTTATATATAAACATCACAACCAATGGCCCTTTCAGTCATAACACAAACTCCTTTCCATATTATATACATGTAGGGCTGTATGGGCCTATTCCTAAGTTATGCTCCATGGCTAAGCACTGCCAGGAAAGTGCATGGGCCAAATGTGTACGTGGTATTGACGTATGGATTTTGGTAAATTTATTTGTTACGATACATGTATCGCCAACCATAGGCATGTTACTATCATGTGCCAAATTCAGTCAATCAGGTATAGGCTATAGAATTTTTGTTCAACCAGCTAGCACTCCACACTCCTCTCACCACACTCCCCTCAACAACTTCCTGCAGTGACATGGCTGCATCGGCGAATGTAATTATGTGATTGTCACTCACTCATGTACATAATCTACTAGAAATACCACCGATGTCAGGATTTAGTTGATCTAACTCATTGTTACAGTAAATATTACTTATTTCCATTTTTGTAACCACTTCTATATGCATGTATATATATCAGGAAACCAAGTAAAACACGTCATTTTGAATGCAATATTAAAAGATTTCCTCAGGACAGGCCCCCGAACCCCCTCCTCTTGCGTTCTCTCCCACTCTTGTGTTCTCCCCCACTTACTAGTACTGCTTTGCAGCTCGGATAATGCTTCACGGCATATGTAAATTGTGACCATATTATTCGGCCGTACACATAATTGTATGACCGCTACGCCCCTGGATGGGTACCTTGAGATAAGAAAGTATTTGTTTGGTCCTCGTCTCTGTAAATTTGATGCAGACCCGTATCTCAGCAGAGCGATGGGAGATAACTATTCCTGGAGTTTTATTATGTATATGCATTAAGGAATGTGCAACAGGTAACCGAATAGATAACTTCCTGCTTTTGCACAATTACGTCAACCGAAGGATCGACACCACTTCACAAAATGTGAATATATTGATGAAAAATTACGATTTCTGTACAACTCCGACAAGGTACAGATTATCTGACGTAACAAGCACATTAAGAGAAATTTAATTGTCATATGTGAAATGTGGTTAGATTATTGCATTTTTTTCAAACTTATTCAAAACTTAGTGCAATTGGATTTGATAAAATATCTCTGACATGGATGGAGTCTTATTTAACAAATAGAATGCAAGCAGTAGATATATATGGTACTCTATCCAAATTTGAACGTATCACCTGTGGAGTCCCTCAAGGATCAATCTTAGGCCCCCTTCTTTTTCTACTCTATGTGAACGATGCTAGCCAGGCTGTGGATTGTCACCTCCTTCTATATGCGGATGACTCTGCCCTTTTGGTTTCAGGTTGTGATGTCCGCGCTATTGAGCAGAGGCTCAGTTCAGAAATGAATAAACTGAAATTATGGTTGGTTGACAACAAATTGTCCTTACATTTAGGGAAAACAGAATCAATTCTGTTTGGGTCTGGAAAGAAACTTGTAAAACACTCTGAACTGAGGGTCTGCTGCGATGGCGTTGACATCGCACCAACTAAATCTGTTAAATATCTAGGGGTGTTCCTCGATCAGAGGCTAAATGGTGAAATGATGGCAGAGCATGTTCTAAGTAAGGTAAATGCAAAACTGAAATTTTTGTACAGAAAAGCAAACTATCTGAATGAAAAATGCAGAAAACTTCTAATTAATGCTCTTATTCAATGTCATTTTGACTACTCAAGTGGTTTTTGGTTCTCTAGTCTGACAGTAAAAACAAAAAAGCGTCTTCAAGCATCTCAAAACAGACTTGTCAGATTTATCATGAAACTAGATCGCATGACTCATATTGGTAATAATGAATTTAAACATGTTAAATGGCTTCCAGTGAGTGATAGGGTAGACTTCAGAAAAATACTGATGGTACTAAAAATCTCGGAAAAGAAAGCTCCAGCATATCTAGACAATAATTTTATATTAGCTAGTACTCATTGTTCTTACATGTATGTAACTCGATCAGGGACCCTGAAATACTCATTACCCTCTGTAAAATCCAAGGGCATCCACAGTTTCTATTTTACAGGAGCGAAACTGTGGAATGGTCTAGATAAAGTATACTGCAGTGTAGTTGCATTTCGGCC
The DNA here is from genome assembly GCA_032622095.1 of Siphonodentalium dalli. Lineage (NCBI taxonomy): Eukaryota > Metazoa > Mollusca > Scaphopoda > Gadilida > Siphonodentaliidae > Siphonodentalium > Siphonodentalium dalli. The sequence continues at coordinate 217,298,339 of CP136063.1, forward strand.
GCGGTGGCAACGCTAACCGCACCGCGGTTAAGTGGACACTTGTTTTGTCCAGCAGGGTATAACATATATACTATTATAATTATAATATGTATATACTGTTGTGTATTATATTGATTCAACTTGTAAACATATCCATAATATGTATTCATGTACATGTATAACCTGAACTATCAAAATAAAATCTAAATCTAATCTAAAAAATTTACTTTTCCGTTTTAGTGATAAATCACGGTGGGTGATACATGTACAGCCAATCAGATGATGGTAGCATTATAACAACATCTGTACTAATATATATTAATTATTATATTTTAATCAAGTTGAATATTACATATTAATAAGCGATTTCCAGGACTGTGCCGAAATCATTAAATTTAACTTATTTTTGTGATCGTAAGCACGAAATCAAAATCGAACTTCGAAATTTGACATATGTAAATCACTCAATATATATTATAGAAGGCTACGATCGAGAACAGACTACACATCAAAAGTGGCAGTACATAATATTCTTACTCTGAGCTGATTACTAACCAAACCGACAAGTTCTGTGATATAAATAAGAGCTGTTTATCAACTCAATAAACAATCAACATTTCACAACAATGGCTTCCAAATTTTAAATCGCTTGCACTCTTAAAAAATCAAAGAGAAGAACGATAACTCATTTTATCCGTACGTCACACCTCCCAACTTGAATGCATCATATGCCCGAAAAAGTCTGGGACCGAAGGAATCGTTGTCGCCATATTTTGGAGTGTTGGACTTAAATATACAAAAACAAAAACAAAACCAACCCAACTCAACCAAATCCACCTAAATTCTTCAAGTGTTCCTGTATGGTTGAAATACGTTTTGTAGGATCAGTGTTAAATCTCTGAACTGTTCCAAACACAACATATAAGACTTTAGTCTAGAAATAAGACTAAGATTCATATTATCACCCCCTTGTATTATTTGTATATTATTTTATGGTATTATCTCGTCTCATTCGAAATCACACGATGTGTTATTAGCTGCCACATAACATTAATACTATAGGGAATGTAGAACTCAGTTATTCACAAACACATCTCTGACAAGTTTTTTACTCATATTAGCATTGCAATGGTTGTAGCGCCAGGTTTGAAGTATCGGTTAAAGGTACTCAGTCCGATTCGATGGTACACTATGCATTTACTTGTAATTTACAACGGTGTGTCCTTTTTGCATGAGCTTTAGACTTTTGCCAGAGTATATAATTGTTTACCAGGGTATTGCCAGAGTATAATCTGGTACCGGTACAACATGACTCCGATAATTGACTATATAATATGTTCTGATTTAAGTGTGTTTACATTGGTTTTACCTATGTATGTCCTGTTTCACCAACATTTTACTAGAGTAAAGTGAGGTACACCATGCCTTTAGGCTACGTGGAATTTACGAGGATATATATATGTCCTTTGTTATATAGATATGGACTTTACATGACTTTTACCAGAGTATATATCATTGTTTACCTGACTTTACCATATTTTACCAGAGTAGAGCCATGTAAACCACGGTTTACCTGGCTTTTAAATTACCAGGGAGTTTGTTTTTTTCATAAGGATAAGGGAAAGGCTGGAAATCCCCCAATCGTATATAGGATAGCAAGACGCGGTCGTGAAACTATAGACATGTAATGTGCAACATGTATAAACATACTTAAACTGACGCATCATAATGTATGATGATAAACTTTATTCACAATTATAACCAACATGCAGTCATTGTAGACTATATACAATTTGCACTTTTGTCATTTAGTCATTTGGACAGTGCATTGTTATTGACATTTTTTTTTCCGCTGTGGTTGTTGTCGTCGCCCTCGGTATCATTGTTGTTGTTGATGCTATATAGCTGATTGTATGATTTTATTGTGGTTATTGTTATTGTTGTTGTTGTTGTTGTTGTTGGTGGTGGTGGTGGTGGTGGTAGTGGTGGTGGTTTTGTTTTCGTCGTCGTTGTTCAAGTGTTGTTGTTGTTGTTGTTGTTGTTCAAGTGTTTGTGTTCTTGTGTTCTTGTTGATTAAGAACATTTTGATGTCCATGAATATATAACCATCTTTGACCAATCAATCAAAAGAACGGATCCAGTTCCGTACACGAACATTTCTCTCCATTCGTAATCTCGCAGTATCCAGTCCAAGCATTACAGAAATCACCCGCGGGACAGTCTTTGCATGGGACAAGATATTTCTCGTAGTCGATCGGTTTGTCCATATCCGAAAAGACATCGTCAAAGTCTTCCAAATCTGGAATGGACACTGAAAGCATAAATAAACGAATTCTAAATACAGAACGAAAACAAGACATGAAATAGTGTGTCTGTCATTTGCAGAATGAGGTCCCAGAGGATGAATTTAGTGACGCTACCCCACACAGCTGGCTATAGCATCACCAAATTCACCAACTGGTGAGCTCATTCTGCTGAGGCACCAACTGCTATGGGAGAACTAGGGTCAGACTGAAGTTCCCCAGTTGAAGTTGGTGATGTTCACCCATTAACAGTCACCTCGATTTTGCATTTTATCTTCTGCAAATTAGGGGATATAGAAACTGAAAAGAAGGGAAAAGGTAACTAAGAAATGTTACTTTGAGAATAGTTACTTCTCAAAATACGAGGCCTAAGCAGAATCAGGTCACCAGAATGTGAATGTGGTGATGCTAGCCCACTGTGTAGTATAGCATCACTAAATTCCCCCTCTGGAAACCTCATTCTGCAAATGAGAGACATATTATTTCAAGGCTTGTCGGAAACAGATTTACACCAGTTCAGGGTAAATTATTTCGTTGGATGATGATTTCGTGGTTGGGCCAAACCATGCATTCAATGAATATTAGACAAATATTATATATTATAGATAAATAGTGGATATAGAAACTGAACAGAAGTAACGAAAAACAATGTTATTTTGAGACTGTATATACATACTTCACAGAAGTTGAGGCCTAGGAAAAACATATATATGGCAAAACGAGGTCCCCATGCAGATGGTGAATTTGGTGATGCTAGCCCGCTGTGTTGGTCAAATAGGGCACATATGCAACTTGTCGATCCCTTTACCGATCTAAGTCAATCAAAGTGTGTTGTTGGGTGATCCCAAGCCATCTAAATATTCACTCCACGCACCCCAATGCATGCATCCCGATCCAAATTGGTCGCCTTCCAGATGGGTTCAAATAGGGCAACCAGGCAATTTCTCGGCCCCTTGACCGATTTAGGTCAAACAAAGGGTGTTACGAGAAATGGCATGGGTGCCCTATATACTTGAATCCATCTGAACGGCGGAAAATATGGATCGGTGAGTGGTGTGCTGGGTTGGGGCGATTACGATTACAATTACTTTTGATTTACGATTACGAAACAGAGGGTGTTATGATGGCCACCAAGCCAGTGTAAATATTCACTGGTGTGCGGAGTGAATATATACATTGGCTTGGTGGCCATCATGATGATCATAACACCCTCTGTTTTACCTAAATCGGTCAAGGGGCCGAGAAGTGGCATGGTGTCCTATTTGAACCCCCCGGGCGGCGGCCATTCTGGATATATAGGGTCGGTGTGTGGGGTGAATATTTATGTTGTCCTGGGGGCACCTTAAACACCCTTCGTTTGACCTAAATCGGTCAAGGGACAGAGAAATTGCACGTGTGCCCCATTTGAACCCCTTTGGATGACGCCATTTCTATATGTGTGGGGTGTGTGGAAAGGGTGTTTTGGGTGCCACACTCAACACATTTGTTTGACCTAAATCGGGCAAGGGGCCGAGAAATGGCATGGGTGCCCTATTTGAAACCTTCTGGACGGCGGCCATTTTGGATCGGGTGGGGTATGTGGAAAGAGTGTCTTAGTGGCCACCCCTATATATACCCCATTGTTTGACCTAAATATATATTTTGTTCGAATAAGGAATACGGAATGGAAGTCACTAAATCAACCAAGAACCCATGAGAATAAATAACATTCAACATGTTGTTGTGAGTGATAAATCATGTTTAAAACATAATATGTCATGTTAAATCTTGCTAAATAACAATGACAAATCATGTTAAAACAATCATGTTAATTACAACATAGCATGATACTTCCTGTTACATTATCTATAAATATAATAGTACGATCTGTCTGTCCGCGTCCGTGCGTCTGACTATATATCCGGATTTTTCTCCCAGACCCCAAGACCGATTTCAAACAAATTTGGTGTGGTGACTCGGGGTACCAATGGCTGAGGTTATAACGGCGTTAGTTTTTCAAATCTTTTATTTAAAAAAAAAATAATTAAAAAAATAAATAAATACAAAATGTAATACTTGTTAATTTGAGCAAATGGCTCAATCTAAAACAAAACATTTAATTTAAAAACAAAATTTAAGTTTTTTTGTGTGGAAATCAAACTGTTTAAACGATCAAAATGTGCGTGAATGCACAAAAGGCGCATGCCCATAACATGCCCCTTTAAAGGGACATTTTAGGAACGCTCTTCAATATTCGGTGTTAAAGGGGTACTGTACGCCAAATGTTGTTGTTGGTTTCTATAGTCTCCGAGTCGGAGAATAAGGTAACAATTTTTCCATTATTTGAAAGTCTGTTGAGTACGAAGTCATGTTACGGATGACAAATTTACCGGAATGCAAAAATACAAATTGTCGTTGTCGTGTAATTTTTGTAAAGTTTTCAACCAAATGACTCAAATAAAAGTTATATTATATGCATACTAGTCCCATATAATCATTTAAGTTATTGTATCGTCGCTAGTCAGTGAGTGGCTTGAGTGTTCTCCCCGTATCATCATAATATTTTAATCGATCGTGTGTGCGATCGGTTTAAAAATCCAGTATCCCTCAATTACTGTTTTTGATTACGGTAATTCGTAATTTAATTGACGCCATTTTATGGCTCCAGTCATAAATTCAATTTATATCAAATTATTAAATTTTAAATTATAAAATTTTAAGATAGCCTATTAACCTGAGCGTTTACAGAATACATCTTCGACTCAAATTACTTATGTTTCTATATATTATCGATATTAGATCGTTGTTGTCACCGGAAATTTAATGAAAATGGCGTACAGTACCCCTTTAAAGACGCAATGCACGCACACTCTTTGCAGTGAGTGATTTGTTTGTATTTGTTTGGAGACCAAAAGTTAAATATTATCGAATTGCCTCATCTGAAAGTAGTTACGAGTGTACCCCCACCCCATGCAAGTGCATCATATATTCGACATAATTTTTTCCTTATATATAGCACGTATACAAATAATATTAACATAAGTATTTAAAAACTGGTATGTCGTAAAATCAGATGGAGCATCGTTAACCCTTATATTATTATTATATATGACGGGAGCAGCGCTGACCAGTGCATCATTAAAGATCCTGTGTCCGTGCACTATATATTCTCTAATATATGCTAGTCTCCCATGTGGAGCCTCACATTTATAAGAGAATGCACTGTCTTACAATTTCAAGGTAAATATTGTTAGGCCAATGTATTCTCTTATATATGCGAGGCTCACTATATCGCAGACTCGCATATATATGAGAATGCATTGGAACATTGTTTTCGCAAAATTTCTAGAAGCTCCAGTCATTGAAGGGTTAAAAAAATAGCGATAGTAACATGTCACAAAAATTATTATTAGAACAGAAATCATGGTGTAATGTTGATGGTGAATTTGCCCTACTATAATATTAAACAAAATCGAGTCTTACCTCTTTCTTCCATGTCATCCACGTATTTGTACTCCAAATGTGATTGTGAAGACCAAGGAAAAGTAAATATTTCTTCCTTTTCAATCTCCTCCAAATCTACAGAATCTCCGTTATCGGCAAATACGAGGGAGAAAACCCCTAAAATTAATGCCAAAATGTGAATATTTACAATCGACACATCCATCGTTAAGCTCTAGTGGAGTTTTTTTTTAACGTCGCGAGCGTTTCTATATAAGTATATGTGTCTCAAAGATCGAATACTATAACGAATGTCCAAACCAGATATGCTATCATAATTGAATGGGATATACATTACATGGGGCGTTCCCCCCGACGCTCGGATAGTTTTCATTTTCTAATATCATGTTGCGGGCATGCATGCTTATCAGGAGATATACATATCATTTACCACAATTCAGTGTGACCAAGTCATTTGTTGGCGTATAGAGTGGACACACTTTCTCCACATGTATGTCCCTGATAAATATTAGCCATGGACGGCACGAAAAGTACTGCATGGGTTATAGATGTGGCGCGGTTTCAAAGGGTACTGTAAATACGGCCATTTAAGGCACCATATCTCCTGTTATACTCAAAGAATTATATATGTAACAAATTAATGAATTTGATACATGCATATGGTTAGTGCAAAATACACTCATGTGCTCTATATATGAACGGTGAATACAACATTATTATAATTAACATTAATTAGCCTATAATCTCAGAAACTCCATGTTGACCCCCCATGTGGTATATACACCTCAAACTTTCAAACTATTAGATATCTCAAACATACCACCCTAACTTATTACCATTTTCAGTCCGAACAAATTCACCAAAAGCCAGCAAAAGTAGGAATATATTCGATTTTTCGTTTGAAGACAATAAATTTCACACCAAGTATTGATTGGACATTCCAACTATCAAAAAAAATTAAACCTACTTTTGATCTGAAATTTAAAAATAATGTTGTGTCAGACCAGGGGGGGAGGGTCGGAAAAAATTTCCAGGCACGTATGATGATTTTTTTTTTCCGGCCTCGGACCACCCATGCACCCACCCAATTGCTTCCGTTTCCGGCTTTTTTTTCCAGGCAATTTTGGACACCCACCCTTTTTTTTTCCGTTTCAGTAAATTTTTTCCGGTCAGTTTTGGACACCCACCCCCCTAAATTTGAGAAAATTATCAATTGAGCAACCAAATAGCTGATTATCCTGCATTATCATAATTTATTGCGCGATATTTGAATAGAACAGTGCATAATGAGATAACGATACTATTTGAATTTATCATATAAGTGTCATTAATCAAGAAATGTGTCAACATAATCACATTTCAAGGGATATATAGACAGAGTGCCAAAGTTTTTATTAACATTCATTTTCATAATATATAGTCACATGATCTAGTCACATAATCACATTTGAGTATTCTACATAATACATGGAACCGGTACAACAAATTTCAGATTATTTGATATTTTGATATTTGCTATGTGATATACAGTAATGCCCTAATTAATCGACTCCATAAGCACAGCAGAATAATAGGTAATTTTTCAGGATTTAGTCGGAAATATGGCTTGTTGTCATTCATCGGAAAGCTCTCATTATTTTGCTGTGGTTATGGAGTCGTTTCATTAGGGCATTACTGCATGTATTGCTGGAATCAAATTGTTTATCAAAACATGTGGAAATACAACTGGTCATCCCAGTTCATCCAAGTTTGAAGAATAATGCTAATACCAAACATAACCATGATATAACCGCGCTACTCTTCTTGGGGCATCTCAGAAACCAGAACTGAGGAAACATGTTATAGCGTGTAATGGCAGGCTGGTACACTGCTAAAAATTTGAAGATATATAAACGCGTCACATGTTTTATTAAAATTGGTAGTGTTTATAAATATACGGATCATGTGTTTATTTGTATAATATGAAATCGCTAGTGTTTATAATAAAACATTCGACATGTTTTAAACAGTTGCATTACTATCTTCGACAGTGCAGCACTGTAATTTAAAATCTGAATACAATTGTCCAATTTATTAATTCAACTACAAATTAACTTTAAAATAAATATATGTGGTAATAAATGTTTTAAACAAATATTTATGGCTAATTGCACTTGTTTCGTATGGTATAAAACGCCAGCGTTTATATATTGATGTATGGCTAAAACACCAGCGTTTATGACTACGCGCGAGCGACTTCCCCGACATGTATCATGCTGTGATTTGTCTATCAAATAGTCTGCTGGGTGTAATACAATACCATTGCTATGGTAGACTTAGGTGACTTTTGGATGGAATAACATCTGTGCTAAGTTACCACGCATGGAAAGCCAGTTAATTTTGGCCTCATTTAAATCACACTCTGCATTGTGTCTGTTTACTGTATCTATTTGTCTGTGATATTTATAACTCAATGTTCAATCAATTCTTCATAGAATAACAGTCTTCTTTGGATTTTGTGGTATCGTGAAATTAAGGTAAGTTTATATCTACGGTATTAGCAAGAACTAATGCAGATATAATCGATCTATATCGAAATGAAAAGGATATATTGTATATGTGCATGTCATCTGAAATGGATAGGGTGACACTATCTAAATCTCAAACTCTCTCAGTTACGCGTGTATCTTTTTGAGTTGCAAGAATATAGAATCCTTTTGGGGGCTAGTCTCACCAGTGGTAAAACAAAATTTAAAGCGGCACATAAGTTTCAAACCCTTTATTCATTATTGGGTTTGAAACCCTTTATTCATTATTACTGACCGTATATATCTGTCTTGCACGTACGGGTTGGTGAATGTCCAAGCTCGCGATTGCATGATTTAAGAGACTTTGGTGAGCGATTTTGATTTGCGTCTCTTACAATGATGAAAATTTCCCGTGTATTAATCAATTCAATGGTTCCTGCATTAGTTTTTAATATTATAAAGTTCCCTGTCAACACAAGTCAGAATATCAACAAGTATCCGTATTAAACGGTTTATAATATGACCGCTATATATATACGAATGATCTAAGTTGCTGTTTGCTTTTCAGATATTTTCACTAAAGTTTAATTAATTAATTTTAAATCTTCATTGTTTCAGGATTCTGAATGACCAGGCAATATTACAGGAGACGGAAAAGTTAAGGAACTGGCGAGATATTACACAGTTAGTGTACACAAATGGAGGACTGACGGAGCACACGAGTTGTATAACGGCACGAGCTGATATTTGAAACCATGATTTAAATATTATGAAGAGCATGCAGTGATAAACTGAAACACAAGCTTTCCGTGCACAGAGATTCCATCAGTGATCTGATGATCAGTCATCTTGTACTCAAAACAGAGCCAGAAGATTAAACTACCACTTCTCTCCAAAACCTCGGAGATGGTCCCAAATATGGGACTCAGAGCCATTATACGGGATATACATGGATTCTACATACGACGAAATATAGGATATATATATATAGAAGTTCAACATACAATATGGTCTATAGACTATACCGTATAACTAGATATACAGTATATGGAACTGCACGGCATTGGACTACACATAAAGAATCACTGGATTATATCAGGAACTATATACACATGATTTATCAGAACATTTTTTAATTCACAGCATTGGATTAAAAAAAACACGTGACTTTTAATATTCTCACAATGGATTTATCAGTAACCACGTGACTTTAAATATTATAATATGGATTTACAAGAAACCAAAGACTCGTACCATTATACGACATTTGAGTCATTTATGGTTTTTACCCTAATTCCATGACTGGAGCTTCCTGAAGTTTTGCGAAAACCATATTCCAATGCATTCTCTTATATATGCGAGTCTCCCATAGAGAGCCTCGCATATACAAGATAATACATTGGTCAATCAATATTGATCTTGTAAGCCAATGCATTATCGTATATATGCGATGCTCCCTGTGAGAGACTCGCATAAGTAAGAGAATCAATGGCACATGATATTTAATGCTGCAACAGCGCAGCTCCCGTCATGAAAGTGTTAAGAAACAAGGTGGATTCAAAAATGACAATTAATAATAATTATAGTCAAATATAAAATAAATCTCAATCTCCGCAAACAAATCCATCTTTAATTATAAATGTATATAATATTCTACATTCATTCAACGTCGACCAGTTATTTGCACGAGGATCACATCGAACTAGTTCGAAACAACCTAGTTCCATGAGTTTAAGAACATTTTGTGTTCTTATCAAATTGACGATCAATCGAAACACTAGTTAACCAATGAACATTTTGAAGATGATGTTGAACAATTTGTTGAATTGTACCGAAATTTGTTTTTGAGAATAAAATATTTATAAACACATCGGGTGTTTTATTTTCATAATAATAAACACGTCATAGTGTTTATAAAGTGTGTCTGGAAAATCAACACGTTGTGTGTTTATTATAAAACGCTATGACATGTTTTAATATAAACACTAGTGTTTATTCATAATCGGATAGAGTGTTGATTTTAAAACACTATGACGTGTTTTTATATAAACACTGGTGTTTATTCATAATTGGATGGAGTGCTTATTATAAAACACTGTGACATGTTTTTATATAAACACTGGTGGTTTAATTATAAAACACGTGTGTTTTTACTAAAACAGACCACATGTCTTATAAGTGTGTCTGTCAGGTGTTTTTAATCAAACGCGTTTATAGGAAATTATTTTTTGCAGTGTAGCCACTGTCTGAAGTAATAGGCTTCGTAATAATTGGGAATAATATGGATGGATAGCCCAATTTCACTTCTTTTTTTGCTCACGATATCAGTGACGATAAAATCTTCGTTACTGTGATTAACATTACAAGCTGATCCACATTAACATGGAAAACAATGTGAAATTGTTCAAGCTGGCCTGGCTGGCCTTCAATTTATTTGTTAAGATTTTATGTTTTACGTTGTCAAAAGTCTATTTTATTCCATTATTTATTATATCTTTATTTCCATGTCACATATGGTCAAGTGTGCTTTCATTTTATTACTTATTTTCAGCTGAGTTCTGCATAGTTATTCTTATTTTGTTGTATCAGTAGATGGAATCCTGATTAAATTTTATTTTTCCAATAGCGCAGTTTCTAGTTCTATCAAGTTGAATTTGGGTTATTGTTGGCCATTGTGCAACTGATCCAACTTCTGATAACCTCTATATGTAGTATAGCATTACTATTAACTATATATGACCCGTTTCTGTTCAAAACACATCAAAATAAGACTCAATAGCAGGAATGGAAAAAAAAATTGGCATATGGAAAAAACTGCTTTTTGGACCCAAGAGACACCCACCCACCCCATCATACGTGCCTGGAAATTTTTTCCGACCCCCCCCCCCCTGGTCAGACACGAAATTTCCAACTGTTGGAATTTTGGCCGCTGAGTTGGTGGGTCTGGTTATATTCCTCCACACACTCACCACGTACGTCCCTTATTACTAGTAACTGCCATTATTTTCGAAGATATCTCCTCCCATCTCAAAATGGCGCAATTACGTGATGGGGTAATGTATACGTTTGGTATGTATATTAATTATCATGCAATTGTAACTTGAGTCATTTTTCGTTTGCAAGGGGGGGGGGGGTAAACAATTTAATAGATTAAAAAAAAACAACAATTATTAATAAGATGAGAACTGAAACCTTTGCTAACTGGGACCTCTAGTTTTGGCTAACTGGGAACTTTAGCAACTGGGACCTTTGTCGAACTAGGACCTCGGCCTTCTGGGTCCTTGAACATACAATAGTACCGGTAGCTATAGCAACATTAAAGTAATGCATAGCCCGGGAGTCACGAAAATTATCAACCTGCATGTTAGACATGTTAGCCATGCAGAGATCACGAGAGATGGTATATAGATATGAATTTAATGTCTCAATTTCATTTGCACAGCTGCGCTATATAGCACACAAAACCCTTGAACTAGTAGAAGGCTATGTCTTGAAAGTGGGCAATTTTGAATGGTTTCAATCCAAGTTTGCTTCGATGTATTAGAATTTTCATTTAGCAGTATGGAATTTGACCACCCTAGGTAGACCACAGGGGCCTGTAACGCGCTCCGCTGTCCACCCCCGTTTGCACTGCCCATATACGCCGCCTCTATATATACGCGCATTCTTCGCGTTAATGGAACATTATATAGAAGAAGGCGTGTATACAGAGGCGGCGTATATGGGCAGTGCAAAAGGGGGCGGACAGCGGAGCGCGTTACAGGCCCCTGTGAGGTAGACATAGCATCATGCACTTACCTGGAAACCTAAAACATCTTCTGAAACAGGTTAAACTGTCTGTTGAACTAAACTATATCATTTCTCAGTCATACGAGTGATAATTATCAGTAGGATTTAATGGGGTTTTGGACCAAAATTAGTTATTTTTTTTGTGGGGATTGGGGGCGGGGGGCGGTTGTATCATCATATTGGGAGTAAAAAACTATTTTGTTGGCAGGCTTGGGGATGTGGGGGATGGCGGGTCCCCGAAAATGCCAGATGACAAAAAAAAACTGCATTCCTTATTGCAAATTGTTTACTAGCCCCTCCCCTGCTGTGGAATTTTTTTTCAGAGTATATCAAACTCGGTCACGGTATCAAATCGATATTTCGTAATCAGGTCACTAGAAATTAAATGGTTAACCAACAACAAAGCCTAGTTCTTGCGCACCTGTCACCTTTTGAATGATCGAGACGAGCACTAGGCTAACGGAAGTTGACTCCGTGATACATTTTAGCGCCATTTTGAACCAGATTTAGAACAGTGTGGCGAAATATAAACTCACAGTTGGCATCAAATAAATATGGACAGGTACATTGACATATATTCGAATACATACTCAGTTGAAAATAAATATCATATGTATTAGTTCCAAGCGAAGGCACATTTTTCTGAACAATTCTTTCCTAAAAAAACGATAAAAGATTGTGACCATGTTTTTACAATTCGCGATATGAATTTGACTCAATTAAGAAAAACAAAAACAATCGCACGTTTCTCCAATTCACATTGGGCGAAAGCAGATAAATGACAATGTAGAAATCTTCTATGAATTGTTTAAAAATAGTAATATGTCTAGTTACCAATGTTAGTGTCTAGTAGCAGTTGTATGTTTTACTATGAATTCATTGTTTGTTTGAATTCAGCCTTCACTGCTTCAGTTTGTTAAATTGTTTGTTGACAATGTTGTTGTTGACTGTAAATATTGTTATTGGTTTCTTGCAATGGGTGCTGGATGTTTCGTACCATTGACGTTTTCGCAGAGAGACGTTTCATACCCACTGGATGAAATGTACCAGATTTTTTGTTAGTCTGATCCAATGATTCTGAAAAATAATTTTCAGTGTTTTTTTTGTCCTAATATAGGGGAGAGTCCGGTACCTTCGGACAGTGGGGTACCTTCGGACACTTCAGTAAATCAGCTGTCATTCACAAATTTTATTGGCAAAAGAGTCAACGGAAGATGTTTGATTTACCTATGTTATATTGTCATTGATTGGTCTCATTCCCATTGTTTATAATGTGTTTATAACCCATGTTCTGATTGGTCGAAGTTTGGTTCGTGACGTCATGCTGGAATCTCCCGCATTTTGTTGTATTCACATCATCTGAATATTATACTTTAACTTAGGCCAAAATTTTCACCAACTGGTTGGAATTTAACTGCCTTATATAATGAACCTTGACTGCAATAAACAGACATATAATATGACATTTCCCAAGGAACTGGCAGGAAGGGAAATGGGAATGGCGAGTACGTGTAAGGTGCAACTCAATGGAATAAGACTCCAATTGAGAGAACTGAATTCATATGAGTGCATTTGGGACCGTGACGATCTGGTTGGCGATATATACTGGCGCGTATTCGAATTGGCAAGGGATTGCAAAACTTTCAAGGATTCTCTGGTTGAATTGCTGGAAACATCTGTAACTAATTTGGAAGATGACAGCTTTTTACTTCATATTTATAAGCTCAAGTGCGGCGGTGATGAAGTAATAGAATCCCGTTACAATGAGTTGCATGATCTGGTTTGTGAAATTAAAGAAACATTTTAGAATTTCCGTAGTTCCATTTACACCCCCCCCCCCCCCCCCCCCCCCCCCCCCCCGTTGGGCTTTGATTTTCCCCGAAATGTTCCATCAGAGGCCTGAATGGTAGTTAATAAGAAATATCTGCTATATACACGTAACTTTTACAATTTGAATGGAATGCCTCATAAATTTTCTTGACTAGATATATAGAAATTTGACTAGAAAATCGAAACACATCAACTCAACATACCCGCAGCAACAAATGCTGGATGCTGTGGAAGCCGTAAGAGCTGGTTTGTCAATTCGACATGCAGCAAAGAAGTATGGGGTACCGAAGTCGACACTGGGCGATCGTGCGAGCGGGAGGTTTGATCCAGAAACAAGACCGGGAAAGGCTCCAGTTATACCACCGGATATAGAGGATCAGATGGTAACAAAAACCATCGAGTTGGCGGATAAGGGCTTTGGGATGTCAAAGCGGACGTTCCTTTCCAGGACAACGACTATGCAGAACACTCCAACTGCACAACAACTTCACAAAGGGAATACCTGGAAAGGCGTGGTGGGCCGGTGTGAAGAAAAGGCACCCGGCGATTGCAATTAGGAGACCGGAGCCCCTAACTACAACCCGCGCAAGGGGGATGAATGCCACAGTAGTGGGGAACTATTTCGTAGACCTAAACAACGAAATGCATGGAATTCCACCCAATAGGATATGGAACATGGACGAAACAAACTTGTCAATGGAACACACGCCGTCGCGAGTAATCGCCCGCAAGGGATCAAGATCGATCCCTGGTAGAACAGCCAACTCAAGGGAAAGCGTGACTCTTCTGCCGTGTATCAGTGCAACTGGTAACAGAATTCCACCATTGATTATTGTTAAAGGAAAAACTACCAGATGCATTAGAAGCTTTAATACGCACGAAGGTCCAGAAGGAGCGTTATGGTCATCTCAACAAAATGCTTGGATGGATGATGAAGTGGGGGCTGTATGGTTTCGACAGTTTTTTTTGAAATTCTGTGGGCCTGAGCGGCCACAACTTCTAATAAACCAAGCTTATCTTAAAGCTTTCACAAGGAGCAACATTGTGTCAGGTTTTGAGGCTTGTGGAATAGTCGACTGGAACCCAACCGCCATACCACAAGAGGCATTCAATCCATCGTTGCTGTTTGACGCAATGAAACACCCAACACAGCAGTTAATGTCTGAAACAGAGCACCCACTGCAGTGGGTGGTGAGAAAGATCAGGTCTGATAACGTTGTTAATAAAAAAGGTGATGGGTGTGAGCAAGTGTGTGTTAATGAAGGTAGTAACGCTGTACACATCGATGATGACACGCAACTTATAATTCTGGAGGTTTCACCCGATATAATTGATACGAGTGGTAACATTGTAGGTCACGTTCGAGTTGAAAACGACCCGCTTCTGTCGAGCGCATGTTTAAGTTCACCCAATGACAGTTTTGAGCTGAATATCCACGATTCGTCAAACACCACAGAAGTATGGTCAGATATATATGGAAACTGACATCCCACAGGATTCTCACCAGCGTCGAGGTAATTAGGGAGAAGAAAGTAGAAGAGGAACAGAAAGAGCTTAAAAGGAAGGAAAAGGAGCAGAGAAAAATTGCAAGAGAGGAGAAAAAGAAACAGAGAACAAATTAAATTAGCGAAGAAATAATGTATTATATAATAGAATTCATGCAGAGATGACACTATATACAATATATACTATATAGTATATACAGTATCAAATACATGTTAAATTTTGTAAAATGTTCAACAATGTTAAAACAATGAATTTCAATAACTGACATGTCCTTATATATAGTGACCACTGATAGTCCCAATTATTCTTCAAGCTCGCAGCATGCAGTCCAAGTCTTAAAATACGTTCGATTAGGTTGATAAGTATATGAACTTATTTTATAAGGGATTTAAAAGTCACAGAATAGAATATAGTATACATGTATGCAAGTTTCATTGGAGGTAAAGCAGCTAGTGATAGATATGTGCATATACAGGGTTAATAAATTAATAATTACTTAAACCATTTTAATTATCCCTACATATAGGACATATAGAGGATCGCCAACGAGTTATGATGTTGGGCTATGAGATTTAATGAAACGAATTTGATAAATTTGATTCACAACGAGTCGTATGAAACGAGTCATAAAATCTTATATCCCAACATAACGAGTTGAAGATCTTGTATATCACATAAAAAAAACTAAAGCTTTATGCCTCTTAGATAACATTTGCCAATACTATAATTTTAATCAACAAATAATCAGTTTTCAATAGTAATTCACAGAATGGTACGGAATCAAAATTACGTCACACGCCTTTTCTAATTACTACGTTATATGCATACCTGTATTCCACAGTATATCGATGATGATGATTACAGTAGAGATATAGGGTCAATAGGGATATATAAATGTACATGGAATCTATAAATAACGTGTCAGTAATCTTAAGAGAGCTGACGCACTCGAGAGCAACATACACAACTATATTAGGCCTATGGATCACGTATCACCCCCCCCCCCCCCCCCCCCCCCCCCCCCCACAGACCCATGCATTTCGCTCTCTTGTTGTGACCAGTTGGGGAAAAACACACCTGGATTTTAAGTCCCAAATCTGGGCTATCTTTATATTAAAATGGGCTGATTTGCATCAAACGAGCTGACTTATTGAGTTTATTACGAAGTCTCCGGAAGTTGTAGGGTTTTTTCACGGGGGTTTTTGCTGTATTATATAACGTTCTATATGATGACATGGCCATTCACCAACAGTAACTCGCCTGTCCGAATGTACCGGACCCCCTGTCCGAAGATACCAACCCATGTCCGAACGTACCAGTCAGTCACCTGACCCAGTATATAGGGCGGGACTTGCTATTGCATCTTGGAAACGAGTGTTCTTTCTGCCGATTTTCTTCGTAGAGATGTCAATCAAGCCCATGATGTTTTGATTGGTGGGTTGCAGTGCTCGATCGGAAAGATCAAAAGTAAAATGCTGCAAGGTGTCCGAAGGTACCGGACTCTCCCCTAGTCATATTATCAAAATAAGTGTCCTTCTCGACCGTGATGGAGCCGTTTTTGAAAATTACCATCAGCGCAGTTCTAGTGTTAAGGGGATGGTAAATTTTGGTCAAGATGGCCACTGCGGATTGCACCCTACCTCCAGATGATCAATAATTACTCACCGGCCATAGAATGGATAAACTTCATATTTTTCACACATAATAATCAATAATAAACAAAGATCTTGTCATTAGTAGACCATGGGAGACCATAATATCCTAACATTATTTTGTGATAGCCGATACACATGCCATGGGGGCGGGGCGGCCATGATTACAAACAAACCCATCCGTCAATACTAGAATACGATTACGAATGGAAATCGATCAGTATAGACAATCGCGCATGGGATCAAGCTTTTGATTATGCCCATCAATATATATGGGTTATAAGCTACGGTATATGATTGTACCTGATAACCGACAATTTCTCGATTAATTTACATTTAAATGTTATTAAACGTATTTTTCTCCACAATGTTTTTATCCCAGTGCACCAAAATAGAATTGACCGGAAGTGAACTCGCACAAGGAGTCCGTCGTAAAATATGACATATTTCATCGAAATACGGTACTTTCCTATTCATAAATATGTTTTTATATAGGCTATTTGATTTTAGAATAATACAATATTCTGAAACATGTAAGTTTACTATTTATGTGATTTGCGTAATAATACGACATCTTGTAATCTCGCTTTCGACTATAGACTGGTAATTCTAAAAATAAAATATCAACATTTCCATCTGTAAACAGCACAAAACTTCATAAATCGTGGGTAATCAAGCAACTAAATTAATTCCAACAACTTAAATAAACTGAAAGCATCGATTGCATATCATAAACTTGCCCGATTGCAGGATCGAATTGCTTTTCTGGTCGATTTTCATGTACCTGCCGCGAATTAAAAAATGACAACAACGTCATGAACATGTGTTTACAATAGAAATATGGCGACTGGCTCCCAAGAAAAACTGACACGTTTTAGCGGACGTTTTTCAAACGATACAGTGAACATTAATCTAAAGCATAGCTTCTTGGCTCTTAACGGTATGTCACTTATCATAATGGGCTGCCTAATGATACTGTTGAAGTTATAGTTTTTCACATTTGAATGCCTAAACAATGCCATAATATTGCAGATATACCCTGTTTCAAAGTCATTTTTCTGGTACAAAAAGCTTTTTAGCTCACATCTATTCGTGGCATCTCCTTTAACGATATATGCTCTATATATTATCTCTATGTTGTAATATCTATTTCTGTCGGCTTTTATGTGAAAAATACCAATTTTGTCAGCCCGTTTCCAGACATTTTTTATGAAACAGACTTTGCCATCCCCTTAAGCAATGGGTGTCATAATGTTACTCCAACGCGGTTGTAATTTTCAATGTGGTCGAGGTAACTATGAACACAATATACTCTTGGGCTCCAAATAAACATGCATGCACGTTTATTATTTTCTTGGGAAATTTCCCCTCTGCACAGTGCTTATTTGGTCTGCACGTTTATTAATTGATAACTTTATGCATGTACATATTCAAGTCCTAGTATATGGCGTACCAAAACACCACATGATACATACTATGTTGACTCCTATACTTGACCTGCTATAAAGTATAAAAATAATTTGTTTAACCACAGTTGATGTTTTGCTCAGAGTCCCACCTGCACTATTATTTGGGTCTGCACTTTTATTAACTTTCAATGGAATTTCCCCCCCCTGCACTATTATTTGGGCCTGCATTTTTATTTGGAGCCCGAGATTAATGTGGTTGAGATAACTGCCAATGCAACATAACACGGTGGAGGTGGTCACAAACAAATTGGAAGGGAGCCTTGGATTCCATCAGCGATACGTTGGGACATCTTTATGATGGCCTGTGCCAGATTTTTGTTATCTGTTTTTGTTTGTTTATAAAATGCATTAGTTTATTAAGAAATTCAGAAACTGGCCATAGGTTCGTTTTATTTTTGAGTAAGATCGTTCTCATTTGGTTGAGGTCCTGTAATTTCAAGTCTGTCAAGTAGTTTAGTTGTGTGCAAGCCTTGAAATAGTTATCCTGTCATTTGCAGAATGAGGTCCCCAGAGGGTGAATTTAGTGATGCTATCCCGCACAGTGGGCTAGCATCACCAAATTCACCCTCTGGGGACCTCATTCTGCTTGGCCTTAGCAGAATGAGGTTCCCAGAGGGCGAATTTGGGGATGCTAGCCCGCTGTGCGGGATAGCATCACTAAATTCACCCTCTGGAACCTCATTCTGCAAATGACAGGCTCACTATTTCAAGGCTTGCTAGTGTGCTAAAAATTCCTACAGCTATACTTAAGTATTAAATTGACCACCTCTAACATGACGATGGTGTCACCCCGGTAATACTGTGCTATTATAGCGTGGAAACATCCAAGACCGTAGTATGGTTACTGCTTCAACATCGCGCGTACCCCGGTTACACGCCGATGCAAGCAGTCAGGGTTAGTGATATGTTGGTTAATTTTACCGACAATATACTAAGTACCTAAGACTAAGTCAAGCCCTGTTCCCAGTAGTGCTGGGACGGTTGTCCGGATATCCAGTTACGGTTCGGTTACACGTGTCAACCGGTTGGAGGAGGCCACAACCGGATAACTGTACTATTGATAACGATCGTACTATCATCGTAGTACTCCGTGTAAATGTTGTCGAAATCATTTACCGAAGTTCAAGTAACGAGAGTAAGTACGGTAATAAGAATCGATTTAGACAGTTGATTGTGTATTAATATACCTCACAACACATGCCAGTTTGATCACCGGCATCTTTTCTAGATATGAAACCAACATGTGTCTGTCTGGGAATCACTTGCTACACATTCGATGCCAATTTCCTTTGGCGGCCTTACATGAAAGGTTGCGAGTCCTTGATCGTGACGTTCCGGTTGCACGCGCACCGCAGCATAAATCAAAGCAATCAAGTCTAAACTTTTGCTACGTCATCAATAGTATGTCTGTTTTGTTGAAACTGTCCCCCTTTGTCATTATCATTACTTAACTTTATTTCCTAAACACTGGCTTGGGCTTGTGTAATGAATCATGACGATTTAATTTCGTTTGAATAAGTTTATTAAATAATTGAAGTAACATCGTGAAGCCACTGTGATTAATCAGGGTTTCTGCCAGGCCGACTGGAGGTCCGTCCCACGGACCCATTCCCCTTGCAGATGATCTGTTTGATTCATGCTTGTACCAAAAGTCAGTAGCAATATGTCGTAAAAAAATCCGGTTGCAATGGGAGTTCAGGGGTTAAACAGAATACTGGTGAAAAATCGGGTCAAATAGCGACATTAGATACAGCGTAATACATGTCGCGGTAACATCAAAGAATGCCGGACTGTTGAGTACGGATATATTTGTGCACGGGATTCCATGGATGAAACTACTCGCGCTCGAAGACCCCGCGCTATCGTACGATTACATAATTGGATCAAAGAACACCCAATTGCTGAGTCGGGACATTTTAATGCACGGGATTTTCGTGGATGAAACTACTCAATGTTGATCATTTATCTTATTGCTGTATTATCATTTGTTTTGAGTTCGATGTAAGTGAAGTTCCTGAAAAATACATGTGATTCTCTACGTGTGTTGATTATTATGCGTATATTGCCATGCATACTCAACAAAATTAATGCACCTGCGGAAATGATCGACTTGCATAATATACATAGCTTTGGATTGCTTTGTGGGACACTCAGGTGCAAGGAAATGGCTACTTTGCAGTGTAAAATAATTTTTTTTTCGCACGACAGGACGAACCATGGTTGTCCCGTCGCGTTATGTGTTTTCCCAATACGGACTCATTAATTTCCCCCCTGGCGGAAACCCTGGATTAAGACATACCTACCTATAGGCTATACACAAACACTAGTACACATTAGTACATTACTAAACAACAGTATACCTACATTCAGTACCTTGCAGTACACATGTTTGGGCTGATCATGCCCGAGATATACACGAGGAAGGAACTTTATTTTCGTCGCGGAAGGTTTTGCAAGCGTTGTTTATGTGGAACTCCCGTAAACATCGATATACTAGCGAACACAAACGATTGCTCTATCACAAACCATCAGGGAGTGGCAATTATTGTTTACTACTAATATATATTATATTTTAGTTTGTTTGGGCTCAAAACTGAATTAATTTATACACATTTACCACTATTTGATCGCCGTATTAACGGGACCGCATTGTACGACCAAGACATCGTTTGTGATCGCATGTATATCGCAATATCCGGGACGCATAATTAACACTTTATATGCCGATATAGTGACCAGTGTATTCAATCTCGTACTTAGGGTAATGATGGTCGAGGTTAACCGGTTATGATTAGGTTAATGCCCGTGGTTAACCGGTTAGGAAAAAAACCACAAACGTCCAAGCACTAGTTCCCAGGGAGCAAATTACTTTTAAAATTTTGATTAGCATATAGCTAGTCAATTATTATTCCCCGCCAAATTGAAAATTTGCGGGGGATATAGTAATGGGTTCCGTCCGTCTGTATGTCGGTCCGTCCGTAAGAGTCATAACTTGAACAATTGTCAACGGATTTCAAAGATTTGTGGTATATGAGTTCACTTGACCATACCTAGAATGAGTTCGCAAGCCAGGTCCGGCCGGATATTTTTACAAGAGTTATTGGACTTTGTTTATTATTTTTGTCAAATTTACCAAATAGCAAATAGACGACGTCACAGGGCTCATTTCCACAAATCTCAACTGATTTCAAAGATATTTGGTATATGAGTTCACCTGACCATTACCTAGAATGAGTTCGCAAGCCAGGTCTGGCTGGATATTTTTACCGGAGTTATTGGACTTTGTTTATTATTTTTGTCGAATTTACCAAATAGCAAATAGACGACGTCACAGGGCTCATTTCCACAAATCTCAACGGATTTCAAAGATATTTGGTATACATGTATGAGTTCACTTGACGAGTATCTAGAAGGAGTTCGCAAACCAGGTCCGGCCGGATATTTTAAGCAGACTTATTGGACTTTGTTTATTTTTGTGTGTGCAAATGGACGACGTCTCAGGGCTCATTTCCACAAATGTCAACGGATTTCAAAGATTTTTGTATATGAGTTCACATGACCAGTATCTAGAACCAGTTCGCAAACCAGGTCTGGCTGGATATTTTCAGCAGAGTTATTGGACTTTGTTTATTTTTGTAATTGGATAGCATCCATTCCGAATTGAATAGCTATTTTTTATGGGCCTGATATCAATGACTGTAGGTCATCGCCGACTGCCGAAGGCAGGCGTTGGGGTTAGTACAAAAGTGGTATCCCCTTTCGTTTGGGGGGCTCCCCAAAGAAATTTTTTGAAATTTCAATGCTCTGGGAGTGTATCTGTGCTTACAATTAACAAAATAAAATATACTGTAGTTTAATATTATTAGATAGATATGGTGACTGTTTCAGACAATATTTCATTTTATTATCTCAATTACCTCCATGCACAGAACACCACTAACTTCAATTTGTGTAATATGTTTAATAATTGCTTCTTTACTTGCTGTGACCCTAAGCCATTCTGCCCTTAGGCAAAAGAAAAATAAACATCTGGTTTGGGTTAAATGTCAGAAAAAAATATGGTCCGTAGGTCAGCCTTCATAATTGGCTACGGCAATCAGTATTGCTGAAGCAAACTGGGCCACGGCATACTATTGCTGTAGCGGATTGCCGAAGCCAAACAATCTGAATTAAGAGGGCTGGTAGGTACTCTTGGGCTCCAAATAAACATGCATGCACGTTTATTATTTTCTTGGGAAATTTCCCCCTGCACGGTGCTTATTTGGGTCTGCACGTTTATTAATTTTGAGGCTATGAAAAACAAATCATCACAAACTCAAGATTTCTACATGATTCTGATATCAAAATGATGAGCTTGTAACTTTATGCATGTACATATTCAAGTATATGGCATATATGTGAACATTTAAATATTGAACAAAACACCACATGCCACATACTATAATGTTGATTCCTATAACTGACCTACTATAAAAATAATTGTTTACCACAGTTATTTTGATGTTTTGCTCAGAGTTCCCCCTGTACTATTATTTGGGTCTGCACTTTTATTAACTTTAAATGGAACGTCCTCCCTGCACTATTATTTGGGCCTGCACTTTTATTTGGAGCCCGAGAGTAGGCTTGACATTTTATTTTTTTAATAATTTTTTTATATTTTTGACATAGATGATAGTCTTATGGATTTTCATATCTTGTGTAAGATTTCGATAACAGTATAAATTTGGTTATCTTAATATTTCGTGGACAGTTTTACATGGGGTTTCAATGCCAACAGCCCGGGCGTGTTGGTCCGAATTTCCGTGTTTTAACTTTTATAACAGTTACAGTGTCCTTTTTTTGACGCTTGAATACTTCGAATGAATGCATCGCCGTAATTGCGATGCATTTTCAGGCGATCTTCCTGTGCCTGGCAGACGGTGCTCGGTGCATGTTAATCTATATAGATCGCCATCCGATTGATAATTTAGCCAGCTACATTCTTGTTTCCATGAATTAATTGTTTTTATTTTTAGTTTTTGCTAGCAGACATTTTTATAAATGAACCAGTACATTTCCGTGAAACACATTTTGATTGGCTGGCTTTGCAGTACATTATCATTAGAGCAACGACTTTTCGTCCAATCAAAATGCGTCTAACAGAAGCCGTCGTCAGTACCTGTTTCCGTCTGTGACAACAGTTCAGAGAAGAGGGTAGAGTTACTCCTCTTCAACAACTGTACAAATGTACAAATGATTGTATCGCATTTCGCTATCAGAAGCGGGATTTTGGATCGCTTTTATTGGTAATTGTGTCACGAAATGCGATGTGATACCGCTTATTTTGCTCCCTGCCTGTTCCATGTGTGAGATAGATAATACATTGGTTCATAGTATTTCAAATATAGGACATGAGAATGCTCGATAGGAAATTTGTATACATGTACAGACCTTCTCAAAAGAAGTGTCCCTCTCAACCGCGTTGGAACCGCATTGAGAATTGACCATCAACGCAGTTCTTGTGTTAGCGCAACGCGGTCGTAACGTTACTCCAACGCGGTTGTGATTTTTCTCAACGCGTTCGAGGTAACCGTCAATGCAACATAACGCGGTCGGCATGACCGTAAACGCAACAAACGCGGTCGAGATAACCGTCAAGGAAACGGAACGTTGCCAACATAAAACAATGGGTTTTTTTTGGCGTGGTGGGAGGCATGGATAATGCATGATTGATTGGTATTAAAGTGATGTGAAACACTCCGACAGGGTGATAAAATAGAAATGGAGACTAATCTTGCTCAAAGTAGTTATATTTACAAATGTTATATCCAAATTGACAACACACGACTTCATTCTTATATATTAATTAAATGCAGTGACCCTTGATGGCTAAATAGTTTTCGTTAGTTTATCTCCGAGAGTTGCGTCCCGAGAATCGAGAAGTAAATATTTACAATTCAGCGTAGTTCGGATGATGTTTTCTATGACGTGGTATGATTGATTTGCTTGAGATATTTGGCGATGTTAGTAGAATCCTGCATTCCTCCAGTTGGCATAGCGCCTGACTACTAACTTATCAGTTTCACGCACCGAACAAGTCCATAATATGTATTTCAATGTTTTATATTTTTATTAGAATTTTTCCGGAAAAAAGCTAGTAAATAAATGTAGATCTCATTGATCGCGCTGCACAAATTAATAGAGATGCAACTGAGATTTCTAACAAGCAAAACACTCTTGAGTTCACGTCGCAATATGTACATGTATTTCTGAATATTTATATTCAGTGTCTCATCCGATTAAAGGTTTATTATCTGTACGCCAAGTGTCCGATGTCATCTGAAATCTTTGTGAGGATATGATAACTCGATAACAGATCTACAATGATGTAAATAATTCAACATATTAATTATCCATGTGTTCTTCAACACCTGCAAAACACGCAGCGCTCTGATGTGGTAACCAATGATTTGTCATTTTTACTGACAGGCCGCGGATCAAAAGCCTACCGCGAATGATTGACAGCGGTGTCAATGAACTCAAATACAATAGGGGCGGGTCTTCGGTGTATCCCGAAGCATCAAACACAGAATTCTCGATTGAACACGTGCAGTCTTAACTTCGTCGGTTTTGATTGGCTAGTTGACAGCTTGCACTGCAATGATCACTCGACGAGGTCGTGTTACTTTCATGATGATGTAATAATGAAATCATATTCAATGTGGCTTCAAGAGATACAAGTGTACTGACGTGAGAGCGTGTATACGAGATCTACGTCAGTAATTGTCCGCTATTGTATAGACAAGCATACAATAAATAATTAAATATTAACTTACTTCTGTTTTTAGCTCACCTGAGACGAAGTCTCCGGTGGAGCTATAGTCATCACTCCTCGTCCGTCCGTCGAGCCGTCCGTCCGTCTGTCCGTCCGTCAACTTTTTTAAAAAACAATTTCTCCTCTGAAACCATCATACCAAATTGGTTCATATTTGGTGTGGATGTTCCCTAGGTGACTCTCATTCAGATTTGTTCAAATGAGGTCACCGAGTCAAATAGTTTTGATGTCAGGACCATAACTATTTTTCCACATAGTAATTCTTAAAACGACTTCTTTTCTGAAGTTGTCGGGCCAATTGGGTTCATATTTGGTATGAGGGTACCTTGGGTGACTGTGGTTCAGATTTGTTCAAATGAGGTCACTGGGTCAAATGTGGGGGGGCTATGGACATAAATCTGATTTTTTTTTCTTTTTTCGATTTAACTTATTGCTCAATTTAACCCCAAAAAATTATATATATATATATTTTATTTTTAATAAATATATATTTTTTATTAGATAAAATATTTTATTTTAAATTAAATAAAAAAAAACTCATTAAAATTTTGAAGAACCTATGACATTACATCTTTGGGAGGGAAGGGGAGGTACCTCTAGTCACTCCACTATATTTGGTTGAAATCAGGGGTTTGGGAGAAAGCAGGAACAGACAGATGTACCGAAATGTTCAGTAAATTACTTTAATATCCTTGTATTCTCACTACAGCAAGCCACCCATGTGCTCTGATGGACACATGTTTATAAAACAAGATAACAACTGCTATGCCATAGTGCTCTCTATCCCCAGAGAGTGTAATTCATGTCATTCATAATTTAAATGAGATTAATGGTGTTATCAATGAAGCACCCTTGTTGTTTACATTATCACTCAGTGGTCATTAAAATCAGATTAATTTCTTTTTCTCCAAGCTTGAATTAAGAGTGCATGGCATTTGTAGAATGAGGTTCCCAGAGGGTTAATTTAATTATGTTGCTCCACACAGCAGGCTAGCATCACCAAATACACCCTCTGAGGACCTCATTCTGCTTAGGCATCATCTTCTGGGAAGTATCTAGAGTCTCAAATTAACATTTTTAGCTGCTTTTTTTCCTTCTGTTCAGATTCTATATCCCCTAATTTGCAGAAGATAAAATGCATAATTGAGGTGCCCAATGGGTGTGCATACATCGCCAACTTCAGCTGGAGAATTTCTATCTGTCTCTAGGTCTCCCATAGCAGTTGGGGATTAAGTAAAATTAGGTTCCCAGATTGTGAATTTGGTGATGCTATCCCACCTATCAGAATAGCATCACTAGTTTCACTCTTTGGGGACTTCAGACACACTGAATTCAGGCTTGGCTGTTCCAATATTTTCTTAACAACCACTTATCTATGTGAACTCATTATACCTAATTATGAACAAGCCTGCAAATAACAGGAAATTTTGTGCCTGACATGATGTCAGGCACAAATTCATTTGTGCCTGACATCATATTTTTTGTGCCTGACATATTTTTTAAGAATAAAATAATAGTATGTTTACTTGTTTGTTTTGTTTAAATTGTTACTTATACTCTCCTATGTGGTCCCTGGGCCTGGTGGGTATATATGAACATATTATATTATATATACATATTAGTATACACTTTCTTGTGACTGCAGTTTAATGAGTATTCAGTTCAGTAATGAGTCTAAACTTCTAAAGTCTTGGACAATGGAGATAAATTCAATAATAGGGAGTTAGGGTCCTAGGGACATATGACCACAGAAGTGGGTCCCATCTAATATCATGATTTAATCACTAATCAGATAATTCAGATTGATATGACTTTGGCAATTACACTAAACTGACATTGTCCAATAAGACACCCAACCATGAAGCATCCTCTTTACTAAGTTTAACAATCTAACAATTCAAGAAACAGAACTCATGATTTATAACTTAACATATCAACACAATGACAGATAGATAGTCAATTTCAATTAGTCAATAGTCATAGATTACACACAATCTTCGAATCCAGACCACTCATCATCAGTTCCAACGAAGAAGTTCTCAAACCACCACTGCCTACTCTTCATGTCAACATCCTCGGCACTGTCAAAGTCGTAATTGAATGGATCACTGTCAGAATCATGTATCTCTGAGTCTGACTCTGAGTCAGATGCTGAGCCTGAACTTGGCTCCAAATCTGAGTTACTGTCTGACTGACCTACTAACTCTTGCGATACTTCTGAGTGTTCTGAAACTTCTGATGCGTACCATTTTGGCCTTTGCTTCCGTTTTGTATAACGTTTCCGCTTTTTTTGTGTTGTCCGTCTTGAGGTTGAATTGGGATTGAAATCAGCTAGAGCTGGGCCCTCCTCCAGAATTCTCAATAGACATGTGAGCTGGTGTTCACCTAGAGAGCTTCGATTGTCAGTTTTAGTTGACTTCATTTTTGAGAAGAGTCTCTCGAGTTTAGCATTGCATACAGGTATAGTCATCATTATCAGAATAAGGTTTAGAACTCCATCCCATCTGGTCCCTTCACTGACACACTCTAATTTAAAAATCAAGGCCCATGTTTCACGGTAATCCTTCCCTTCAGGTTTAACATATTTTATGATATATGCTACCAAATCATGCCACTCCTCTAGAAAGTCCAGTTCAGTAAATTCCTCTGCATGTCCAAGTACAGGTTTAAAATTTCTCACAAGTGCAATGACAGTCTCATCCAAGAATTCCTCATTGAAGTTGTCAACAGCATCAGAGGTAACAATATCATCAGTTACATCACTACTAGAGACAGCTGTTATAACCCAATTCTGTGTGTTCAAAACTATCGCTATGTTATGAAGGTCACATGCATTCCCAGTTTCCAATCTTGCCCTCATCCGAGCCTGCAGCGACATGATGATTTCATCCTTGGACGAAATGGATGAAAGTGCAGCATCAAAAGATTTCAGTGAGAATGATACACCCTGATAAGTTATTGTAGAATCTGACTCTGATTTCTTAGTATTGGACATGAGGTATTTCACTGCAGGCCATTCCTGCACAGGTTTAGACGCAAGTGTGTCCAATTTCCTGAGGCTTTTGTCCAAACTTTCTATGGCTTTAACACAGTCAATTCCTTCAGCCTGAAAGCATTTCGAAACAATTGATGCAGGTGTGAGAACATCGATGAAAAAGGCAACACTCAGGAGCATATGCGGTGTCTTCCACTTCTTCAAGTAACCCTTTATTTTGTCTCTGCCATTGTAGCTTGTGTCACTTGCAACAGCCTCCAAATGTTGCAGATATATTCCAAATTTATCTAAGAGTTGATGCAATGCTGTTAGCTTAAAAGATATCCATCGTGTGCCACATGCCCTCCTTGGCTTTATCGAACCTTCATCGAATTCGAAAGTTTGTTTCATTGCATCATACAGCACTTTCAACTCCGACAGTTTTTTCGGTGATTTGCTGTAGACTGCATATAATTTCTGCAGCATTGTATCTACTTCCTTGAAAAATGTATCATTGAGGGCATCCTTAATGGCGAGTTCAAGTCTGTGGGCGATGCACCAAGTGAATATTAGACCTGGGAATGTCTTTTCTCGTAGAAGTGCCTGAACCCCACCTTTATTGCCACTGTTTACAGATGCCCCATCTGCACCGAAACCTACAAGTTTTTTGTAAAACTGTTCTTTTGAGAATCCGAGCATAGCGAAGCTTGATTCAATAGCTTCGACTGTACCGATAGCATCTGCCTTTCTGACATCTTTAAGGTACACAAGTTTGAGACACACATCCAATTTATGGTTCAACGGGTTAGGTTTAACAAAGAGTACATAGACAACTTCCTTCTCTGCCGTGGATTTATCTGTTGAACCATCAGTAAGCACGCTGAAGAATTTAACGCCATCAAGATCCCTCTTCAAGGATAGGGCTAGGTCCTGGCCTATATAGTTAATAAATGATGTGCATTGGGTTCTGTTGGTGTACAAATTACCTAAATCTACTCCATGTTTAAGTTCGAGATCACAAATTTGTTCAAACATCGTGAATGGTAGCTCCTTTTTAGCAATGAAGTAAGCTATGTCAAATTTTTTTTCTATTTGGGATCTTTGAGTTTTAGACATAGATGTAATAGACGAAGTAATTGTTTTTTGATTTTTGTCATTGATTTCTCTAGGGCCACATAAACCTTTTGATTGAAGCCTCATAGCTTTCTGGTGACAAAGGGTTACTGCATGGTCTTTGGGGTTCGACAACTTTAAATTTTCAGATCCAATGATCCAGCGATCACTAAAATCTCTCATTAGAGAAATATCACCTTTGTGAGTCAGACACACTTTACACTTAAGACTCTTTATATAGTCAGTTCCCTCGGTTTTTTCAAATGTCAGCCAAAGATTTGCGTTGTAAGATGACAAATCCTCTCTCATCCAGCGATTAACCGTTTCAATTTTCAACCTACGTGGTTTGGTAACTTTCGTTGTACTTGTAGTTGTACTATTTGTAGCTACGGGCGGCTTTTTATGTTTCTCAGTTGTTGAACTTGATGTCGAAATTTTGGCAACTTCACATTCTTCGTGACATTGGGTCTTATCGGCGCCGTCGCTCTGTTTGCTTTGTTTTATTGTATCTTTTTTCTTTGTGAAAAAAGAAGTTATACTATTGGATTTTTTCATGTTGGATTTGTGTTTTTATTTTTTGAGCAGAACGCAAACTCTGGCACACAACGATTTTCATTGGCCCATGCACAAGCTGACATAATCAAACAGGCGCTCTGATTGGATGTCTGGATGATGAGGTTGTCTGAAATCACACCGCAAGAACTTGTGAAGAAGAAGTGTAAGCATTCGGAACACCGCGCCCTTGACATTGTTTACGACGGAAACTGGCGAGGTGTGCCGATTGAATAGTATCTGTATCTGTAGTTGTTACGTCCTAGAGACCAAAGCTGCGTTAGCTACTTTCATACATGGGCAATGTCGATAATAACTGTAAAAATAACTACAGTAAATAAACAGCACGCGTATCTGTCGTTTCTACTCGCTACGATCGCGAAACTATGCATTTTTTTTGAACTTGGGAATAAAAGTTTTCCCAACCCGGGCCAACTATTCAGCTTCCATCTAATTTCACAGGTGGCGATATGATATTATATCATCATAACAAGGAGAAAGAGCAGCTCAACCTGAGATTTTACAGGAGGAAATATGTTGATTTCCCACAAGGAGAACAAGCCGAAGAGGGAAGACAGTTAATTACAATCTACATAGTTTTTATGAACCCTACTCTAAAACAGTTTTGGTATCTCGTGGTGTCAGACTTATTGTTATTGCCTACTCCGTGGTACGCAACGATATCCTTACGTTCTTTGGTTTTAGAGTTGTCCTTCCTGTATTGGAACCTCATACCAGGTAACTTAAAAGCGACTGCTATATAGAGTTATCCTCCTTTCACCCCCTGCATGCACACAGTGCAACATGATCGCGTGATCTGCATGAGACGTTGCTTTCATAGCGATGTCGATAATAACCGTAAAAATAACTACAGTAAATAAACAGCACGCGTATCTGTCGTTTCTGCTCTCTACGATCGCGAAACTATGCATTTTTTTGTACTTGGGATTGGTTTTATCGGCACCGGACATAATGTCAGGTAGAATTAATATTGAGCCGGACATTGGGGCAATTTCTGCCGGACAATGTCCGTGTCCGGACGCTAATTTGCAGGCTTGATTATGAACACACAATCGAGGTACATGTATATTGCTGTTGTTGGATTTAAACTATCAGTCTGTCAGAGAGTCCTTCCATCCATTGGTCTGTCCATCCAATCCGTCAACAATCCATATGAAATCCTTACCTGTAGGCGACTCACGTTCAAATGGGAGGGATGCCAGGGCCGTAACTTTCTCCCTCCATAGTAATTCTAACAACTATTACTTCTCAAGAACCTTCAAGTCTATTTAGCTTATATTTGGTATGCAGGGACCTTGGACGGCATGTTCAGATCTGTTCAAATGGGGTCATTTTTTGGAAAATCAATTAACTTCAACTCTTAAAAGCCACTGTTTAAAATTACTAGATGAATAGATCTCATACATGGGGATTCATGTTTGTTCAACTAGGGGCAGAGGTAAAAGTTATAGCTCCCCCACCCACACTACCTGTATCTATGTTGTATGCTACTGTTATAATAATATATAGATTCCTCTTGAAAATTTCATTTCTGATACAACATTAGTTGTAGATTAGATTTTCACACCAAAAATAAGACATCCTTAAACCACACTTAGACTCACTATATGAATAGTTCTCATAATTTGATTTTAATTTCCAACTAGTATGTTTTTAAACCAACAGTCCATATTTGCCGACTTCATGTTAATCTGTTGTAATGGGGAAAAAATTTTGACTTTATGGGAGATGTCAGGCTGGAAATTCCCAAAAGTTTGAGAGCTTGAAGCACCCATTCCAGTTATAAAATTTCAACATAAGAGGGGTGTGCAAAATTAATTTTGTGAACTTAGGACTATGGAATGGTTAAGATTATCTTGTTTAAAAGGGGGTTGGAGATTTGACAGTAGTGTGCACTTTGAAATTTCAAGGTGAAGAGCCCGGCTCATCAGCAAATCCCGAGCTACATGTATATGTCCATGTTTAGAACTACTTGTCTTAACTTATTTTGACAAGTACTGACTGTTAGTCTTCAAAGTCCCTTTCTTCTCAGTCTTTACAGTAGGTGAGTGTCTCCACAGTCATTGACTGTCTTGTTCTTACAAGAATAAATAATTGCAATTCAATTATTCATTTGTCCTCATCAAATATTTAAACACAAAACATAAATTTGAAGATCCAAGCACGGTGCCACGCATGCGATACCAAATTAGAAAAAACTTAATTTTTATAGCATTCCGGGTTAAAAGAAAACTTTAAAATAGTCACCATCACTTATTATGTCACAGGCATCGCGAAAACACACAAAAATGTACATCCGTTTTACCATCGATCTATATTTACATACGTTGATGATTTTACGTTAAAAACCAGTACAAACTAGAGCTGAAACGGTTGACCCATTCTAACCGGTTAACCATCGGGATTAACCGGATTTCAACCGGTTAACCGCTAAATTTCTAGCGGACTTCTCTCACACTAATTATGTCGACATTATGCCATGCTCCAGGGACAAACCTAGGTGAGAAGTAGTAGCTGAAATAAAGACCTTATTCACGGCATTTAACAATATTCAAAAACACGCATTCACTGTTCTTTTGCTGGCTCTCGTGAGTCGTGATGGGGAATGAGCAAGTGAAATTTGTGAATGGCAGGGGAGATCGCTTATTTGCCGTGATCAGCATATGTTTGGGCATTTGTAAAACGCGTAAAATAGTATGGGTATTGGTAAAACGAGTAACAAAACTATATATTAAAGATCTGTAATATATCATTATCATCATTGGTATATCCTCCAATGCATTATATATAAAGACAAGAAAGTAATAACTTGAGAACAAAAAGGAAGGTCAGTTAGGTCAGACTCGCAGTCCTATTCAGTATTCGAGCTATTCGTCGGTATCGTGATAGCGGACACTAGTGTTGGGAGGTTATATAATTTACGTTTCGGTTTCGGTTTTAGCAGTCCTTCCCATGAGGAAAACACAGCGAGAGCATTTATTTGCTCCCGTAATGCAGAAGACGGGTGTAATATGGCACCCATACTATAATTGAAAGTTGGGTTTTTGCTCAAACAAAAAGTCATTGTGGAATAGACCTACCGGTATGTAGAGTTACACCTTAATATGCCACAGTTGAACTGAGATGGTAAAGGATCTAAATAAACCTTAAAATAATTCAATATTGAACCAACAATTATAGTCTCCATTAGTATTTTGCAAAGAGGGACGGGTGCGAATTTCAGCACCCGTGAATTGAAAATTACGAGTGCATACGGGTGCGAGAGCAATCACTCCCGTCTCCTGGGAAGGACTGGTTTTAGTATGCAATCACTTAACATATAGCAATTACTGCCAAATTGAGTGTTAATTAGTCCCACAGGCACAACCAGTTACAGAGTAGCATGGAGCATCAATTAAATTTCCTTGATAAAAGGGAAGATTATTGAAGAAGTTTTGGGTTGCTTCAACTACGATGTCTGTTTGGTCACTCAATTGAATTGATCATATTAAATCACAACAGGGAGGAAGAACGGGAAGAGTGAAGACATTGTGCAGCTGATAATAAAGACCTTATTCACGGCATTTAACGATATTCAAAAACACGCATTCCTTGTTCTTTTGCTGGCTCTCGTGATGGGGAATGAGCAAGTGAAATTTGTGAATGGCAGGAGAGATCGCTTATTTGCCGTGATCAGCATATGTTTGGGCATTTGTAAAACGAGTAAAATAGTATGGATATTGGTAAAACGAGTAACAAAACTATATATTAAAGATCTGTAATATATCATTATCATCATTGGTATATCCTCCAATGCATTATATATAAAGACAAGAAAGTAATAACTAGAGAACAAAAAGGAAGGTCAGTTAGGTCAGACTCGCAGTCCTATTCAGTATTCGAGCTATTCGTCGGTATCATGATAGCGGACACAAGTGTTGGGAGGTTATATAATTTACGTTTCGGTTTCGGTTTTAGTATGCAATCACTTAACATATAGCAATTACTGCCAAATTGAGTGTTAATTAGTCCCACAGGCACAACCAGTTACAGAGTAGCATGGAGCATCAATTTCCTTGATAAAAGGGAAGATTATTGAAGAAGTTTTGGGTTGCTTCAACTACGATGTCTGTTTGAGTCACTCAATTGAATTGATCATATTAAATCACAACACGGAGGAAGAACGGGAAGAGTGAAGACATTGTGCAGCTGATCTCAATCTTCAAACTTTGTCGACTTACATAGTTTTTATAAACCCCACTGTAAAACAGTTTTATATATAGTATGTCGTGGTGTGGTTCCAATTTGAATCCATGTTGCTTCGTGCAGTATTATCTATTAAGTTACGAAAGCACGCATTGCCACACAACGTCACTTTTACGTTGTCACTTCCTTGTGTGCATTCAGAATTGATACACAGTGACTGCACACGTGCTTTTGTCGGAAGAAAACTTCAAAGGGTCGGAATTGATTGAAGGTCGCCGACACTTCCAGACAGTTCGAGAATTGCTACTAAGTATCTGATATTACCGCGTGTACCAATTAATGCTTGCATTGCACTCTACTATCGGTGACACAGGATTTAGTATTAGTTTTGCATCATTTAACCTAATATTTTGAGGATTATTCACGTTCACATTCAACTGACAACGGGATGCGGTTACGTCCGGTTCATTTTTTTCTAACCGGTTACGTCGCTAACCGGATGCTAACCGGTTAACCGTCTAACCGCTTCAGCTCTAGTACAAACTATCATAATTCAAACGCTCTTTATTGCCTACCACGTTTCAACGGAAGTATGGATGCTCTTTATAAGAGGCTATAATTGGAATTTTTGCAAGGCTGGCAACAAACGAGTAAAATTTATTCGCTTGAAAGCCGATAGCTGGCCATCAAAACCTCATATACCGGTATGTCATTTATACGTTGTCATTTCTGCTGATACATGTAAGTACATCGTAAAATAGCAACTATTCAATTAAATCAAACACAAGTCTACATATAATGGCGTACCCATTTGATTTCAAACGCCGATGCCGGAAAAAAAATGTACGGTAATTCAATGTCCCGCTAAAAAAACACAACTACCACCCGATACTTTTTCTGTAACTCCACCCATATTTGATCTTCTGATTGGTCAGATTCACATCCTGAACGGAGACTGACATACTGCTGCAGAGAAACGACAGACATCATGCTTATACCAGGGGGGGGGGTCGGAAAAAATTTCCAGGCACGTATGATGATTTTGTTTTTTCCGGCCTCGGACCACTCACCCACCCAATTTCTTCAGTTTCCGGCCTTTTTTTCCAGACAATTTTGGACACCCACCCTTTTTAGCTCAACTTACTTTTGTAAGTTTGAGCTATTGCCATGGTTTGGCGTCCGTCGTCCGTGTGTCCGTGTGTCCGTCAACAATTTCCTTTGGCGCGGGCTACAGGTTGTACCTTTGTTCTGATCTTCATGAAATTTGTCATGAATGTTGACATTGACATGTAGATGGGAACGAGTCATTTTGGGGTCATTCGGCCAAAAAACATGGCCGCTGGCAGCCATCTTGGATTTCAAGATTCAATCCATTGGCGCGGCCTACAGGTCGTACTGTTCATCTGATCATCATGAAATTTGTCATTGATGTTAATATTGACATGTAGATGGGAACGAGTGATTTTGGGGTCGTTCGGCCAAAAAACATGGCTGCCAGCAGCCATCTTGGATTTTACTCTTTGCATGACTAAATCCTTTGGCGTGGGCTACAGGTCGTTGTTTTGGTCGGAAGTTTATGAAATTTGTCATGGATGTTAACACTGTCATGTAGATGGGAACGAGTGATTTTGGAGTTGTTCGGCCAAAAAACATGGCCGCCAGCAGCCATCTTGGATTTTACTCTTTGCATGACTAAATCCTTTGGCGCGGGCTACAGGTTGTACCTTTGGTCTAATCTTTATGAAATTTGTCATGAATGTTGACATTGACATGTAGATGGGAACGAATCATTGTGGGGTCATTCGGCCAAAAAACATGGCCGCTGGCGGCCATCTTAGATTTCAAAATTCAATCCATTGGCGCGGGCTACAGGTCGTACTGTTCGTCTGATCATCATGAAATTTGTCATGGATGTTAATATTGACATGTAGATGGGAACGAGTCATTTTGGGGTTGTTCGGCCAATAAACATGGCCGCCAGCAGCCATCTTGGATTTTACTCTTTGCATGACTAAATCCTTTGGCGCGGGCTACAGGTCGTAGCTTCGATCGGAACATCATGAAATTTGTCATGGATGTTAACAATGACATGTAGATGGGAACGAGGGATTTTGGGGTCGTTCGGCCGAAAAACATGGCCGCCAGCAGCCATCTTGGATTTTACTCTTTGCATGACTAAATCCTTTGGCCCGGGCTACAGGTCGTACCTTTGGTCTGATCTTTATGAAATTTGTCATGAATGTTGACATTGACATATAGATGGGAACGAGTCATTTTGGGGTCATTCGGCCAAAAAACATGGCCGCTGGCAGCCATCTTGGATTTCAAGATTCAATCCATTGGCGCGGGCTGCAGATCGTACTGTTCCCCTGATCATCATGAAATTTGTCATTGATGTTAATAATGACATGTAGATGGGAACGAGTGATTTTGGTGTCGTTCGGCCAAAAAACATGGTCGCCAGCAGCCATCTTGGATTTTACTCTTTGCATGACTAAATCCTTTGGCGCGGGCTACAGGTTGTACCTTTGGTCTAATCTTTATGAAATTTGTCATGAATGTTGACATTGACATGTAGATGGGAACGAATCATTGTGGGGTCATTCGGCCAAAAAACATGGCCGCTGGCGGCCATCTTAGATATCAAAATTCAATCCATTGGCGCGGCCTACAGGTCGTACTGTTCGTCTGATCATCATGAAATTTGTCATTGATGTTAATAATGACATGTAGATGGGATCGTTTTGGGGTCGTTCGGCCAATAAACATGGCCGCCAGCAGCCATCTTGGATTTTACTCTTTGCATGACTAAATCCTTTGGCGCGGGCTACAGGTCGTAGCTTTGATCGGAACATCATGAAAGTTGTCATGGATGTTAACAATGACATGTAGATGGGAACGAGGGATTTTGGGGTCGTTCGGCCGAAAAACATGGCCGCCAGCAGCCATCTTGGATGTTACTATTTGCATGACTAAATCGTTTGGTGCGGGCTACAGGTCGTACCTTTGGTCTGATCTTTATGAAATTTGTCATGAATGTTGACATTGACATGTAGATGGGAACGAGTCATTTTGGGGTCATTCGGCCAAAAAACATGGCCGCTGGCAGCCATCTTGGATTTCAAGATTCAATCCATTGGCGCGGGCTACAGGTTGTACTGTTCGTCTGATCATCATGAAATTTGTCATTGATGTTAATAATGACATGTAGATGGGATCGTTTTGGGGTCATTCGGTCAAAAAACATGGCCACCAGCAGCCATCTTGGATTTTACTCTTTGCATGACTAAATCCTTTGGTGTGGGCTACAGGTCGTAGCTTTGGTCAGATGGTCATGAAATTTGTCATGAATTATAACAATGACATGTAGATGGGAACGAGTCGTTTTGGGGTCATTCTGTTTAAAAAACATGGCCACCAGCATTTTACTCTTTGCATGACTAAATCCTTTGGTGTGGGGTACAGGTCATACCTTTGGTCTGATCTTTATTAAATTTGTCATGGATGTTAACACTGACATGTAGATAGGAACGAGTTGTACCTTTGGTCTAATCTTTATGAAATTTGTCATGAATGTTGACATTGACATGTAGATGGGAACGAATCATTGTGGGGTCATTCGGCCAAATAACATGGCTGCCAGCAGCCATCTTGGATTTCAAAATTCAATCCATTGGCGCGGTCTACAGGTCGTACTGTTCGTCTGATCATCATGAAATTTGTAGGTCGTAGCTTTGGTCAGATCTTCATAAAATTTGTCATGGATGTTAACAATTATACGTAGATGGGAACGAGTCCTTTTGGGGTCAATTGGTAAAAAAAAATGGCCACCAGCAGCCATCTTGTATCTTACTCTTTGCATCACTAAATCCTTTGGCGCAGGTTAGACATTTCAATTAGCACCTTTCCTATTCCTCCATTTACTGTCAACCATTAAATTATTCCCCTACCTAAGTTGAGCTACAGTGTCATTGACACTTTCATTTTCCATTTCAGGAATTTTTTTCCGGTCAGTTTTGGACACCCACCCCCCCTAAATTTGAGAAAATTATCAATTGAGCAACCAAATAGCTGATTATCCATTATCCCTGATTATCCTGCATTATCCAGCATTATTAGGCTTTAACCATGAAGATATATGAACCATGAAATAAAACTGCAATATTGTATAAGAAGAATTCAAAATACAGGAGTTTGACTGAGTTTGCGGCAACTGTCTGAGAACCGTCTGTCATAGTTTATTGCGCGATATTTTAATAGAACAGTGCATAATGAAGATAACGATACTATTTGAATTTATCATATAAGTGTCATTAATCAAGAAATGTTTCAACATAATCACAATTCTAGCGATAGGCAGAATGCCAAAGTTTTTATTAACATTCATTTTCATAATATATAGTCATATGATCTAGTCACATAATCAGATTTGAGTATTCTACAGACTACATGGTACAACACATTTCAGATTATTTTATATTTTGATATTTGCTATGTGATTTATTGCTTGAACCAAATTGTTTATCAACACATGTGGAAATACAACTGTTCATCCCAGTTCAAAGAATAATGCTTATTCCAAACATTATAGCCATGATATACCCGTATGACTCTTCTCGGGGCATCTCAGAAACCAGAACTGAGGAAACATGTTATAGCGTGTAATGGCATGCTGGTAGCCACTGCCTGAAGTATTAGGCTTCGTAATAATTGGGAATAACATATGGATAGATAGCCCAATCTCACTTCTTTTTTGCTCACGATATCAGTGACGATAAAATCTTTGTTACTGTGATTAACATTAAAAGCTGATCCACATTAACTTGGAAAACAATTTGAAATTGTTCAAGCTGGCCCGGCTGGCCTTCAATTTATATGTTAAGATTTTATGTTTTACGTTTTCAAAAGTCTATTTTATTCCATTATTTATTATATCTTTATTTCCATGTCACATATGGTCAAGTGTCCTTTCATTTTATTGCTTATTTTCAGCTGAGTTTTGAATAGTTATTCTTATTTTGTTGTATCAGTAGATGGAATCCTGATTAAATTTTATTTTTTATCAATAGCGCAGTTTCTTGTTCTATCAAGTTGAATTTGGGTTATTGTTGGCCATTGTGCAACTGATCCAACTTCTGATAACCTCTATATGTAGTATAGCATTGCTATTATCTATATATGATCTGTTTCTGTTCAAAACACATAAAAATAAGACCCAATAGCAGAAATGGAAAAAAAAATTTGAACATGGAAAAAACTGCTTTTCGGACCCGAGAGACACCCACCCACCCCATCATACGTGCCTGGAAATTTTTTCCGACTCCCCCCCCCTGCTTATACTGCATATTTAAAATCTATTATAGTTGACGAAGTTATTCTGGTTTCGTCAACTACGAAACCAGAATGTTAGTTAGTTGTGATTTATTTACTGCTAATAAGCCTATTAGATGTATTCTTCATTCCATTTGTAACGACATGTACATATATTCACTCTCCAGCAGTTCTGTAGCGAACGTTTTACTCCATACATTGGGAAACACAACCACACGACCGCTCCATGCGATACACTGATGCATGCACATTGTACCTGTATATATCATAAAAAAGTCTTAACAAGAGTCCAAAACTGCAAATAAATTGCCTTAATTGGAACGAATGCGTAGATATCTGTTGTTTTGGCTGTCAATTTATAAACTCCATCCATCACCTGGTGTCAGGCCGCATTGATTGGCATTGCACATGCAGGCATGAAAATAAAATGCCGTGATTAATCTTATATCTGTGGAACTTTTAACGAGATCCTTGTGGAGGTATTATT
Organism: Siphonodentalium dalli; assembly: GCA_032622095.1. Taxonomy (NCBI): domain Eukaryota; kingdom Metazoa; phylum Mollusca; class Scaphopoda; order Gadilida; family Siphonodentaliidae; genus Siphonodentalium; species Siphonodentalium dalli. The sequence continues at coordinate 217,338,292 of CP136063.1, forward strand.
TTTTGATGACGACCGACTGAGCATGTGCTTTGACCGCCTTGTACCTTGACACACTGGCACTGTCAGGTCCGGAATCTATTTTAGTTACATCAAAGGACAACTTGAAGTGAAAGGGGCTATGTTGGTCAGCCTTTCCGTGTCCTTGACCTCGCTCATTTTGGCATGTTTCGGTCCGCCTGGACACAGTCAGGCACATCATCTATTCTCTCTAAATAATGACACTGAATATAGCATATTTGCCATATTAATACAGAATGTATAGTCCTATAAATAAAAACACGTTAAAGATGTTCTGTCTCTTTGTAAACATGTGTTATCTCATTTTATAATAAAATATTTGAAATAAAATCAATATTAATTGAGAGAAGCATTTCCAGATATAGGTATTCAACTCATGTTTATTATTTTAAAACCATGAAACTATTTAAAAATTGTTATATGAAGAGATAATCCATCTTTAACACAAGTTTATATTTCAGCATAACATTTTCATTCAAGTCCTGTGATCAGGGTTACAAATCACTATATGTTAATGTAGTTGGTCATACTACAACTAGTAGCCGACGACAGCCGGTTGTCAACTGGATATCCGGCTATTCATTTCATCACTACCAGTAGTGTCCAACAGCCACAGCACTGTAGTCTTCAGTAAAACATACATACTAAAACTCATTTGCAGAATGAGGTCCCCAGAGGGTGAATTTGGTGATCCTATCCCACACAGCGGGCTAGCTGGGAAGATTCTATATCCCTTAGTTATCATTTGCAGAAGATAAAATGCATATAAATCGAGGTGTCACTAATGGGTGAACATCGTCAACTTCAACTGGGGGAACTTTAATCTGATCCTAGGTCTCCCATAGTAGTTGAGGCCTAAGGCTAAGCAGAACGAGGTTCCCAGAGGGTAAATTTGGTGATGCTAGCCCGCCGTGCTTGAGAATATACTACTAGTACTAGTAGTACATCATCTCATTTGTCAGATTAATTATGTACTTGCTACAGGAACCATCTATGATTTCTATTAACTAGTCTCAGATGCTTTCATAGGGAATAGCTAAGGAATAATAAAACTAAGTTTATTTCGTGTTCTTTAACCCTTTCATGAAGGGAGCTGCGCTGGTGCAGCATTAAATATCCTGTGCCAGTGCATTCTCTTATATATGCGCATCTCCCATACGGAGCCTCACATCTATAAGAGAATGCTCTGGCTTACAAGGTGAAGATAAATATATTTAGGCCAATGTTTTCTCTCATTTACTCGAGGCTACCTATGAGAGACTCGCATATATAAGAGAATGCATTAGCATTGGGGTTTCGCAACATTTCAGGAAGCTCCAGTCATGGAAGTAGGGCCCGACGAATCTTCGAGATTTGATTTCGAATCTTACGTTCGAAAGCGGTCGGGTGATTCGGGATATTTCGAATCGTTACAAACAAGTTCTTTGTCACTGGGAATAGACTGCATTATCTATAAAAAATATTCATATTATCCCCAATAATTAACACAAGTCTCCTTCCACGACCATCTGTGACCTCCATGGTCCAATGTGTATAGGGTAAGTTGCCCAAAAGCTCACTGCTCGTATATATATTTTGCCACACCAGTCCCAATGCTGATTACTCGTGGAAGGTCGGTGCAACTCGTGCAACATGCAGGTATAGGTCTGATGGTTTGCATGTTCATCCCGGTTGTACCATAATCGTAGCGCACACGGATTCCTCCACCACATAAAACCAGAAATTATGCGATACTGAAGTTAGTGAATTTCTTGTGGGACATATTTGTATGTCGGTATCTGACATTCTTACCAGAAAAGCCTATATTGCGTTACTCAGATCAATCAAATAATATCATTTTTTTTAAACTCAAAATTAAAACGATATAAATATATTAAATAAACATTTTGGGCTCCATCATGCCATCTCCAATTCCGACCAACATCTTTATCTGGGAAATGGAATATAATTTGTTAACCATACAGCTTTCCAACAGACAGCCCCAATTTGGGATACTATATATAGTTCTCTGTAAACCCGTTTGCGTATGCGCTATTCCCAAGTCACGATGCGCAATTTTGATATCGCGTGTGCCTGCTGTGCGCGACAGGGTGAAGCGTACATGCGAGAAGAGTTTCCGTTTGCAATGACTCGAATCAGACTCCATTGACTCCAAAGTTCCAAACTGCTTTCTTTCACGAACTTCACGAATAGTGGAAGTGGCACAAAATATGAAATGATGTCGTGCCATTCTCATATATTAAACTGTTTTAAACTGTGATTAAGTATTGTATTTATAAATATTCGATTCGAGATTTGATTCGATTTCGAATCATTATCCTGATTCGATTCGAGATTCGATTCGATGTTGAAATTGCCGATTCGTCGGGCCCTACATGGAAGGGTTAAATATGAATTCTATCGCTGTATTCTCTGACTGATTTGTTTGCAGATGTGACAGATCAAACACAAATTTGGGAGGCATGAATTCCAGTTACAACCAAAGGTCAAGGTATGAACTTATTTTATCTTTTACAATTTCCCTCTTTTTCTCCTAAGGCCAAAACAAAAAAGTTCTCTGTTTCTAATAATTTTCCAGACAGGCAGGCAGGGCTTTTTCAAAAAAAAAAAAAAAAATCTTTTCAACCTTTCAGCTGTTAGCGATATAATAGTGAAGTCAAGGTCACATGGAATATCAATGTGTATTGAAAATGAGCCAAGCATTGGATAAAAACATGCTGTTTTTTAATTCATTCACTCTGCAGTAAGATCTCTACCAACGTTGAGCTTAATAACCATCTTATTTTTGCTTTTGGGATTGGGAAAAATGATAAATATTAACAATTAGACTAGCCTTCTGGAGAAAATTGAAAAAAAATCTCAGCCAAAATTTCGCCCAATACATGTGGCATTGTCTGTGCATTTCTGATTTCTGTATCCTTGATGACACAAGCCGTATTCTAGTATTGAAAAGACTAGGGTATTTCGTGATCGACTTTAAAATCGACAGTCAAAATCAAGTTGAATTCTACTATTAAAACAACAAACCCCATTACACATGGAAAACTTTCATTTTACAATGTGGCTATTGAGTACTATAAAATCACTGCGAGATAACTGCTTTACCCATTTTTCGCTGGTGTTACTATCAGCAGACTGAAACCGGTGGCAGGGGCTACTAAATTTGTATCCATCCAGGGGTGTCCTGAAGGTGGATTTTTTTTTTTTTTTTTTGAAAATCCAATGCATTCGCCGCCATTGAGAGAGAATCTAGGAGTCTCTGAGTCAGTATTTTGAATTTTACTAGGGGGTCAATTTGATCAAGTTTCTCAAGAGTAACTTTGGAAATTTTTATATATGTATGGAAATGCTTATAAATTATTGTCAGATATCTTTAGGTTCAATGGATTATGCTTATCGTGAAATGAGACTTACCGTTATCACTCTAATTCATATCATAGGCTATTTTCTAAAATTCAAGTGAGAAACACATACATAATATAGTGCAGAAATAATGTTTATTAAGTTAAGTGTTTACTAGTGGTACTAACTGATAACCTGATAACCAGGTTGATTTGATCAAATTGTGATTGTTCCTGTACTCTATTGTGTAATTTCACTTGAATTTGTTTGAAATACTAAAGAGTGAAGGCTGAATGATAACGAACCTGAACTCAAACTTTTTGAAGTTTTCACATATGAAAGCTTGATAAAGCTAAGCATACCATACAGTATAATTCCACCTGTTAAACTTAAATATTTTGTAAACTTAAATGTCTTACATGTATGTCAATATAGAAAAATGTATTTGTATCTTGTAATGAATGATATGAATTGTGACCTGATTAAAAAAAAAAAAAAAAAAAAACCATACTGGTTACTGGTATGAAAACCGGCCTGGATATATCCCTGAGTTAATTACACGCATATTGACAGAGATTACAAAATAAATGTGTTGGTATAATTATTGTATTCAATTAAACTGACGTGACCTGACACAAATTGAAAGAGCATCAAAGGCTCCAAAGCGCGGCTGCCGATACCGTGATCTTTGATTGGCCATCGTGCAACGATGTTTATTTATTAGCGACATGGTCGATTTCATAACTGGTTTATGTTTAAACAAATCTAAATAGCGCGGCTTTTGTTTTAAATTTTAACACTGTCCTTGCCCTTGTTAGTATATTGTATTGTACCATTGTTCCGCTTATTTCCATTGCGGCTTGTCCTCTTCACATGCTCAAGATTCAATTTGGTAGTTGGATTCTCTCCATGCGGGGGGAGGGTGTACAGGACTTACTAAAAGGCCCAGCAAATACCACTTTCGTGGCTGTTTACAGGTCTTGAGCAGGCCCCCGACAAAATACAAATCCTGCGGCAGTAAGTTTAGAGTGATTGAGTCTTTTTTGTATTCTTTCCTTCAAATTTGCAACATGTTGTCAATGTCAAGTTGAGCTACAGTGTCATTTAAAATTTTATTATTTGCTTTCAGTGATTACTACGCTCCTGGTGGAATCAAGGTTAGTGTGATTTTATTAACAACATAGTGATACTTATCACAGGTGATGGATATGACAGTATTGTCCATAAAAGAGCTGATGTAATCTGATGTAATCCATATTAGTAAAACATGCTTAAGTTTCGCGCTGGATATGACAAAGATTCATTCTCGGGAAACATTGTGTTCTCCAAAAGCTCTGCGCTCTATGATATAAATTTGCCACCCCCCCATATTTTCTAGGATATCTTCAGATCTAGTAATCAGAATACTATGAAACTTATGGGAAAATAATCGCTAGTATATGACCAACATATTCTGTAACTATCGATTTGGAATGTGGCTACATTCTTGAATATACTCTGCAATTGAATTCACCAGGAGGGAACATATATTACATAAAATACCATACTCCCAAAAAAGTCAAATATCATTGACCATTAGGCTTGCCGCGAATATTCGATTAATATTCAACATATGCGGTAGTCGTCGGTTATTTACTTTCGTCGACTAATCTCCCGGGGGGGGGGGGGGGGGGGGGGGGGGGGGTGTGGTGTATGTGAACAGTACTATGCACAAATGCCATGCCTGGAAGTAAAAGTTAACAGCGTAAGTAGCACAATTTATGACCCGACAGCCTGTTCTCTCGCCACTTCTGATTCGGCTTCGTTTGTCTTTGATGTCGCAGCCGACGTGTGGCAGTCATCTTCAAAGAATTCCGTGTGCGACATGTTCTCAGTCCTTGGTGGGCCAGTGGCTTCTTTTGATATCATGTTACGGCCTTGCCATTGTTTATAAATTATGTTTAACTGAATTTATGTTCCTATGGATTGGTAATTAGCAATCATTATAGCCAAAATGGATGACATGCATCGGACTGCATCTGTGTTTCATTTTTCAAATTTAATACTGTATAACGGTTACCATTATTCACAAAGTTTGCGGGACATGGAATGTTCAATGTTGGACGACGTGCAACGGACTGCATTTTTCAAATTTCATACTGTAAAACGGTCACCAAAGTTTGCGGGACATGAAATGTCCAAAGTTACTAGACAGTTAATCAGCAACAAGTTTGTGTCAAAACTTACCGTATTAGTGCCACATACATTACATTCTCCAATGTGGTAACGTATATAAACTATTAATTTGCTTCATTATTTCTTGTAACTTTTTGTTGAAAATGTCCAGGTAATACACCCCCACAAATATCAGGCACTGTCTAACTGTAGGCCTCTCCCCACCCCCAGCTACCACACTGCACGATGTTATGTGCTGCATGCACTTTGAATAACAAAACTAAAAGTATAGTAACAAGCAGTTCGCACACACCGAAGCCGCAAAATAAACTAAGTGTTCTATATATGTCGGGTGAAGTAATCTGTACACAATGTGATTCTCTGCAAACTAACTATAGTCCGTTTTCAATAAGTATGCAACAATTCCACACGCTTTCAATTGGCACTGCGATGCATGTTCACAGGGAACATTGATTGCCTGGACAGATATTATAAAAATAGCGACGAGGAGGGCATTTACCGGCTCCGCAAATTTGAGTTTAGGTGGCCAATGACTGGCGGGAGCCTCAGAATGACAAGCCTTTATCACTTGTTTACCTAGGTGTAATATAGGCCGCATATATATCAACGATTAATCGACTAACGATCGATTATAACGGTCGATTAGTCGATTCTGAAAACTCGTAGTCATGGCAACCCTATTGACCAACTTTAAAAGAATTTATTTGCATATGAAAATAGAATAGCAACTCAGCTATTTGAAGGGCACTGTTATTTCCTAAGAAACCCACTCACTATTATAACCACCTTCTGATACTTTTAGCAATAAACAAGATAGCATAATGAAGCTGTCCTGGATCGGAAAACATTTGGGTTTTTGCCACTGAAAAGTAGTCATTTCCTTGCACCCGAACTGCTAGAAAGCAACCCAAAGCTACATATTATATAATGCCAGTTGAACGCACACGCATCCCTTTTCTACCATTTCTATCGCTCATCCCATCCCATCACTCATCTCCGTATTCACAACCCTTGGGTGACACATGTGGTTATTTATGTATTTAAAATACACACAACCAAGAGTTGATTCTTTCTGAAGTCAGCAGCCTACACGCCATTGTGGTATTACTTCTTTCAAGTTCAATTCCAACATAAATATTTATTAAATATCAGAATGATTATAAATTTTGTACCATATATAAGCACACATCCTCATAACAAAATGATGACGCAGTTGTGTTCTACATGTATTTCGTATATATATATTATTTGGAGACTGTCTTTCATGTATACACATATATCTTCAGGGATAATTAAGAACTGAAACTGTCATCAGATACATGACTTTTCCGAAAAAATTTAGGTCAGTTTTAATTTAGCGTGAATTCAAAGTGTGCAAATTCAAAGCTAAGCGAAAAATAATACTGCGCGAATTTAAATATGAGTAAGGTATGTTTTGACAATTTGCTTTGAATTTCCACTGTTTACTCTATGCTTTTTCACCATTGAACTGAGACCTCTCTGTAATCACTTGCATCCATATTGGGGTTTTTAGGCTTTATGAGGCTTATTAAAAGGCCCTGTAAGTATCAAGGGATGGGCTGTTAATGAGGATTGGGCCTGCATGTACCCTTCAAAATGCCAATTCTAATTATGCATTGATAATTTTAGAGTTACTGATCCTGCACAAGGGATGTGACATACCAGTA